>CM035147.1:74251376-74851376 GCA_020205605.1 Panax ginseng | reverse complement strand
TTTGTAGATATTTTTTTTTGACATACCATGACTTTATTGATGTTTGAGGTTCCGCGGGGTTTGTAGATGGGATCTTTAGAGCATTGGATCTGGGATAGGCGAGGTTTTCGATTCGGGACCCATGAGTTGACTCTACTACGGAGGTATGCACGATTGGCGATCTTGCCTTTAAAGCAGACCTTGCGTGCATTTGGCTTTGGGAGACATGAGTAGGCGATTCATGACTCTCCTTTGGATTGTGGCGTGAGTAGTGCGAGATGATGGTGACATCTAGCCACGTGATATCGGCATTTTTTGTATGATGATTTGGCTCGGAGGATAGCTATTCACGATATTCGGGGATTTCACTTGCTTGGGAGGATCCTTTGGCGTTTGGCGGGGTTGATGTCTTCTTTTCTTTATGCATCTTGTCGTATGTCTATATGCCACGATACATGGATGAGATAGACATTGGTGTCATCATGGTTGTGAGAGCTCTTAGAGAGGTCGTACCATTGTACCTATGATTGTAGCGAGAGACCTGCGGTTGACATCCTCTTATTGCACTTATCAAGCGGGGTGTGTTCTTGGGAGTTCGGTCATCTTTATATGTGTGGTTTATGTCACACTTGAGGCCGATTGGTACCTTTAGGCGGCATGGATATTGTTTCACCCATGATGTAGCTATGTCATACTCCTTTCGACCATCGGAGTGTATAGATGCTCTGTCTGGTCCACATTTTTGGCGGATATCGGAGATCCTTTTAGTATATTATGCGTGTTGGGGCTTAGCTCACCCATCTGACTTCATTACTCATGCTCTAGGGCATGGACTACCTCCCTAAATTTGGTTTTGAGGTGTGACTACTTATCCTTGCTTGGTAGTGATGTCGCAGTTTGACCGATTCGAGGACTTTCATCCTTCGAGAGGCGATAGGTCGGCGTTGACTTCTCGATATCTCTCGGAGGGCCCGATCCGTGTGTATGCTTGTTGGGATCGGCGTGAGATATTTGCTTTTTTACATGTGATCATCCGGGTTGTTCTGCGAGTATTCGCATGGATGGAGACAGAAGATTTTATCGGTTGCTGTGAGTATATCACGATCTGGGATAGTGAGTCGGATGATGTAGAGCCCATGGAGGACATCGATTCCTACATCGAGGAGGAGCCATTTCTTTGGGTTGCCGACATTTCTTCGGATTCTCCTAGTACCGATCTTGTTGTGATTGACACTTTCGACACGATACCTAAGCGAGTCTTCATCGATGACCTTTGAGAGAGATCGGGCTCGATCTATGATGTTGTTTGCCCTTGATGGGAGGGGCTTGACTCTATTAGAGAGAGCGAGGCATTAGCTCATGAGAGATGTGTTGTTGTTGTTGGCGGGATGAGGCAGATTAGCGAGGAGCCTTGATGATAGTCGGCGGGATAGTGCTATATATCTTGCCGGGATGTAGCCATCATAGATAATCTTTAGTGAGGTCCCTCACCACTTGGCATGATCGCGAGAGATGGCGCATATATTGATGAGCATATGGTCACCATCATGCGGATGGTTGCGAGATCTGTTGGGTCGTGTGGATATTCTCATGAGGAGACCACGACTTCACCTCATCTTCTTACGAGAGGGCGCCATGTTGGGCTTGTTAGCTTCATATATACGACTTGTAGATGAGCTTGTATTTACACTTGCAGACTAAACAGCCATTTTGTCATGTACGATTTACATTGTATATATCAAACAACATTATATATATATGAGGAAATATATTTTGGATCACTTCCCTTTTAGATATGCCTTTTATTTGCTTGATATTTTCTTTGCTTGCTTGGGGCTTGTGGTCTTGATGTATACGAATTCCTCTGGGTGGATGGACATTGAGTTGTCTCTGGATAGTTAGAATGGATCATCGATCATATGTATCCTACCATCTTTGGTGTCTTGGGACTGGTTTACGTATGGAAATATGGAGAGGAGTGTGGCTTTCCTCTACGAGATTGACCGCACCATAGATGGTGTGATACTCTATTTAGGAGAAGCCTAGTTAATTCCATCTCTTATGGATTGGTGTTGCTCTTCAAAGGTATGCATGACTTAGATGGTCGTAGAATCTCTATTTGGGAGGAGTTAGGGTAATTCCATCCCTTTGAGTGCGAAGCCGAATGAAATGTAGTGGATTGAAGGATGATCGAGTACAGTTGACAATGGTTTGTGTTTTGGTAGGGGTGAGACCGAACCATGAATGGTTGCCTACGTACTCTATTGAAGAGGAGATCGGTCTGCGTAGTTGAACACTGGTGTAAGAGGTTCAGCGTTGTATATGGCGAGAAATGGTGTAGGAATATTTTTGTTGTTTTTTTTGAGGAGAAGGGTAGAAATGTTTTTGTTGTTTTTTTTTTTTATTGCGTAAGGCCATATGAAATGGTTGCCCTCGTACTCTATTGAAGAGGAGATCGGTCGGCGTAGTTAGCCCCTCGAGGCGAGATGAAAAGCGTAATCCCATATGTGAGGTCAGAGTGCGGGGAGAGAAAAAGTTTAATCCTAGGTTGAGGATAAAGCTGTAGATATGGGAAGTTTGATCCCATGTATGGGTATGGCAAGCTAAAATGAAAGAGGTTCAATCTGCGGTGGGATGACCTAAGTCGTAGGAGCAGAAAGGAGAGGCATTTCTTTGGCTTGAAAAAGTATGTTTCCACGAGGGCAAAGTGTAGAAGAGTTGTATGGTGGTAAAGGGTTAAAGAGCCGGAATATTTGGTGATCGATGGTTCACACGAGGTGTTCTGAATTACTTGAGACATAGTCTACCGATTTCACGGCGTACGAGTTGATGAGTTGTGGAAATTCATCGTAGTCCATTTCTTGCAATCTGAGAGCGCCTCCTGTCGATACTTCCTTGACAATAAAAGGGCCTTCCAGTTAGGGGCGAATTTTCCTTAGATTGATCTTGGTTGTCAAGGATTTTCTTCAAAACCAAGTCGTGTTGTTTAAGCGCCATGGTAGGACTTTTTTGTTGTAGGATCTGGCGATCCTTTCTTGATATAATGACCATGGAAGATAATAGCGCGGTTCGCCTTTTCGTCTATTAGAGACAATTGGTGATACATCTTGTACCCATTGATCTTCATCCGGTGGCGTCTATCAACACTCTGAGGATTCCATTTCAACTTCTATGAGAATCTTTGCTTCCATCCCATAGGTTAAAGCGTGGGGGTTGCCCGGTGGAAGTGCGCATTGAGGTTACGTAGGCTATGAGTAAGAGGCAATAGGTCGAGGCCAATCTTTGTGGTTGGCGGACATCTTTTGCATAATCTTCTTGATGTTTTTTGTTAGCAGCTTCAATAGCACCATTCATCTTGGACGATAGATGTGAGTTAAGATGTTTGATGTGGAATTCTTTGCATAATTCCTCCATCATTTTGTTGTTGAGGTTCTTGGCATTGTCTGACACAATCACCTCTGGTTGTCCATATCGACAAACGACATTGTTTCTGATGAAAGCAATGATGACTTCTTTAGTAACCCTAGGGAAGGAGGCTGCTTCTACCCACTTGGTGAAGTAGTCGATCATGGTGAAGATAAGCCGATGTCCATTCTTGGCTTTAGGCTCGATGGGCCCGATAACGTCCATTCCCCACATTGAGAAGGGCGAGGTGAACTCATATTGTGGAGTTCCTTTGGAGGGCGTGTATAGCATTCCCATGAATCGGCAGCGATAGCATCTCTTGGCGTGGTCATTGCAATCGAGCTTTGAGAGATAGCCAATAATGTCCATCACGAGGACTTTCTTGACAAGGAGGGGGCCACTCATGTGGGGGCCACAGACTCCGCCATGGATTTCATCCATAAGCCTTTGGGCTTGATCTTTGTCTAAACATCTGAGGAGACCTAGTCCTGCATCTCTTTTGTAGGCGCATCTCCACTCGGGTAGAATTTCATAGCAAAGTCGATGGATCCGCCTTTTCTCGGTCGGGCTCGCTTGGCGGGTGTAGATCCATCTCGTAGATATTCCTTGATATCTTGATACCAAGGATGTTGGATGGGAGGTAGCTCATCGATACTTCTCAGCGTAATTCCCATAATTTGGGGCCTTGTGCAGAGGGAAATTGTGACGCTTGGCAAGTGTTCCTTATCGATATGTGAATAAAGGAGGCCAAAGTTGCTAATAGCGTCATAAAGTCATTCTATTACGAGGAATGTGTAGAAAGGAGATTTCTTGAACTCCAAAACCATCTTCAAAAACACTGCAGAGTGGTAAGGCGACAAATGTAGTTCTTTGGTTTGATAGATTACGGTGGATTATCGATTACCAACTACGAATCTCCAAAGGCGATTAACGCTTTGATGCCCATTGAGCAGGCAAGTTTTAGCCCCATGAGACGACCTTCATACTCGTAGTATTGTTGGTCTTTGACAAAGCTATAATTTAATGGCGACGGGATCTTTGCTCCCCGTATCGAGATACTAGAAGCTGCTCGGCTCGAACCTTCCGGATTAATAGCTCCATCAAAATACATCTTCCATGATTGGCGCGTATCATCTTGATGGTGTTCTTTGTTATCATTACTCCTTCATCGGGAAATATGTTTCAAGGGTTTGAAATCCCACGAAGGTGCGGCGACGATTGATCATAATTCCTTGACCTTTGATGGACTTTTGAGTCACATATCGATGTCAAATTGTTGTAGGATCAAGCGCCATCAGACGACCGACAATTTAACATGGGTTTGTTGAACACGTGCTTGAGAGGATCACGCGGGATATGAGATGGGTTGTGTGACCATGGAGATAATGTTGTAATCTCATGGAAGCCCATGCTAAAAGCGCAACCGTCTTTTCGATCGAGTGTACTTGTGTTCCTTCTTCTTTGAACCTTTTCTTTGAGGTAATAGATAGCTCGTTCTTGGCCTCTATCGTCTTACGTCCCGGCATCGACCCATGGCATTATCACTTATGGACACGGTACATGAGCAGAGGGGAACATCATCCACAGGTGGTACCAACAACACGGGAGCTGACTACTATTTGTTTCTTGATTGTGAGGAAGGCCTTTTGACACTCATCATTCCATTTCATGGAGGAGTTCTTCCTTAATAGCTTGAAGATTGGCTCACTGAGTTCTTTGTGAGTTGGGAGATAAACACGCTAATGAAGTTGATTCTTCCCAAAAATCCCCGTATTTCCTTCTTACATGCGAGGAATGGGCATTTTCGTGATGGCTTGGATTTTTTGGCGGGATCGGCTCAATCCCCTTGTGGTGACTAGAAATCCTAGCAACTTGCACGATTTAACACCAAAGGCGCGCTTTATTTGGATTCAACTTCAAGTTGTACTTACGCAACTGTTGAACAACTTTACGAGATGGTCTATATGGTCATCCTCCTTAGGGACTTGACAATGATGTCATCCACGTAGATCTCGATCTCTTTGTGCATTAAGTCGTGGAAAAGAGCCATCATAGCTTCGTTGATAGGTGGCTCTCGGCATTGATGAGGCGAATGACCGTCTATAGCAAAAGGTTCCCCAAAGGCGTGATGAAAGCGTTTTCTCACGATCTTCCTCGCAACCATGATCGATGGTACCTGTGAAAGCAATCGACAAAGGAGTAGTACATCGTATTATGCGATATTATCAATGAGAATGTGGATAAATGGCGCGGGAAAGCTATCTTTTAAGCAAGCTTTGTTCAAGTCCCGATAATCCCGCAAACTCGCACCTTCCCTCGAGGTTTGAATGCAGACACGATGTTGGATATCCACTCGGGATATGTAGACACCATGATGATGCCGACTTGAAATTGTTTCACAATTTCTTCTTTCACCTTTAAACTCCACTCGGGTTTCAATCGCTTTGAGCTTTTGCTTATTGGCTTAAATCCCTCTTTAATGGGAAGGCGATGAAGGACAATGTCGATTGGACAAACCCACCATGTCTTCATGAGACCATGCAAACACATCACGGAATTGGGTTAATAGTGTAACCATGTCATTCCATTGGTTTGGGGTAAGGTGCGAACCAATCTGGATTAACTTAGGGCTTTCTAAGGTTAGAGATTGAAAAAGTGGTTTGATCAAGGTTGGGTTTGGGTTTGTCTTTGACCCATTCTTGAATTTTGGAGGCACCTCAATGTCATCTGTATATATCCGAAATTTGAATTCATCTCTACATCAAAGTACAATCCTTGTGGAGAAGAGGCAAATGTCGGCAAATCTGAGGCACATCTAAATTGAGTCTGAAACAAAATATGCTTTCACTTAGTATATATGAAATGTGTTGATCATACGGTGTTAGCATATCTTGGCAAAATAAAGCTGCTAATCTTGTATAGAAAAGTAGCAGTTATTATATCTCTGAGGCGAGAAAGAGTTTTACGCCGCTTTACCTATGACGACCAATGCGAGGAATGTTGTTCCAATTGGCAAAAGCAAAAGTCCGGGTGGACCCATGATGATGGAGGATTGTCATCATCCTCCACATCGAATGATGGCCATTATATACGGGCAATCATAAATGCAGGGTATATATCTGTTGGTATGCTCATCATGAGCGATGATCGTATGCACGACATCATTCGGATGACGTCTTGCTTGATTCTTCGTTCCTCCTCTTCCGCTGTGGGATTTGGAACAAAGACTTCTTTCTCCTTTCTGAAGTGCTGGCTTGGGAAATAACATAGCCATTACATTGGTGGCACCTTCTGAGGAGGTTATGCGGACTTCGAGTTTGAAGGCGAAGATAAGCGCCGCATGGTTGAAAGTGAAGGAATCTGCTTGATGCTTATGAGGATTCTGTGACTAAAATGGCGAGAATAGCCTAGTCCAATTTATTCGATTTGCTTAGTTAATTGAATTGGGTACTTGATACCTGGCAATCTTTACCTGACCCTTGTCGGCTTATGATTGATGACATCATTTCTTGAGTAAGTGACATTACCTCGGCGGAAATCTTGGGTTGAGGCAATGGCATTCCAATAGCATGGTATTGGGTATTGCTTACTTCAAAAGCATGAAATGGCGGTTGGCTCAACGTCTGCATTGGCATTGATGAATGGCATGTCTCGTCGTGTTGAGGAATCTACGGTTCGGCGTTGGTAGTGACGAGGCTATTGTTGATAATGTATTTCAATTTGTTGGTGAAGAGTGGAGGGACTTGCCCCTGCCATATGAATCCATGGTCGTCCCAAAGAAGGTTGTATCTGAATCTATCTTGAGCACATGGAAGGATCTGCAAAATGTATGAGGACCAATTTGATTGGCGGCTCAATTACTCAAATAGAATTTCGAGCGGGCTCCATCAAAAGCTTTGATGATAGTATGGCTACTCGAATTCGGTTGAGATTGATATTCATCTTCACCAAGGTAGCGTATGGACGAGATATTTAGAGAGGAACCTCCATCTATCAAGACTCCGGCTAGCATGTATCGAGGAGGACAAGACCATGATGTGCAGCGGCTTGCAATGGCCGGTCCCCTCGGGCGGTATGTCATCATCGATGAAGGATATCACATTGTTGTTGAAAATGTGATCAACGAGATGTTGAAATTTTTCCGTATCAAGCGATGTTGGTAGATGAGGCTTCTTCTAAAACCTTCAACAAGACCTTGGGTGATTCTCGGAAGTTAGGACCAAGTCGAAATTGATATTTGTTGTGGAGCTTCTTTTAAGCTTAAAACCACCTTAGCCGTGATGACCCATAGTGTGGAGGAATTTTCAATTTTCTCCATGGGTATTTTCCCCTTTGATTTGATGGTAGGCTTCATCACCCATTGGGGAAGATCTGATGGATTTTCGCCGACCTTTATAGCGGTTGTATGTGAGGTGGATCCTTCACCTTCTCCATAATTCCACGGAACTTTGCTCAAGCTAACAATGGGATATTGTGCTGCTATGCGACAAGTTGATTGGCTCGGGGGCGACCACTTTCAAAGGATTGTTGCTTCCCTTGAGTTGAATTGTTGGCGTTGTGAGTAATGTGTTAATCCCATCGGTTTGAGTGGATATATTTGCTACTACACTCTTCCACTTAGTGGGACTGAATTCTCACACACGCGTAACACGATATCGTAAATACGCTAAGTCTGGGACACCCTTGTCGATTAGGTTTTGGATAAGGTGGCGGAGTGCCTTGACATTCTTACGTCTTTGTGTGCATGAGGCGGGAGTGATATTGGCATACTCCATCGAGTTATCAGATCTGAGCAGGGGTTGATTGGAGGTAGAAGGGGCGATCCTTCCTTCATTGATTAACATATGAAGAATTTCCTCCATAGGTTGGCCTAAATAGGTGAATTCCCTTTTGTTGGCAAAAATCCGCCAGGCCTTGGCATTTGCTCTCTTTGTCACTTTGTCTTCCGAGCATTTCATTTTTACGAAAGTGGCGAGGAATATTCATGACAAGAGGTAGGAGGCTGGCATGCTCTGGTGATTAATTGGCGTGTCACTTGATCTTTGATAAGTCACCGATTCTTGATTGCTCAATTTGCTTGCATAGAGCTTTCATCTTCGTTCCATTGTGAAGCTGGAACTTGGCATAATCCCATTTGTCATCACCGTCTTTGAGGGTGCAGGAGGATTCACAATTTGAAATTGGAATTCATCATCCTACTCCAATTTATCATGTTGACCTCTTCTTCTTTGTGTTGAGGGAAGGGTTGTCTCTGAAATGAAATTTGATCTGGTTTGGTGACCACGATCTCTCCCGTTGTCTATATCGAGTCTGGATCTTGTGTTTCAAGGCCCAACAATCCACAGAGTATCATGTCCGGTGCCCGGCATGATAAGCACATTTAAAGCGACATTGAAACCCCGTCCATTAAATTTGTTTGGTGGAAGAAGATCGTAATTTTCTTCTATGTTGTCGGAAGATTGAGAATGTTCTCGAGGGTATCCCTAAGGGTGTAAACACTCGAGGCGTTTGACTTCTCCACCTTTTGGTATTGGAGGGTTCATGAGATTATGCTTGAAAGGAGTGTAGTTTCTCCTTTGAATAGGCATATTTTGATTGCCTTTTTGACCTGTAGTATCGGAAACATCTTCCTCTTTCTTTTTATGGACCCTCAAAGTTGTTTCCATAATTTCCGGATTGGATGTGATCAACCAATGACTTTGAGTGCGACTAGGTCTTGAATCTTTCCGGACTTCAATCCCATCTCGACCATCTCCCCATGTTTGACCATTTAGGAAAATGGTTTGCGATCTTGACTAAAACTCTTTCATAAAAAGCGCTTCTTGTATGTCTATGAAAGTCATGACCATCTCTCGATTACATCATGGAAGGACTAACTTGGGCGGCGAGGCGTCTCCACCTTGAGCATACTCTACGAAAGACTCGTTGAAGATTGTTTCTTGATCTTGGTAATTTGATCGATCGGGAGCCATTTGAGATTGAAAATTTGTATTGAGTGAGGAAAGCATGTGCTAGCTCTTCCCGACTATGGATCTTTGAATTGTCTAATCTTGTGTACCACGAGCAGGCTTCTCAGTTAGACTTTTGGAACAATTGCATTTAAGCTTTTTAGTCCTCTGCATAAGATCAAGTTCTCAATAAACACCTTTAAATGTGTGTAAGGATCTCTAACCCGTCATATTTTTCAAAAGTCGGGAGTTTTAAACTTTTTTGGATAATGAACACGGGGAAAATACATAGATCGACATATGAAACACTCCCGTGTGTTCCAATTCCTTTGATAGCGACGAAGAGTCTCTTCCATTTGGAGGACTTTCTTTTTTGATGTCACCGGTGCGGGTCTCCGGTGGGATGGGCGACATCATGAGTTTTGTTGGTCGTATCCAAGCTGTAGTTCGAGTATTGTAATGGCCATGGGATTCCTCCTTGTGTGGAGGATTCGGCATGTCTGGTATTTTGGGACCACTGATTAGGTGGTGTAATTCTTTGAGTAGAACAACCAAATCGTAATTTGTTTGCTTAATCAAGTGAATTCTTTGCGAGAAGCTGGATTAAGTTGGTTTGGTCGGATGATGACATGATGATTATTTGTAGGCTGTTGCCTTTTGGACTTTAATGGGGGTAGTAGGTCCGATTGGTTCCTATGAAAGACTTGCATAGTTTAGTCTTTAGGGAATGTGTATAATAACATGCTATGTGATGTGTCCATTTTAGGAATTTTATCTGCCAAAAGCGGATGTCATTTGTTTGTAGCATTAAAAATATGTATATGTACACATTTCTTCATATTTCTCATTACATGGAGATATATATGGAATGTAATTACAAGTAATTGTGTTTACAAGTAATTTGAAATGAGAGCATGAAGAGACTTTCCTCCGTTTTGGGTTTATTAGAGGGTGACCTATCTTAGGTTACTCTCATGGCTTTTTGGCATGAAGGTTCCCAAATCGCCATAATCTACTTGGCGGAAAGTTAATCCAGGTCTTTCAAGCTGGAGCAAATTTGGGTGGTGCCTTTTTCTGAGCCTCGGAGAATTAGTCTTCTCACGAGTCCGATAATCAAACACAAGCGGGATAGCCTCTGGTGGAGGGACCACACAACATACATTCACATACATCGCGTCTCCAGTGTATGAAAATGATGACATGTGCGAAGCACTAATATCCTGGCAGAGATATGGTAATATATATAGTGCGAAGCACTAAAGTGCAATAAGGAAATGCATTCGTACACATTCATCATAAAATATAAATGCAACATCCACACACAAGCGAGATATGATTTTGAAAAAGATTGTAATAGCGGCTTAAGTCCTCTTCTTTGGAGTCCCAGTGAGTGCCACTTGTTGTCGGCGTCGGGATTTTTAAATGTCCCTTTCGTTACTTGTTCTTTGGTGTTCTCATTTTAGGTGAGATTTGTTTGAAAAAACAAGTGAAAAAGGTCAGACATGTATAATGTCGATGATGGAATTTATTAAGAGTCATGATTGGTTTTTAAATGGTTGTACCAACACCAGAGAAAAGGTTTGCACATTGACCCGATGATGTGACAACTTGCTAAGCGAATTCGGTGAAGCAAGAGATTCATTAGGTCAGGGGACTTGGTTATGCGGAGGAAGGTGTTAGGCACACCCAGACATCCGTGTTTACGGTGGCCGCCTCTTTTCAAGAAACTATTATCTGAATGTGTGTGTGTGTGGGTTGATGTCTTTATTATTTGGAAGTAGTGCGAGGCCTCGTTCGCACCTATATATACAGGGGTTTGAATTTATGTAAAATTCAATTTTAAGCAAGATATGGCGGTGATGTTTTATAAAGAGGTTTTCAAACCACGATGCTCAATAGTAATTGAGACCTTTTACACTCCCATTTTATTAAGTGTTCGACTTGATTGATTTTATTTTTGAGATCTGAGGCATCCAAATGAAAATAATGTACAAAATAATGCCGACTTCCTCGTGGGTATGGAAACCATCGAGGAAATTTGAGACCATGAGAATAATTTACAAAGGCGCTTACATTGAAAATGTCCATCACGGAACCGAATCTAGATCGATAAATTTGAATCTGTGATCACATGATTCCTAGGCGCACAAGATACCATAATTTGTATGAAAGCGATAAGCAGATATATATATATATATATATATATATATATATATATATATATATATATATATATATATATCTGAACATGATCACCAACCACGAAGCACCTCCATGGGGGATCAGAAATGTAAATAAAGGTGTAAAAGCTATCAACCGCCACGGAGGAAACTCAGGCGGGACAAAACATAAATAAAAAGCTATAAATCATCGGTCAACCGCCACGAAGGAACTCAAGCGAAACAAAATGTAAATAAAAGTTATAAAAGCGATCAAGCGCCACGAAGTAAACTCGAGCGGGGACGACGTAAATAAAGGCATAAGCGATCAACCACCACGAAGTAAACTCCGAGGTGGGACGAAATATATATATATATATATATATATAACGCATGCGGATGTAAAAAATCGAGGCTCATCGAGCGAATCAGACCACGGTTCATATATATAAATATATATATATATATATATATATATATATATATATATATATATATATATATATATATATAAGCGATAAGCGCTCTGGATGTAAAATCTAGGCTCATCGAACAAAGTTTGACACACAGTTAATATATATATATATATATATATATATATATATATATATATATATATATATATATATTAAAGCAATACGCCTGCATCAAAGTCAGGTTCATCGAACAAAAGTATATACATAGTTAATATATAATAAAATATATATATATATATATATATATTAAAGCAAGAAAAATCGGATATATAAAGTCTAGGCTCATCGAACAAAGGCGACATACGATTAATATATATATATATATATATATATATATATATATATATATATATATATATTAAGCGATAGCGCTCGGAGCCAAAGTCTAGGCTCATCGAACAAAGTTTATACACACAGTTCATATATATATATATATATATATATATATATATATATATATATATATATATATATAAGCAAATAAATGCTCTGAATCAAGTCTAGGCTCAATCAGAAACATAACTCGATAATATTAGTCAATATATATATATATATATATATATATATATATATATATATATATATAAAATGAAACAAAACCACGGACCAAAGTAAAGAACAAAATCTGTGTAACACGACTCTCAGCGTGAAGAAGGGTGTGTGCGAGAGATGAAGAGAAAGACTCTAAAGTGTGTGTGAGAAGGTTTACAGTTGAGCGCCAAATAAGACTTTTATATCTTTAGAGTGGGTAAACACTTGGCTTTTGTAGGTACAAAAGAGGCTATATATGAGCTCACAGTGTTTAAAATGAGAAAGTACATTGCATGGGGTGAGTCTTGAGCAAATTAGGCGGGAGGCTTCCTCATAGTTTTCTCTTTCAAAATGGGCAGCCCAAGCCCTCTATTTATAAACGATTTTAGCGCGAGTGTACGAGAGGCAACCTGGTGGTGGGGAGTTTTTGAGGTTGGGTTGTCTCAAAAGACGTGTACTTTCGGGCATTGTAATGTCCCTCGAACTTTCAGAAGTTCAATCCGGGCATCCGTTTGAGGTATATAGGACCTATTTGGGACCTTGTTGTTGTCGAGAGTTAGACGATGGCATGGGATTAGAGTTTGTCTGAAGTCATTGAAGATGGGGACGATGCCCTCCGGTCTTCAAGCTTCAACTTTCATCCGTTACCCCGCACAATAGTCACTCGGGATTGGTTAGTCTTGTGGGACATCGTTGCGTAGAGATGTTGAGATGACATGGCGTGGCATCGCGTTGGCGAGATGACGATGTTGCCCCTCACCGGTGTTATCGCCGGATTGAAGGTGATAAAAAAGAGCGTTGCTCGAGCTTATTTGAGATTGGACTCTTTGCATTTTTCGAAGGTCCTCATTGTCATCTTTGAGGTGTGCTGTCTTCCGATGTTATCACGGGTTGATCTGATGTATCTTGTTGTGAGCATCGAGATTGAAGCTGGTCGCATTTGAAACAAGCATTTCCGGGGTTATCGCTGAAACTGCCTTCTTTGGGGTTATCACCAAGGTTGGTGGCTATTCCCATGGTTGGGACTGAGACGAGATACCTCGGGGTTATCTCCGAGATTAATCGGTCTTCTCCGGTGTGTGTTCTGGTATTAGATCTGCATGCCTCGGGGTTATATCTGAGGTTGGAATTGTTACTCCCAGAGTGGGCTCCGGGGTTAATGTTGAGCTTCCGGTAGTATCCGGTATGGATATGGATTGTCTTTCAGGGTTCCCTCTTAAAAGGCGAATCTGTCCTCCTGCAATGTTAGTGACAGGTATACAGAAAATTTCGAGTGTCTACATGTATGTTACTTAATGATTAGATTTATTTATATTTATTCAATTCATATTGGTTTTTAAAGGTTTATATAGTTTATATACTAGTTTGGTGTATGTGTCTGTATATATGGACGATGGATGTTTATATTGTTGTGCATGTGTGTTGGGATAAAACAGGTACAAAATAGGTACAGTTTTTTGGGAATTCTGCAAAACAGGAAAAATCTGGTTTCCAGGTGTTTATATCCCGTGATCGCGGTCATACGATACTTATTAGCAACTGCTTATCACATGAGGGTATCAACGACCACGTGCGGTCGCTGATAGAGGTCGCTGACACGTGGCCCACATCACTTTTGGCCTGCGATCATGTCGATTTCGGTTTAGCGGCCAAAAATGACGATTCACGATCGCTAATATCGATTATAGAATCGTCGATTTGACGATGTGCATTCCAACGACGATTTTATCGCGACGCTTATCAACTAACCGCGATCGATTCACGAATTGCGATCGATCGTAGATGCTTATCAATGACCATTGCGATCATGGTCGACGATAGACGGTCGTAGATAAACCTTTTTCTTGTAGTGAAATTAAATTTTTATTCATAAAAAGTTGAGATCTTACCGATTAGTTCCTCGGCATGATAAAAAAAATCTTTTTAATTCACACTGCTTTACAATTATTAAACAATTGTTGAAGAATCCTATTATATTGGGAACTAAAGGAAAGAAGGATGGATTTCCCTATAGAAAGAAGTAGACATAGAACGCGAAAATTCTAAATGCATTTTGAAGGAGAAAGTGTAAAAGTTGATTTGAAGAGGTGAATTTTTTTAGAGAAAAGTATATATAAAAGATAATAATTTTTGAAAGATCCGTAAAAGAGAATTGGTCATAAAACCCGTTGAAATGATTTCAACTATCAAGACTTCGGAAGAAGATAGACATGGACCGAGTAGGGAGATTTCAGTATTTGTGATTATGAGGACGGAATCTTTATAATAGAGGAAGAATTTGATGATCTGAATTTTTTAAAATTATTAAAATAAGAATTTAATATATAAAATTATTATTGTGAGATGCACTAGGTTTGAATGTATGAGTATATATGTGCTATAAATATTTATGTAATTTATGTGGTAAATTAAAAATGGCAAAAAGCACTTTTACACCACTATGGTTGTAGTGTTTTAAGCAATCAGCCATTGTGTTTTTAAAATATTCAATTAGCTCACTGTACTTTTTAAAAATGTTCAATCAGCCCATTCCGTCCAATTCTTGGACGGACGTTAAATAATTACACATGTGACAGTTCAAAAATAAAATAAAAATAAAAGAAATGACATGTAAATGTTGATGTGGCTCACCTTCTTCCTCAGTCGGGTCAACCCGACCCGTGCACATTCTAAAATGGTCAAATGTCATAACTCTCTTATTTTAATTCTAAATAATACAAATAATATATCAAAAAATTATATTTACAACATGTTATTAATTTTTAAAAGAAAGTCAAAATCAACCAGATCCGTCGCCAACGCTTTCTCAACTCCGACGAAATCGCCGCATGACTCGAGAGAGGTATGAATTGTGGAATGATTCAGGTGGAATCGAGGCGTTTCATGGAGAATTTTGAGATGGGTGTTGAGGAAAAGGCCAATTTCCTATATGGGGTGGCGGTTTAAGAAAAAGGAAGATGCCGATCAACCCTATGGAATCGGGAGATAAGCGATCGAGGATGGCGATGTTGTGCTTGGAGCAATGGCATTAGTGCGGTGTAGTAGAGAAGAGAATCACGTTGAAGTGGAAGCTTCCATCGAGCTTTTGAAATATTTTGTGTTCGAGATTAGAAAATGAATCACGTTATGGTGTTGTCTTTCGATTCGGTTTCAATGGCTAATAACGCTTTATGAGTTTTGTTATAGAAAATGAAGTAAAATATTTATTTTAATTTTATTATTTTAATTATTTTTTGTCACATAATTAATGATTTTTTATTTTTATTTTTTTATTGAAATTAATATAATGTTGTAATAGATCTCATTGATACAAACATTTTGATATATTGTTTGTATTATTTAGAATTAATTTTTAAAATAAAATAATTATTAAAAGAAAGGAAAAGAAAAATGATTTTAATTATTTTTTTTACCATATAATGATTTTATTATTTTATTTTTTTTATTTGAGAAAAAAAAATTATAAAGAAAATTCATTAAAATTTTGAATATTTTGTTTTAAATAATTAAAATTTTGAATATTTTGATTATTTGTATTATTTAGAATTAAAATAATTAAAAGAAAGGAAAAGAGATAAAAAAAAAAAAATTAATGAGGTATTGATCAGTATAAAACATAAAAATATTTTTATTTTAAAATTTTATAAGTATTTAAAAACATAAAAGTATTTTTATTTTTATTTTTAAAATAAAACATACATATTATAAATATTATAATATTAATTTTATTAATATTATACATATTATAAATATTTAGATAAAGAAAAGAAAGAAAATAAAACATAAAATATTTTTATTTTTAAAAATTTTATAAGTATTTGAAAACATAAAAGTATTTTTATTTTTATTTTTAAAATAAAACATACATATTATAAATATTATAATATTAATTTTTATTAATATTATACATATTATAAATATTTAGGTAAAGAAAAAGAAAGAAAATAAAATATAAAAAAAAATTTAAAACCACAGTGGGCCAATTGCATTTTTTTTAAGTGCAGTGGCTCAATAGTATTAAGAATTTGGCTGACTAGGTTGCCATGTAGGAAATAATAATTTTTTATTTTTTTTTTCAATGCCACGTGTGCAATTTTTTTAACGTCCATTCAAGAAATTGGACGAAAATAATTTGATTGAACATTTTAAAAAAAAATACAATTAGGCTAATTGAATATTTTAAAAACACAATGACTAATTGCTTAAAACACTACAACCACAATGGTGAAAAAGTGTTTTTTGCCAATTAAAAATGTATATATAAGTATGAAATATATACATTTATTGAAAAGTAAGATATAATTAGTGAAATTAACTATTGAATTAGTTAACTTGAGTTAATTGCAAAATGAGATGTGGAGGCGAAGAAAATTAGTTAATTAATATTAATTAATTGAGCTGAAATTTAAATTTATAATATAATTTTATTATGAATAAAATTTCATAAGCAAGAATATTATGTTAATATATTACATATAAATATAATATATGTATGAAATGGCTTAATAAATTTTGTTATGTCAAACAAATATAAATTAATTATGATATGAATTAATTTCATGGTCTAAAATTTTGTAACACTAAATTATCATCCACTTCACCAAGTCGACCCTTTGACGTTGGTACTTATCAAATAAGTAAATCATTTTTAGAAATTTTTTACCCCTAGTACAAAAATTCGTGATTAATTTAGTAATTATTGTATAATACTCCCTTCGTCTCAAGATAAAAATTCTGGTGGATTTTTTACGCATATTAAGAAGAGGAATAAAATGACAAAATTGCTTATAATAATGTCATTAAATATGGAGAGAGAATTAGAATAAGAAAAGGATATTTAATGTTACGGGCATAATAGAAAAAAAATGTGTAAAAATTTGGTTAGTAAAAGAAAATGGATATTTAACCCGGGACAACCCAAAATAGTAATAAAGACTTTTATTCTGAGACGGAGGGAGTAATAGAATTGCGACGATAAACTTAAAAATATTACATCTTGAGGACACATGAGGTGAGGGTTAACTCCCTTTATAGTAACAATATTTTGAAAAATTATAAAAATATGTTTTTGTACACAACATGAGAGAGAGTGTATTCAATTATGTAAAACGATATTGTTTTGAGGGTTACATCATGAATGAGGTAGTCCTCACCTCTTTTTTGCCTTGCATTTTTTACACAAAAATAAAATTTTCAAATATTTTTTCTCTTTCAAATGAACCTACTTTTGGTAGAGAGTAATGTATACACTACCATATCCACATACATGTTTGGATGAGAGTCTTGCTTTGTATTAAAATAAATTTATGTCTGAATTATAAATACGAACAATATTAATATTTGGGATTCAATAAAATTATAAGAATTTATTTATTACACATTCCTTCAAAAAGATTATCAATAATACTTATCCTTATCTACTGATATGAACTAGGGGGGGGCGGGGCGAGGGGTGGGTGGGGGGGGGCTGCCCCAGAGGGTGGCGCCTGTAGTGGCCGATCGAGACCACAGACAGAGCTAGGGGAGCGAGGTCGTGAGGGGCGCCTGGCTGCCTGACAGCATGCAAGAATAACCCGGCCGTGAAAGAGCATTTGAGCGATTCTTCTCCGACTCTTTTTCAGAGTTTTTTTTTTTTAAACTAACATGAAACGACGTCGTTTCATTAAAAAATTTAAATTTTTTTTTTTTAGGTCTGGGTCTTCCTGCCTCCTTCTTAACACTTACACAAATTACAGACTTCCCTCTCGCGGTCTCGCCTCTCTTCATCTCTTTCCAGTTCCCTCTTCGCCTCGCCTCGCCTCCACAGCTCCATTGCGCCCGCCACTGCTGCCGTCGCCATCGCCCGTCGCTGTCTCATGTCTCCCCCCTTTAAAATATGTTCTGGTTCCGCCACTGCTAATCTATGGACAATTAAAAAGTAAATATAAAATATTCTCAATAGATATTTCTTCCTTCTGATAATAATTTAGAGAAGTAAGCAAAAAAGCAACTAGATGATAAGCTAAAAATTAGAGGGAAGAATAAAAGCTTTTCGATTCAAATCACCACCCTCCAAAACTTCACTATTTATATACTTTCAATCAACTCTTTTCTTCCTCTACTTCAGTTCTTCTTCCGTCTTCCTCACATTCAATCATTTGTTATCTTACCCTCTTGATTTCTCACTCTAAGATCTCCCAAGAACTCATCAATTTCTCTCTCTAAATTCACCCATGAACCTATCAAACCCAATACGCATACGTATATATGATATTATATAGATACAGATATATAGAGAAAGAATGGCAGATGATACGTTAGAAATAATGGCAGATAATAATAAGAAACAGAGAATTGCAGAAATTAAGAAAAATCGATTGAAAAAGCTGGCAATTTGGGATACCGGAACCTTCAAACCCATTATCCATCATGCCGATCTCGAACACATTATGGCCACCCTCGGCTTCTTCGCCGTCCCATATTTTCCGCCTACTCCACCCTGTGGCTCCTCCCCCTTTCGCCGCCGCCCCTCTGGGAACCACCTGGAAGGAGTACACATATCCCGCCGGTATTTGTTATCAGTGGTTGTGTGAGGCGGACTTACCGCCGCCCCTGCCCCGCCTTCCGTACACGAGAATTGACGGGCTTCACATTTCTTCATACAAAGTTTTCTTGGACGCCGTCAATTTTTATGTCGAAATGGGGGATGATCTCTCCAATATCTTCCATGTCCGGTACACAGGGGCGAAGCTATGGTCCAAATGTGGGGTCAATTGACCCCACTCAATTTTTGATTCCACTCAAAAGGTAAATCGTGAATCATCAAAGCCTTTCGCGAGTGGTCGGAGTTAGATCTTTCGTGATCTGGCAAGTTCATGAGTGTGGAGACCCTGAGTGCATGACTCTATTCTCTTGTGACTCTCTTGCAGACTTCATGCTTGGCAGATAATGTAAATTACTCTCTTCAATTTCTCCAATCTCAGTTTTGTTTTCATAAATTAATTGTGATTTTTCCCTTTTGTTAGTATTATTAAATTAGATATTTGGATGTATTTGTCTAACCCGAAAGTATAAATTATTAAAAAAAAATTGGCTTGGGGGCGCTGCCCCCGAACCCCGCCAAATTTTTTATAACTTATTACTAATTTTGACTCCACTGCTAAATTTTTCTGGCTTCGCCACTGGCGGTACATACCCTTCTTTATTTCCTTTTTTCAGAAATACCCTTTTCAATTTGTTCATTTTTCTGTACATTTTCATGTACGTATTTCTTTGAAATCAAGAAATAAACATTGCTATCTTAATTTGAACTTGGATTAAACATTGCTATCTTAATAAGGAACTTGATTTATAAGGACAGATAAGTAGTTAGGAAATTATAGTGTTTTTTTTTCTTTTAATCTTGGGGATCAAGAAAGCTTAACTTCATTAACTGGAGACTAAGTTAACTATTCAATTCAGTTACTTTTTCTATGAAATGTTTTGACTCCTATTTGGTCAATGTGCCTAGAGTTGTCCCCATTTCCTTTTCTGGATGTGCAACCTTCTTTTAGGGAAATGATATTTCAACATGAGTAATGATATAGACACAAACTATTCTACAAACATTTTACAAATTGTTGATGTGATATACTCCACCTCAGCTTTTTATGTGGAGTCGAAGACTATATTGAAGCAATTTGTCGATCAATATGCTGAGGTGGAGTATGTCACATTAGCAGTTTGTAAAATGTTTGTAGAATAGTTTGTGTCCGTAGCGTTACTCTCTCAACATATATATTTGTCATTTGATATTTTCACATGTACTCGCATGAAGGTGGGATCCACTCCACTCTCATATGAGAGGGGATCATGTGAAAATATAAAATATGTATGTGGAAATAGTGATCCCCTTCTTTTATCATCATTGTCTATGGTTTTTCTCATATGCAAGGGTGTACAAGTAAGGGCTGTGTTTCGAGTAAATACTGTTAGTCTGTGACATACCTTTCAGTCGGTTGCTTTCAAGTACTAATAACAGTTCGACGGTTTGCCCCTGTTTAGTGCATATGGTTACATTTTATCTTGAATTATTTTCCAATAAGTTCTGCTGTGAGGCATAATATCGTGGTGCTAGTGCAGCATACTAAACAACTCATGCATGCAAAACTACTTAAGGACTAAAATGCTTTCCATTATATGGCCATATAATGGAAATACTTGAGGACTAAAATCCTTTACTGTTGTCTTCAAGGGTATGATTTATTGGGTTATACATGGCCATAGTGAAGGATCTAAAGTTTATTTCTAATCGAAGGAAGTACACACCTTTACGAGACTTCTAAGCAACATTTTAAGAACTTTAGAGCTTTAAGGTGCTGCTAGACTAATAGGAAATAGGATGGCAATGAAAATTTTCTGTAAATAGTATGTGTAGTGCTTTGACACTAATAATATTTCTCCTTTTGAAGTGCTTTAATTGTATGATTATTTCCAAATATAACTGACACACTTCAGTGTCTCCCGGCACTTTGTTGCCAAATTCTGCGAGATCTTGTAATTATATTGACAAAATGTTGATCACCTTACCACAAACTCTAGAGTATTCGTGTCATAGACTCACAGTTGATCGAATATTGCTGGATGACATTCAAATTTATGATGTATGCGAAATGGATCACAGGACATTTTCTGTTTTCTTTTGTTTTTTAATAGAGTGATTTCTGCAATAGCTCCACAACAAAGGATGTGACCATCCATAGAATTATACAAAGAACTAGTTTAACGTGCTTAGTAACTATGGATAGTTAGTGCTATCATACCTCGACTGTTGTCAAGGCAGCCAAAGAAGTAGTTTGATTTCGATTTAGAACTCAGATTCCTTCTTATGTTCTATAGGTTGAGATGAAAAAGAAGGAAAAAAAACTTTTTGATTGATTTGGGAAACCATATATTTGATTGATACCTATTCTTTATACATCAATGGCAGCTTATAAGAACAAGTCTCTCTCTTACAAACCCCCCCCCCCCCCCCACCCCCCGCACACGCACACAATGCCCCAACATTTTGTTGTTTGAAAGTACGCTAGGTTATATATATGCTCAACTCTTTCATATATATTTGGTAACATGTTTTAACCTATCTTTGAACCATGTCTAATTTTCTATAAATGATGTCAAAAAATTTATGGGGTCAAAATTCTTATGAATTCGTTTTTGTTTAAGCGGAATGCCCCTCCATCAAGTTTTTGACCAGAGAGGATGGTTACCTATGGACGAAGATCATAATACTGAATATGTTTATCGTGATGGGACATTGGACCAAGAAGCATACGACTTTTACAATTCCGAGAACACTGATGAGGACAGCAACAACTTAAACGAAAACAACATCTCGGATGAATGCATCATGGTCTCGTTAAAAGATCTCATAGTTGATATATCTGAAGAACATGATTCCCCTCCTAACTGAAAATACCTCAAGAAACCCTTATTGGATTTCCCATTTGATCCCTATATTACTCCCTTCTTGTTTATGCTATCAGATTCGGCTCATTGCACGTGCCTTGAGTATCAAAGGAAGGTGGCTTAAATCATAACTGCAAAAGTGGGGTGAACTTTCTGCTGGCTCTTTGTTTCTTTTTCTGTAAAAGACTTGCTGCTAGATAGTGTTAATGTCTGAAAGAGGTAAGTACTACTGATTGCTGGAATACAATATTCGGTGAGTGAATATACATAAACCAAAGAGACAAAAACTGAATTGTATGATAGAATTTACTTAGCTTTTACAAGACCAAAAAGACAAAAATTGTTGTACTATCGAAACATATTCATCGTATGTTACATGGTCATGATACTAAATAAAATGTGTGGCTCATCCTCATACATCTTGAATAGTACCACGGTTACCTGGGGTTGACTGTAAATGTTGTTCCTTCCGAATTATTTTTGATGCAGCTATTCTCTTTGGTTTTGGTATGATGGGAAAGTTCGAGTTCAGAACCAATGCTTTTCTGTTGAAACCGTATGAGTTTTTGTAAACTACAAAATTGCTGTAAAAAATTACAATATATTGCATAGGTTATGTTTCTTTCATTTTTTTCCCTGAAATATACATGCTTAATAAAGATAACCTTTTGCTTATTGAAAATTTCTGCTCAATTTATGATGGCAAAATACTTATGTTTTTTTTTGTTTTTGTTTTCATGAGTCCAGTTTGGTTGAGGGGTAAGATAGCTTTTTAGAAATACCTGATCTTGAGCTCTAGGTGGTTTGTCTATTTTTTCTCAAGTCATACATTTGTTCAGCTGATAAAAGAATTGTGTTCTTCATAGTACTATTCTTTTCAGCTGCTGTCCATTTTCTTCCATTTATTACTTCTCTAGTTTATTTTTTTGATAATGTAGGGTTTCCCAACCGCAGTCGGACTAATCCCCAGCCTAAACTAGCCTTTTCTTGAAACCAGCTTGCGCTTGCGGTCCGTGGCCCCATTTCAGCATTATCTGCCTTTTCATAATTGTTGCAAGTGGGATTCGATTTGAACCATTGCGCCAATTGCTGGTTATCTCTAGTGTTTTTTCCTGTTGTCTTGCATTCGACATCAACAAGTGTTTAGGCCGGTGGAAACTCCAGTAACAAAAAGTGATAAGTTTGAAATTGGTGAAGCTGGAAGGGGAAGGGCAGGACATAACTAACTTGAATAGAAGTAATCTATGTTACGCGGACTCGAAAGAGCGTCTGTAAGATCCCGAATTTTATGAAATAAAAGTATTTAATTTTTTTATAATTACTATTCATGAGTTACTATTCATGAGTTACTATTCACGAGTTACTATTCATGAGTTACTATTCACGAGTTACTATTGATGAATTATTATTCACGAGTTACTATTCACGAGTACTATTCATGAAGCATGATAAATTTTTTTTTTTCGTGAAGGCATTACTCAATAATTATACAAAGTAATTCTTTGTTCAATATTTTATTTTATTGATTCAATAATTGCTACATTGATATTTTATATTATTGTTGTTTCAATAATTGTCACGGCACAGTATTTCCCATTATCGGATCAATAATTCATATTATTTGGATAATATTATTAGATAACATTATTGGCAATATCTGGAAAGTTCTGTCTAAGGAGAGGTTTGGTCACCTAATTGCGCGCCAGTAAAAAGAAATTCTTATTGAAAAGCCCCCTCTTTCCTGGGAATTGCATGGTTGTCAATATTGTGATTCTGTAATATTATTTGTGAATAATTAATTATTGATAAGGAAAATAATCATTTTATGTGGTTATAGATGGAGAAAATTTTTTAATGTGACAATTGTTGAAAATTGATATTTTATCTTTTCTGATAAAATATTTTATTATATTATTATAATATAATAATGATGATTTTTTTACAATGAATGTGTGATATATGAATAAATGAGGAGGAAGAGTAGTTTTGTTGTATTAAATGCTAAACACATGTTTTGTGTGTTACAAAAATGTTTAACACATGTTAAACATGATGGTGTACACAAATTTGGTTGAAATCGATTATAGCACTGTAAAATCGTCTAGTTTGTGGATTTTTGGTCAATTTTCATTTGGAATTTGGAAAAACTTTCTTACGCAAAGTTATAGAGAATGAAATTTCCTATGGAAAGGACATGTGGTTCGTATTTTTCTGATAAAAGAGCTATTTATTATGAATTATTGAAGTTCCGAAGTTCCAGAATAATTGATTTTTGAAAGTTTTAATTGTTTTATTTAAGAAAAACGTTTTTTACACTTTGGTGGGCCCCACTTGCATGTGTTAAATTGCTGAATTCAGATTCAAAGGTGTGCTAAGGAAATTTTATTATAAATAATATTATTTTAATAAATTTTCTGCTTTGGTATTCTAAGCAATTTTCTATAAATAGGTGCTTAGGTTAGAATTGAAAATCACACCAGAAACTGAAGTTTTCTCTCTATATTATCGAGTATATTCTTGTTAGTATTTTGATATCTTGAGTGTTGCTATACGGTGCAAGTTAATTCAGCGTTATTCCGGTCAGAAGTACTACTCTTTTGAGGTAAGGGATATTGTCGTTAGTATGTATAGGTTATTATGTTTTTTAATTTTGAAATTTTTCTGAACCTTCAAAAATTCTGGAAAAAATTGAAATGATAATTTGATGAGTTTTGTAGATTGTGTCCAAAAATGGCGATTTTTGGATGTATAGATTAGGAGTTATGGATTTTATGAGAAAAGACTATTTTAAAAGTAAACCCTTATAACTCCTTGTGATTAACTCCAAAATTGATGAAATTTTTATTGGGAGTACATCTATATAATATCAGTATACTCTGTAAAGTTTGGAATTTTTAGATAAAAGTACAATTTATGATAAATGTCTGAATATTCGGTGGTTTTGGCCATGTGAAAAATAGTAAATGAATTTTAAAAATTTCGAGAAAAATATATGTTCAATATGGGACTATATTATGCTAAATCCCAGAAAAAAAATATTTTTGGAACTGATTTGGTATTTTTCATGAAAATGTTATAGTTATGAGTAAATGAATTAAATATGTTATGTGAAGTGAGAAAATTAGAAAATATGATTTTAAAAGTAAACCCTTATAACTCCTTGTGATTAACTTCAAAATTGATGAAATTTTTATTGGGAGTACATCTATATAATATCAGTATACTCTGTAAATTTTGGAATTTTTGGATAAAAGTACAATTTATTATAAATGTCTGAATATTCAGTGGTTTTGGCCATGTGAAAAATAGTAAATGAATTTTAAGAATTCCGAGAAAAATATATGTTCAATATGGGACTATATTATGCTAAATCCCAGAAAAGAAATATTTTTGGAACTGATTTGGTATTTTTCATGAAAATATTATAGTTATGAGTAAATGAATTAAATATGTTATGTGAAGTAAGAAAATTAAAAAAATATGATTTTATGGCTTGAGAATCGTATATGAGGTATATGCAGATTTTTGATGAGGGTTTTGGTTATTGGTGATGAAATCTTATGAGTTTGACATTTTAAGATGATTAAATGCATTTATTAGTAAAGTGTAAATAATTAAAATAAATTGTTTATAAGTTTAAGAAATGATTAAAATATTGTGGTAGTATTAATAATATTAGATTATGAGATTATTAAGTGATTTATAATATTTTGATTAAGGTGTTATGAGATCATTGATTTATGAATCTTACTCTTGAGATTAAATCTATATGTTGATTATATTGTTTTTATTATCATATATAACATTCTTATAACCCTAATGATGATATTTCTCTTTGACTTGAGTGTAAAGATGGGTAGATTATTGGTATGATCGTGACTATAGGTTCTCTTTGGTCAGTAGTGCAAAGTTGAATTGTCGATTTGGTATGATCGCATGACCATTGAATTTATAATTGAATATCTTTAGCTTAATTGCAAAGGTGAATTGATTAACATATATGGTTATAATTATGGTTTATATAAATTCTGAAATGATTATGTATTTCTTTGAGATATGAATATCTTTGGCTTGTAGTGCAAAGATCAATTATTGATGAATATCTTTGGTCCGTAGTGTAAAGATGACCCGTTATTGAATATCTTTGGCATGTAGTGCAAAGATGACTTGTTGTTGAATATCTTTGGCATGTAGTGCAAGGATGAACCGTTGATGAATATCTTTGGCCCGTGGTGCAAAGATGAATTTATTAGTATGATTATGAACGAGAGGCGTGATTTGGTATAACCATGATCTTTGATGTTTGAGGTAAAGGCGGTGATAAAAATTATCTTCGCCTCTTAGATGCGAAGAGGAATTTAAAATCACAATTATGATTATGAGTTATTCATATAATTGTGAAAAAGGCTATTGATTGATGTTCTGAGGATAAAACATTGTTGGTAGACTTTTAACGTGGAGAAGATAATAAACTTTATAGTCTATTTAACTCTTCTAATGGATTGCTCGTTCCGCATCAACTATGGTTGAAAAGTTTTATTATCTACCATATGTTCTAAATCTCTGATTTATTACTGATGAAGTCTATTGATAATGTAATTATCTTTAGTCATAATATTCTTTATCGAAGCTAGTTGTGCTCACCCTTTTGCTTCACAATTCCTTTCGGGTAATAAGAGTGTAGTTGGGTGGCGAGAATAACAGGGAATAGTGTGATGGTTGAGATCATCAAAGTTTCTCAACACATTATAAAACGGCATGGCATACAATATATAATTGTATTGAGGACCTAAGATGTGTGTGTCGTATATTATACGTCACTTAATAATTGATTTTGGTGAACAACAATAGGGTGAGGCGAACCCAACTTTGAAAGGGTGTTTTATCACTATCATACAAGATGTCTAATGACATACAATCTCGCATTATCATAAGACAGGGTTGTGCAAATCCACTCGTTGAGTATATCTACGAGCACTACCTATATGATCTTGGAGTTTATTTGAAACATAATGTTCAATTGCAAACGGTGGAGATAGTTATATGTCAAGAGAAGACTTACCATTGTAAAGAATATGATAGTAATCTTCTCGTTTTTCTTTGGGGTCTATTGGGTCAACCAAGGATAATTCTGTGGGCATATGATATCTATCATAACCTGACGCATGGCCTCCCATGTATACGAAGATTTCTTGAGCACTTCCCAAAGATTTTAATTTCTAAACAGTTCTAGATTGTACCTTTATGTAAGGTATCATTGTGAGGTGTTGTCCATAGTTGGGACATGAGTCACAGTTGGTATATATTTGTATCAAAACTCACAACATATGTGTTGTTATATTTTGACGACAATTGTAGTAATAAAGTTATAGTTATTTTCAGACCATGTTTTCATGATTTCGTAATAGGTTGGTTGGATTGGATTTATATTTTGGAGGCCACGCGTCGTCCGGTTGGAAATACTATTTTGAAGAATATGAGACCGATACTCCTTAATTTTGCCAATTTTTTTATACTAAAATGAAGGGTCTAGTACTCGTACCTTATTCGAGTATCAGACGACACGGGTACTTTCAGATAAAGTGATGAGTACTTGTAACATAGAAAGTAATAAAAGAACATCTATAAACAAATTGATAATATCTCATTTTATAGAGCCATGATTCATACAGCCGACCCCAACTGGTTTGGGAACAAGGGCTAGTTGAGTTGTCTCTGTGTATTTGAAATTGCTACTGAGGACTAGTTGCTGTTACTTTTTCTTTTTTTCTTGTTTTTTTAAGAAAAATTTTATGGATGAGGTAAAGAGTGTCAAGCCAAGATTGTAGGTTTGGGCATTATCTATGTTCTTTGACCCTTGAGGGAAGTTTTGTAAGCTGTCTGCTATACTGTAATGGCTTCTTTGTTTGGTCTGTTTGACCAATTGGTATTTATTTACAATTATGTTATGTGGGATCGGATTTTATGTTGTGTGGGATCGGATTTTCTGTAATTAATTACAGAGGGCACAGTCACCGAACAGTGACGAAACCAGAAACTTTCGTCGGTGGGGTCGAAATTATTAGTGAGTTACAAATAATTTGGCGGGATTTGACGACAGCGCCCCCGAGCCAATTTTTTTTAATACTTTATACTTTCGAGTATATATATATATACATATATATACACACACACTATATTACAATGAAAATATAATGAGTAATAATATATGATATATATACACTATATAGTCTATATTGACTCATAATAGACTTTTTTAATCACAACTGTTCATAAGTAAGTAATTCATTATTTATTTTTAAAAATAATATAAATTAGATTATTATTTAGTTTAAAATATTATAAAGAGAGATACATATATTGAGAGGATATGAGTTATATGTGGTTAAAATTTGATTGACAAAGTTATAAATTTTTAATTTGATCCCGTATAATAGAAAATTTATAAAATTTTAGTGGTGTCAATTTATATATAATACTTAAAAATTTTAAAATTTATCTTACATTATAAAGTAATTTTTTTTCAGTGGGGTCGATTGACCCCACAAAGTTCTATGTGGGTTCGCCACTGGGCACGAGTAAGAGAAACCTCGCGTTTTTAGGTAAGTTGACCTTCAAAATAACATTATTTTGAAAAATTACAAAATACCTTTAAACATGTTTTTTTTATCCTTGAACTATTCCTAAGGTGACAATTTTATGAATTGTACTTATACTCATAAGGCCATTCGATACGCTAAAAGTAGGTATTATTTAATCCCACCAGCTTCCTTCTTAAGATGATATAGTCTCTTATAAATGACTTTAGAAACAAAAAGATAATTATAGGATTGTCATATTCAGAAATGTAAGTGCTTAAATGTGTTGATCTAATATAAATAAAATAGAAACCCTTTCCTCCTTTCTCTCATAAAGCTTAAAATCTATCATAATGTTGCTTGTTCCTAATGTGTTGCCAATCTATTCCACTGCTAATCCATTGGGCACTATTAAACTAAACAATTGATAAATTTAGGGTAAAAATGAAACATAAATAATTTTTAAAAATTGTAAATTTAATAAATAAAACTCTTTTTGTGAAACGAATGGAGTACTAATTAGTAGTCAAAATTTTAGGAATAATGCTAAGGGTTTTAAATTTTAGATTTTCAATGCTGTGAGATTGAATAAGACAAAATGTATAGTCAATCACAAGAGACCAATATAGTGATGGGATATCATTTGAGATACGTTTTGTTAGGTTACTTTTCGAAATCCTATTCAGAAAAGAATTGTTATAATTGAATGGGATGTGTTCTATTTTTGATAGGATATTTATATTTATTATATGTTGGAGCCCTGATATGAGACATAATCTTATTTTTGATAGGACTATTATTTTGGAAGTGTCTTATTTTGAATAGGAATCGTAAGTACTCTATAAACAGAGTATTATATTTAGTTGTTGAAGTGTTATACAACCAAAAGACATGTAGCATCCAAAGAGTTGAGAGAGTGTGAGTGAATTGTGTCGTAATATTGTGAAACCTCAAGTTTGAATGTGTAAAATGTTTTATCTTCTGTTTTTTTATGTATAATTTGCGCTCATTTAATTCCTAACATTTTTTAAGATAAAATTTGAGTACCAGCAACATCGGTCTAGATCTTAAGCTCACCCCTTATCTAGCTCACCTTGCTCACCCTACTTTAGCGATTTTGATAGAGGCGACAATTGATGCAATAAGCTATATGTTGTCCATCGTTAAAAGTTTAAGATTGACGGTTCTATATATAGCGACGGGAATGAATAAATCAGCCTTAATTCTGGGTCCATTTCAGACACATGATATTATTCTATGAAAATTAATATAGATTTACAAATTAAGTACTCATTCCATTTTAAAAGTTTAAGATTATTATTAATTTTTTGAAGTTAATTTAATATTTTTAAATTTAAAATAAATATTATTGACCAAAAATGCTCATGCATGCCAACTCCTATATAGTGCAGGTTCGTTTATTCGCGTTCGGAGCGTTTGATGTGTTTAGAGGTTTCAAATGCACCAAACGCAGATAAAAATTTTGTTCGTTTATAAATAATTTATTTAATTAATTCATAAACATTGTGTTTGAGTCCAAATGCAACACTCTAAAAATAGTATATTGTGTTTTGATCGCCAAACGCTCTAAAAATAGTATGTTGCGTTTTGACTTTGGTACGTGTCAATAATTAGTTAAGGCTATGTTTGTTTGTATACTTGAGATATGATTATTAATCTCAAATATCTTGTTTGTTTGCAAATTTAGATTTAAGACTATTAGTCTCGGAATTATAAAATGGCTTAATAGTCTTGATATTATAATTATAATCCCGAATTAATAGTTGTAGAATTATAATTATAATCTCGATATTATAATTATTACAAACAAACATAGCCTAAGAGTAATGTTACGTACTATCTCCATGACATGAGATATTATGCTTTTTATTCTCAAAAGGATGACTAAAATGTATAAAATAAAGGATACAAATGACATTTAATAAGATCTATTATATATAAAAAAATCAAGACTCATTATTTAATTTAATTTTTTTTAGCCATCAGGAATAAATTTAAAACTTTTTACACTCTATTTTCTCTATTTTATTTTTCTTAATTTGCTTACAAAATGTACTTCGACTATTCTTTTAAGAATGGAAGGAGTATACAAAAAACTCTTAACAAAAATTAATTTATAAAATGATATGTCAGATTATAATCAGTCGGTAATTTATTTATATATAAGTAGACCCAATGATTATAATCAACTACAACTATACACATCATTTAGTATTATTTTCAGTATCCATTGTTTAGTTATAAAAAAATTGTTATCATATTTTCTAAATTGTTATTCCGAACGAATTTCATTTGTAAAACTTATAAAATAATATTTTTATTTGATTGTCCTTTACGCTCTGTTTCTGAGTTTTGAACAGAAAAAAAAATAATAGAAAACTTAAATTAGAACAGAAAAAAAAAGAATAAAAAACTTAAAAGTTTTTCTTTGTGTTATTTCTGAGTTTTTAATACGGAGTAGAAAAGAATAGAAAATTTAAAATTGAGGATATGAGTTGTAATTTAAAATTTATTATATTAAAAGTTGAGGATAATATGGAAATTATAAAAATATTACTTATTTCAATTTCTTTTCCGTCCAAATCAGGCCAATTTTGAATGGAAAACTTTGGCAGGAAAAATGGAAGTTTTCTATCCATTTCTTTTCTTTTCCGTTTATTAAAAAACTCAGAAACATAAGAATTGGAAAGAAAACTTAAATTTTCCGTCCATTTCTTTTCTTTTCTTTTAGTTTAGGAAATTTGGTATGATAATATAATTTTGCTCCAAATTGTAAAAACATTTGTCATTTTATAATAACACTAGGAAAAATGAGATTTTTATTTATTTATTTATTATTTTTTACAAATGAACTTTTTTTTAGATAGATGGAGTAATAAGCGAGAAATCAGGGGAGGGAAGAATAACAGCTTTTCAATTCAAAATAAACCCTCCAAAAAAAAATATGCACTATATATACACTCTCACTCAATCTGTTCTTCTTCTGCTTCGTTCTGAAACTCATGCACATCCAATCATTTCTTGTCTTCCCTTTTTAATTTCTCTCTCCAAAACCGTCCAAGAACCCATTAATCTCTCTCTAAAATCACCCAAAAACCCATCAATCTCTCTCTAAATTCACCCACAAAACCCATCAAACAATACTCATTACTTCAATTGAGAAAGAATGGCAGATGATAGTAAAGAAAGAATGGCAGATACCAAAAAGAAACTTAGCCAAAAGGAAATCGCAAAATATAGGTTATTCCGATCGAGAAAGCTGGCAATTTGGGACACCAGAACCTTCAGACCCATTATCAACCACGACGATCTCGAATCCATTATGGCCACCCTTGGCTTCGTCGCCGTTCCATCTTTTCCGGCCATTCCTCCCCCCACAGGTACAGGTAACGTCTTCGTTTCGGAAACCACCTGGAAGCAGTCCATGAATCCCGCCACTGCTAAATCTACAGCCGCCGGAAAATCTGCCGCTGCTGCGCCGGTAACCACCTGGAAAGAGTACATCTATTCCGCCGCCGGCCGTTTTCAGACTAAGGTGGACTCACCGCCGATACCCCGGCCCCGCCTCCCTTACCCGAGAATTGACGGGCTTCACGCTAATTCATACAAAGCTTTCTTGAACGCCGTCAATTTTTACCTCAGAAAGGGCACTGATCTCGCCAGTATCTTCCATATCCGGTACATACCCTTTTCAATTTGTTAACTTTTCTGCACAGTTTCATTTATATGTTACTTGCATGATGATTTTCCAGTTTTTTTAATTATAATATGTATATGGGGTATTCTTGAAAAATCAAGAACTGATGAACATTGTTAACTGGATTTTTCTGTAATTTTCAAACACACAGATTCTTGTAGTGATTTCAAAAGATAGAGAATTAGTAGAAAATTATAGTGTTTTTTTTCTTTTTATATTTTAAAAAATCCATTTTCTTTGGAGATCAAGAAAGTACAATTCCATTAACTGGAACCAAGACTACCCAATTAATATGCTTTTTCTATGAAATGTTTGATTCGTAGTTAGTCCCCATTTCCTTTTTTGAATTTGCCTAAACTTTGTCATGTTAGTTTTATCTTATTCTATTATATCCATTTTATCTTTATTTGACAAAAAAAGAAGGAGACATATCAAATATCTAATTTGCTATAGAGGATACTGTATTTGACATATGCAATAAGCTATACTATAACTTAATTATTTTGATGGGCACCAAGAAGGTCATTCTCTTGTGTTATTTAGTTTCGAGTAATATTAGGGGTCTCAATTTTTCACATAAGATCTACCCAACCAATGTTACGGCAACACATCATTTGAGACACTTTTTAAAACTAAAAATTTGAGACCCTTAGCATCACCCTTTAGTTTTTCATTAAAATTGACTTGACCTTATATTTGTTACCCAAATGCAACCTTTTTTTTATCAATTGTCTATGATATTTCCCATGAGCAAGGGTTGATTTTCTGTATTATTTATGTTCTAGTGATTTTTATAACTAACGGTTGCGTTTCGATTAAATACTGTGAGCTTTTGACATAACTTTCAGCCACTTGCTTTTAGGTACTAATATCAGTTTGTCTATGTTGCTGGATGATATTCAAATTTTCCTTGTAGCTTTTAAAAGAACTGTTTCTTGTTGTGGGAGGTTGTTTGCAATGGAACTATATACTGAATTCTGTGTTACAGACAACACACATTTTACTAGTATTTAGTTTATAAGTTCAGAACAATACTTATTGAAGTAACCCTATAGCATGTTAAGAGGAACATTTAATAGATGAGATGATAAAAAAGGTAAGAACACACATTTTAGTCTATAGCTTCACACGTCCACTTAATATTTAATAAAGTAACCAATTAAGAGGAAAATGTAATAGATAAGACGGCAAACAAGATTTCATAGGCATCGAGAAGGGATTGCCTATAGGTATATTCGACATGAGATTTATTGCTATGTAATATTGTGTGATTATGGTACTGCAGAGAATCACACAGAGCCTAATATGTACTTAATAATTCTGTTTTTTGTGATGCCAATCAATAACCAAAACACGAGATTTTCATGCATGAAAAATTGGAAGCAGACTTCTAAATGGATCACCTTTACGCAGTATACTGAATGGATCAGATCAGATGTGTAGTATTGGCCTAGAGAATACTTTTCTGATCCCATGCTTTAACCTGGCATTTACTGATTTTGCTTTCTTATAGTATAATAGTAATACCTTTTCTGCTGTCTTTTGTTTGTTAAGAGTATGATTTCTGCAATAGATCCACACCAGAGGATGTGTCACATCCTCTGAATAATACAATGAACTTCCTTAACGTGCTTATTACTATCACGGCTCAACTGTTGTCAGCGCAACCAAAAAAGTGATTTGATTTTGATGTGGAACTCAGATTCCTCATTATGATTCTATAGGTTGAGATGAAAAGAAAAAAAGAAACGGTTTGATTGATTTTGAAGTGGTTTGGTCATGGTTGGCTGTCTGTATGCCGGACAAAGTATGAGCTATAGTTTAGGTACCACTTTATTTTGCCATAGTTTGTAGGTAATATCTGTATGCAGCACAAAATATGAGCTTTGTTTCCTTGTTTTTCTTTTTTTGTGAATTAAAATGTGTTCTTTAAACATCAATGGTTATTTTCGGAAACTCTTTCATGTATGTATATGAAGTAGTATATGTTTTAGCCTATGCATTGAACCGTATTAATTATGTATAAACGAGGTTTCAAGATTTTTTTGGGGTTGAATTCACATTTGTTTCAGGGGAATGGCTCTCAATCCAGCTGATGACCAAGATAAAGTATGGATACTTATGGATGAAGATGACCTTACTAGCACTGTCTATCGTGACGGGACTTTGGACGATGAAGCGTACGAAACTCACGATGCCAGGTTAAAATATGATCTTGACAAGCTAAACAAAACCTCGGATAATGACTGCAAAATGGTTCCGTTGAAAGATATCATAACTGATTTTACTGAAACCGCTTGTTGTCATGGGACACTGGATCAAGAAGTATACAAGTCTTACAGTGCCAGGAATAATGATGAGGACAGAAGCAACTTGGGTGATCCGTTGAATGATATCATACATGATATAGCAGAAGAAGACGATTCCCCTTCTCCCTGAAAGCCCCTCAAGAAAGCCTTGTCAGAATCGAGTAATTTCATATGTGCATTGAGTTTGTGGCCTGATGAGTTGGTAAATCATAACTGTGAATTGTCTGTTAATGTCTGAGATAGGAAAAAGTATTACTGATTGCTGGAAATACCATATTCTGGGAGAGTGAATTGTATATATGGAGGCATGATGGAATTTACTATAGCTTTTACAACGCCAAAGGGGCGAAAATTTGGGTAAAAAGACTTGCTGTTAGATAGTGTTAATGTCTGAGATAGGAAAAGTATTACTGATTGCTGGAAATACCATATTCTATAGCTTTTACAAGGCCAAAGAGGCGAAAATTTGTTCTACTGTTGAAACATATTCATACTGATGGTTACCATACTGAATAAAATGTGTGGCTCATCCAGTTTGGTTGAGGGCTGAGTTACCTTTTAAGCAATATCTAATCTTGAGCTCTTGGTAGTTTGCCTATTTTTTCGCCTGTCATACATTTCTTTTCTGCTGCTGTCTATGAGTGTTTTTTTCATGTTATCTTGCATTTTGACATGCATATTATAGGCCAGTGGAAGCTCCGGTTAGATAAAGTGAGAGGTTTGAAATTGGCTAGAGAATCCCTAGGTATATACATATTTTGGCCTAAATATGAATTAATATCATGAACTTTTAATATTTTTTTCTACTTTGGGGATTGCCTTCTCAGTTTTTTTTTATTAAGGAATTAAACTTTTAATTTTTTTCCACTTTATGGATTGTATTCTAAATTTTGTTAATTAGGGAATTAAACTATATATTTTTTTTCACATTGAGGATTGTCTTCTCAATTTTTTTAATTAGGAGATTAAAATTTTAATTTTTCTAATTACGTCTAATTGATAGTATCACGTCACAAGTTATGGAATGTTTATGCAAGATATCAAGTGAGCATGTGTGAAGAAAAGGTGTTTAGTGCCACCACATGGTTAAGTCCATAGGACTTCACTTAGGAAATCAAATGTAAGAATTTCTAGCTTATTTAATTAATTTCAAGGCAATTTCACACGAAATTATTTTAATAAGAGTATTTCATATGTTTAAAAGTTTCCTATCTTATTATTTTTGGAAGCCTAGTCAATTCCTTATTTCAAAGAGTAGTTATTTCAATTTCAAATCTTGGAAGCTTCTTTTGGAAACCGAATCAATTCTGTTTTTATTCCTTAGAGCTGAATTTTCAAATTCAAAATATGGAAAGTTGTTAGAATATAGGATCACACACACGCACACAAACGATAGAGAATTAAGAAGAACACAAGAGATTTACGTGGTTCCTCAATTTGGGTATTCCACAGGCGGCGGCTAATTATTGATGATTCTTTGGTTACTTAGGGCTTTTCAATAGATAGTATTTATAACTACTAATCCTATTCCAACCCTACTTCACATTGTGTCTCAATTACCCATAATGTCCCTCATAATAAACAAACTGTCTCAGATCTGTGGGGCTTCACCAAGACTTCAGCCCAGAGACTTAAGATTGTCAATCCCGATGGGCTGGTGCTTGTCATTCGCAAGACTAGCCTTTTTCAGCGGCTTCCTATTATGAGTCACAAGTTCCCAACAAATCTCCACCTTGACGAATAACCTCGTCCCTTCAGAAGATACGTTACTTGTTCTATCCAGTCTCGGGGGGTAATCCTCTAAACTAACATTTGAAGATATTGATCAAGTCCAAGCAATGCTTAAACTTGTCCGCAGTCAAAGTCTTTGTCAACATGTCAGCTGCATTTTCAGAAGTATGCACCTTTTGCAATATCACATCCCCAGTAGCTATCAGCTCCCTCACCTTGTGAAACCTTACGCTAATATGCTTGGTCCTTGCGTGATACACTTGATGCTTTGCCAAGTAAATGGCGCTCTCACTATCACAATACAACTGTACTCCACCTTGATCTATGCCCAGCTCATTCACAAAACCCTTCAACCACAATGCTTCCTTGCCAGCCTAAGCCAATGCCATGTACTCAGATTCAGTAGTAGATAGAGCTACTAAAGATTGTACCATGGATCTCCAACAAATCGGTCCTTCTGCCAATGTAAACACATACCCTGTTGTAGATCTCAAATCATCCAACCTTCCAGCATAATCCGCATCCACATACCCTACAACTGAAATTTGAGTCTGTTACTTCGCAAACATAATCCCATGAATTGTCGTTCCTCTCAGATATCTGAACACCCACTTAACAGCTTTGCAGTGCTCCCTACCTGGATTGGCCATGTATTTGCTCACTATGCTGACTGCATGTGCCAAATCGGGTCTTGTACACACCATCGCATACATCAAACAACCAACTGCGCTCGCATAGGGCACGTTCGACATATCCTGAATTTCTTCTGCCGATTTCGGACCTTTGTCTTTGTAGATAGCTTTCAAATGACTCGCTAATGAAGTGCTAACCTGTTTAGCATTAGCCATACTAAACCTCTCCAACACTTTCTCCACATAGTTCTTCTGTGTCAACCACAGCTTACCAGCTGTTCTATCCCTGCGAATCTCTATCCCAAGTACTTTCCTAGCAGCACCCAAGTCCTTCATGTCAAACTCATTTCCCAACAAGTTCTTCAACCTGTTTACTTCAATCATGCTCTTTGCAGCAATAAGCATGTCATCCACATATAGTAATAGAAAAATATAAGAACCATCCTCAAGACTTTTCATGTAAACGCAACAATCATACTCACATCGAGTGAACCCAATCCGGATCATGAAGGAATCGAACTTCTTGTACCATTGTCTTGGAGACTGCTTTTATCATACTGGTGACTTCTTCAACTGTGATACCATGTGATCCGCTCCTACCGCTTGAATCCTCAGTCGCTTCCATGAATATTACTTCCTCCAAATCACCAAGAAGGAAGGCTGTCTTCACATCCAGTTGATCTAATTCCAGATCATAGCTAGCCACCAATGCCAAAATAATCCTGATTGATGTATGTCTCACCACCGGAGAAAACACCTCATCATAGTCAATTCCCTTCCTCTACGAGTATCCCTTTGGTACCAATCGAGCCTTAAACCGTTCTTTTTCCTTTTCTGATACAGCATCCTTTTTCTTGTACACCCATTTGCACCCCACTGGTTTCTTTCCCTCAGGTAATTTTGACAATTCCCAAGTCTTATTTTTCTTCAACGACTCCATCTCCTCCACCATGGGTTCCATCCATCTATCCCTTTCAGAACTAGCAATAGCTTCCTGAAATGTGGACGGGTCCCCACTAGTAGTAGATAAAGCGTATGCAACCATATCATCAAACCTGTACCTCTCTGGTGGTTTGATAGTGCATCTGGGTCTCCTTGCGGCTATGCTTTCGTCCTGCTGCTCTTGATTTTCTTGTTCCACTGGTGGTAAATTTCCAGTGTCTTTATTCTCCAGTTCAATTTGAATTTCCTGCTGCAGATTGCCGGTTACACCACCAGCCTCGGTTTTCTGACCTTCCTGTTGTGCCTTCACCATAGAAGCCTCATCAAAAACCACATCCCTACTGAACACTACCTTCTTTGAATTCGAATCCCAAAGCTTGTACCCCTTTACACCTTTCTTATACCCAAGAAAGATACACTGTTTGGACTTGGCATCAAGCTTTGATCTCTCATCACCTGGAACGTGTGCGAAGGCTGGACATCCGAAGATCCTCATACCCGAGTAGTCCACCTCCTTACTTGTCCACACCTCTTGTGCCGCTTTATTACCCAGAGCAGTACTCGGCGACCTGTTTATTATGTAAACTGCCATACTTACTGCCTCTGCCCAGAAATCCTTCGAAATCCCTGCATTTAGTCTCATGCATCGTGCTTGCTCTGCAATAGTTTTGTTCATTCTCTCTGCCACTCCATTTTGTTGTGGAGTTTTCCTGACAGTCCAGTGACGTTGTATCCCGTCCTCTTCACAAAACTTTATAAATGGCTCGTACTTGTACTCTGTCCCATTATCTGACCTGAGGCACTTAATTCTCTTCCCTGTTTGATTCTCCACTTCAGCTTTCCACACCCTGAACTTGTCGAAGACCTCAGACTTGTGTCGCATAAAGTACACCCAAACCTTTCTCGAAAAGTCATCGATGAAAGTCAAGAAATACAGCGATCCCGCTTTCGAAGCTACTCTCACTGGCCCCCATACATCAAAATTCACATAGTTAAGTTTTCCATTCTTTTTGTTTACCGCACTCTTGAACTTTACCTTACACTGTTTTCCCAAGACACAAAACTTGCAGAAGTCTAACTTGCACGACTTTATCCCTTTCAACAGATTTCTCCTATGTAATTCCAGCATCCCACGTTCTCCCATATGCCCTAACCGCATATGCCATAGTGTAGTATCATCAATATCTTCCGCTGTAGTGGCAGCAGCTCTACCTACAACTGTACTCCCTATCATCCGATAGATATTCCCCTTAACCTTAGAACCTTTCATTATTACCAGGGCACCCTTTGTCACTCGCATGGCTCCACCACCAGTTTTGAACTCACAGCCATTAGAGTCTAGAGTTCCCAATGAAATCAAAGTCTTCCTCAAACCTGGAATATGTCTCACCTCAGCCAGAGTCCTTACAACACCATCGAACATCCTTATCTTCATTGTGTCTATCCCAATGATGTTGCACGAAGCATCGTTACCCATTAGAACTGTCCCACAGTTCACCGACTTGTAGGTGTCAAACCACTCCCTGTTAGGTGACATGTGAAACAAACATGCTAAATCCAAAATCCACGAGTCTGTTACGTCCGTGTTTTTTGACACTGACAACATATCCCCATCATCCGATGATTCTTCCACGACGTTTGCCGATTTTGCAGATTCAGTTTGTTTCCCTATTCCTTCACCCTTATTCTTATATGGACAATCCCTTTTGAAGTGCCCTGTCTCGCTACATCTAAAACACTTACCCTCTTTTGGCTTAGGAGTCTTGCCCCTCGATTTAGATTTCCACTGCGTTCCGTTTCCCTCTATCCGTTTTTCTGCCACGTTGCTCTCCACCTTTTACCATCAACCCTTCACCCGAAATACCCTCAGATTGTTGCTTACATTTGGTTAAACATCGAGAGAAAGTAAGTGACTTCTTCCAATTTCAGAGTTTTTTTTCCCCATAGGAGGGTCGTCACAAGATTCTCCATGGATCTTGGTAGAGAACACAGTAACATCAACGCCTGGTCTTCTTCCTTGAATTTCACTTCAATCCTTAGCAAGTCACTAATTGTTTGATTGAACGTGTGAATGTGTTGAATAAGCTCTGAACCTTCAATCATCTTTAGCCCAAACAGTTTTTGCTTCAAAAACAGTTTATTCGTCAACGACTTTAACATATACCTGGATTCCAATTTACTCCATACACCCGATGGCGATTCATCACCGATCACGTGATACATAACCTCGTCTGCTAGAGCACAAACGAATTGTACTTACCGCCTTCGCTTGGAGTTCATCCCAGTCATCAGTCGTCATGGAATCTGGTTTCTTCTTTAACGCCTTTACCAATCCCTGTTGCACCAACAGATCCTTTACCCTCTGTTGCCATAGCCCGAAATTCCCAGTCCCATCAAACTTCATCACATCAAACTTTGTTACCGATGAATTTGATGTCATCGTTACCACGTGTTAAACCTAAGCTTTGATACCAATTTGTTAGAATATAGGATCACACACACGCACACAAACGATAGAGAATTAAGAAGAACACAAGAGATTTACGTGGTTCCCCAATTTGGGTACTCCACAGGCGGCGACTTATTGTTTATTGATGATTCCTTGGTTACTTAGGGCTTTACAATAGATAGTATTTATAACTACTAATCATATTCCAACCCTACTTCACTTTATGTCTCAATTACCTTCGGCTCGAGCTCCGCTCCGCTACGTTAGGCTCCGCACTAGCCTTTTTTAGCGGCTTCCTATTATGAGTCACAAGTTCCCAACAGAAGTCATTTTAGAAATAATATCAATTATCTGGATTTGGAATATGCGGGAAGCGTTTCCTTGTGAAAAACGTTCCTTGAGATCGGAGAGCGGCTCATTATGCGACAAACTCATATGTCATTTGAATAAAGTCATTACTCTTTATAGTGATAGTTACCGGGAAATAGAGAGAATCTATTCTCTTTCTATAGAGAATAAGCGGTGGAGCGTAAGTGATAGATAGGGGCATGACTTGCTTACTTGGCTATTTTTTTTTCTAACCGCTTGCTTTATTTGAACGGAAAGAGCTTTGCTTGCTCCGTGTTTTTTGGTTCTCCGGATGGGGCTCTTCTGCGGTTTTGACTTTTGTTTTGGGATAGTACCTAACTCACGAGGCTCTGGGTTCCTTCATACACGCCTCATGCTTGCGCTTGCTTGAATGCCGGTCGATAATCTCAACCTCGTTTTACAATGTCAAAAGATCTTTTCTTGGTTGATTTACTGCTGCTAATTCTTCTAAATATTTATTCTTTGATTCCAGCAGTTGAGTTTCAAATTCAAATCCCTTCCTTTATTGGTTCTATTCTTATCTTTCTTTTGGGATTCTGAATTTATGGAAATTGGTTTCATGTCGTTGTTGTACTCGCTTTATATATTTCATTCAGCTAAAGCTGAGAAACCGATGAATTGAAGAACCATTTTTTTAACTGTGCTCCTATTGAAATACGTCTAGTATTTTGTTTGTGTCTTGATATTAATTTCTTGTTGCTAAAAATTTATAGATATTGTTATAACATTCTTTCTTAATCAAAAAGTGTATACAAGCCTACTGTGGCTTGTAATTGATCCAGTGGAGGATATGCTAGTACAAAGCAGACTCTGAAGATTGTTGTGGAGCAAAGGTTGCTGTGGAGCAAGAGGTTGTTGTTGTGCAACAAGGGCGGTGGTGTCCATCATTATCTGAGTTGCTTTGCACAAGGAGTTAATTGTTCAATTGTTTGAATATTAAAGTTAATAAAAGAGTCTCTAATACCAATTGGTATTGGACGTGGATTAAGTCATTAGATTAGAGGTTAAGGTCTGAATCACATAAAAAATCTTGGTGTTCTTATTTACTGTTTATCTTGACTGCATTGTTTAGATTCTGCACCTGAACGCAAGTTAAATTTATTATTGATAACAACAAAGAAGTTATTGCATAATATGTTTATAGATATATCTAAGCAGACTGATTTTGTCTTGTTTGAATAATTCGAAGAAGCTTCTACATTACTGTAGGTTCTTCATATTAGTAGGTTCTGCATAACAGTTTAATATACTTAAGCAAACAAGCGATAACCTGTTTATATAATTTAGTTAGCAGATAATTATAAACGTGTTATTGTCAATCGAATAAATTAGATACACATATTCATCCCCCCCCTCTAAGTGTGCACACACTCTAATTTTCAATATTGATATTAAGAAAAATTTCACAAACAATGTGCATGATTTTAATTCCTTCACATGCATGCTCTTTAATTCTTTTTCTATACACCTTATATATATATATATATATATATATATATATATATATATATCAAGTGTTTATTACTTGGGTAAATGAATAATTGAAGATGTTCCTGGGTCATTCAACTATTTCAAGTGTTTATTACTTGGGTGAAGCTGGAGTAGTATTTTGTTAGCCACTTTAGCACTGAGAAAAGTTCTCCGAGGGGCGAAATTTTTACTTAATGACAGTGCACCGCTTGCCTTTGCTAAACATAATTTGCTATAATTCGATAAATTCGACTTCTGCCTTTCTTTATTTTATAGTTGAATCCTGTATTTTTATTCGTGTTATCCAACATTCTTAAGTATAAAATATAGATTCTGCTAGGTTTTCCGCTACTAAATCCGTCCCTGATTTGAACAAAGTTGAGTCTTTTAATGGATCCAATTTTAAATGATGACAAACCAAATTACTTTTGATTATGGACGTTGCTAAATTGACCATTTTTTAACCAAATCAAAACCAATTGAACCCCCTATTGAAGATACTGATAAACAAAAGAAAAAAAATATGAATCTTCTATGCTTGGTTTTCTGCTGATAAAATTTGCAAGGCTATCATTCTCAACTCATTGTCGAATGAACTTTTTTGATATGTATTGCTATATAAAATATTACTGAAATTTGGGATGAATTAGTTTTGAAATATATTGTGGAAGAAGTTGGTGTCAATAAGTATGCTATTAAGCTATTTTTAAGAAGTAAATAAAAATAATAATTTATAAGCCATTTTAAATAAATAAGTTTAATAAAATATAATGACTATTCTACCCTTTTATCTTTTTTGTAAATTACATATCATTTCCTTTTTATATTTCCAGTAAGTCTAATATTATATAAAATCACTCACATATTTTGATAATTAATACTCCCTCTGTCCTATGACAAAAGTCCTTATTACTATTTTGGGTAGTCCCATGTTAAATGTTCATTTTCCTTTAATAACCAAACTTTTACACATATTTTCCTATTATACTCGTATTATTAAATATCTCATACTTTTCTTATTCTAATTCTCTCTCCATATTTAATGACATTATTATGGGTAATTTTGTCATTTCATTCATTTTCTTAATATGCGTGAAAAGTCCACCAGGACTTTTATCCTAGGAAGGAGGGAGTATGACTTACTCTGCACGTGGACCATTAAAATATGCACATGACTACGTGAGTATATGTGAGCGGTTTTGACTTTTAAATAAAAAAAATTTAAAAATGAAATTAATATAAACTATAGATAGAGAGACGAATATAAGGGGAGGTGGGGGTGGGGGTGGGGGTGGAGTGGGGGTAAGAGTTGTATACATAATCACATATATTATTTTTTTTGGAGGGTGGGGTGGGGGTGGGGGTAAGGGGTGTATACATAATGTGACGCCCCCAAAATTAGGTATACATCACCCATCTTGGGTCGCCAGATACAAGGTACTGAATACAAATACAACTTAATAATACAACTGTCGTGTACAATACGACAAAACATAAACTGTGAGTTTGAATAAAAATATTGTCTACTAGAGAGTATAAAAACTCAAAAGGAGTCCTCATTACAATTATTATCACACTATTTCACAGAATAGTGAGGACTACTAATGCAAGCATCTGGACCGTCACTCCATTCCCCGACTAGTCTCAGTTGCGTTCTCATTTCCTGAAGAGAACAGTGAAAGAAAGGGTGAGCTCAACTAGCCCAGTAAGAATTATCATGACTAAGATAATGCAGAATAATTTTTCGTTAGCCTTCAACAGTGTTAAACTGATAAAATATAACAGACATCAAGTTTAACTGTAGCGGAACAAGCAATCCATTACAAGAGTCAAGTAGAACATAATATCTACTATCTCTTCTAGATTAAAAGTCCATCGTTGATATTTTATTCATGTACTACTCATTAACAGTTCTTTGTTATTGATGAGTGAGTTTTATACACATGAATTAAGTGCGTTTGAGCTTAATCTTTTGGATGTTTTTAAGTGTTTGTGTCTATTCATGCATGTTTTACATTGTTTTGTAGGAATTGGGACAAAAGTTACTTGGATCGACGTTTGGGGTGGCTAGATGCGCGTTTTCGGCTTGCCATTTACACAGCAGTCACTTCAGAGCCAATTTGAGTATTTCTCAGGACCTTATTTCAAAAAACTTAAAGAATGAAAGTTGTAGATCTACGTCTTCTATTTCTGGAACATCTTGAATCATCGAAATCGGAGTTCGGACGAAGAAGTTATGGCCATTTTCCCAAAGGACATCGGAGTAGAAAATTTCGAGAAAAGTGGCCAGCGTCGGGGCACCCATTTCAGGCCTATGCCTAGCGCCGGGGCGCTGGAAGGCAGTGTCGCAGCACCGTGCCCAGTGCTGGGGCGCTGGGGAAGGGTCTGGTTAGTCTTGGACGCGTTTTGGGGCTAATTTTGACACCTTTTTGACTCCAAATTGGATTGGGTTTGTTCCTAAGCTAAAAATTGGACTTGTAACCTATAAATACATGATGTAAGGCATAGAATAAGGGGGGATTACATAGCTTAGCTTAGATAAAACACTCCATTAGATTAGAACATAAACCCTAGTTCTTATTAGTTTTGGAGATTGAAGCAACTTGGAGATCATTGAAGATTAAGAGCAAGAGCAAGAGCAAAAGGGGAGCATCAGATTTGTTGACAATAGATTCTATTCTCTTCTCTTATCATACTTTTATCTTTTAATGTCTATTCAGTTGTGGATTCTTGGTTTTAATTCATTAATTATGAACTAACTTTTTTATTAAGATTTCAATTGAACCTTTTATGTCTATAAATTAGTTATTTGATTTATTCCAATTAATTGTGTCAAAGTGAATTGTTTATCATGTCTTGTGCTTATTAATTAATTATCTGATCAGTAATTACCTTGTTACTCTAGAAGGAATTGAAAGAGGAATTCTAGGGTTAGAACTGGGCATGATAACATGTGACTTAGTTATTTGCATGGTGAATAATTAGGTTTGTGAATTGAATGGAAATATCTGTTCACCGCATGTAACACATAAGGAATTGGAATTGAAGGAGTTTAATTCAATTGTTTTGCATAGGAATATAGCAAGATTAATCTGGATTAAATAGAAGGCAATTGATCACTTGGAAAAGGACTTTTGGCATTTGAGAATTCCTGTTAACAATTCAGTAGACATAATAATTGGGATAATTGGATAATTGATTTATAGTTCATAATTGGGGATATTGAAGTCTTAATCTTTATTTATTTGAATTAATTTTAGAGTAATCTAGTTTTAATTGATTAATTTAGTTTTCTTAATTAGAAAAATCACAATTTATGGTTGTTTAAATAAAATTGATTTGGTTAAGAGCTAGTACTTGGTAATTTTTATTAAATAATTTCTCGTGGTAATGATACTTTTCTTATCACTTTATTACTTGTTGACCGGGTATACTTGCACGTATTCATTGATTACGAAATCGACCAACAGTTATACTCAAGACAAATAGAACTTTCATCACTTGTCTTCACCCGAACCACCAAAGATGTTAGTTAAATTCACAATTCATATTTATAATAATGTGAATTAATAGTTCCTTCTTACCACAAAGGCTTAATAAAACGTTTACTCAATATCCTTACCCCAAAGGCTGAAGATATTCAAATGTAATAACAATGATCATACCAATCAGTTGTCTATCTTTGCACTACGGGCCAAAGATATTTAACTATAAAACCAATAGTCATGATCATACCAATCAATTACCTGTCAGTGCACTACGGCCAAAGACGTTCAACTGTTAACTAATGGTCATGATCATGCCAATCACATCATTGAATTATCCATGCACTACGGCCAAGGATATTCGTTAGTATCACTAGTGGTCATGATCATGTCATACACCTGTCCATCTTTGCACTACGGGTCAAAGCTATCAAACAACAGATCATCTTTGCACTACAGGCCAAAGATATTCAACAACATATCATCTTTGCACTACAAGCCAAAGACATACAACTGTAAAACCAATAACCAACAGTATAATAAAGAATGGAATAATAAAAGAATTTCATCATGTATGCAGTACTTCGCATAGACAGATTATTCCAACATAATAATAAAGAATGGAATAATAAAAGAATTTTACCATGTATGCAGTACTTCGCATAGACATGTTATTCCAACATAATAATAAAGAATGGAATAATAGAAAAATTTCACCATGCGTGCGTAATCCGCACAAACAGGTTATTCAAACAGAATAATAAATAATGGAACTAGGTCATGCGTAATCACACAGACAGGATATTCCAACAGAATAAATAAGAATGGAATAACAACAGAATTCACCATGCATGCGATAGATCACATGCGAGTTATTCCAGCAGTAATAATAAATAATGGAACTGAGTTGGCGTAAAAGCGCACAGCATGAGGATATTCCAATAGAATAATAAAGAATGGAATAACAATGAAATCACCATACATGCGATAGATCGCATGCATAAAAGTTATTCCCAGCGAGAATAATAAAAGGCGGAACCAGTCCGGCACAGAAACGCATTGCACAAGATATTCCAACAAGATAATAAATAATGAAATAACAACGAAATCACCATGCATGCGATAGATCGCATGACGAGTTATTCCAATGAGAATAATTAATGGAACCGGTCAGCGTAATACGACAAACGTGATATTAAAACGAGAATAATAAAGAACGGAATAATAGAAGAATTTCACCATGTATGATGCGGTAGATTGTGATAAACAAAGTTATTCCAACATAATAATAAAGAATGTAATAACAGAAGAATTTCACCAAGTATAGTGTAAGACCCCAACTTTTTGAATAAATATTAAATTTTCTCGAAATATATTTTTGAATATTATGGTGTGGATTTGATATAATGTTATAGTTGTAGGTAATATTTATAAATTTTGCAAAAGTACGCAAGTTGTTATATAATATTCGATTGGGCTTGGGGAATATTCGCGTTTTAACAGGAATATTCGTATAACCAAGACAATCATCCATGGACCCCCATTAACGGAATTATCATTCGGATCGAGAAAAGCGACAAAAATACTTTTTATGAAAATAACGGCGGAAGTTTTACTGTTAACTGTTGAAACACTGGTGTTAAAATTACAAGATGTCTGGCGTGGTTGCATAGTAGCACACGGTATTTATTATTGATGCTTACGTGAGAAGTCACTCGATTACACTCAATTATTGCTATGAAGAATTCACGATCATATCTCTTATATTATTGATTCAATTATTGTCACGATATCATTTGCATAATATTTTATATTATTAAAGCAATAATTGAGATGACAAAGTTATTCATATTATTATTTGTAATATTGACAATGTCTAAAAGTTCATCAAGGAGAGTTTGGTCACCTAATCATGCGCCAATAAGGAGAAATCCTTATCGGAAAGCCCCCTCTTTCCTGGGAACGACCTGATTGTTAAATATTGTGAATTATAATATTAATGATGAATAAGTTGTGTTGATTAAAAATGAATTTTGATAGTTCCAATATGTTGGGATTATTAGTGTTAGTGGAAATCGACATCTATTCTGATGATAATTGATGTCTGGGGGTTATATTGATAAATCGGGTAATTTATCGGATAAATGAGCAATTAATTGCTACTAATTCACATGCTTATATAAATATTTGTTCACATGTGTGTACTATTGAATCACATTATTTACTATTAGGGGAGTTGGTGCAAGATTGATAATACTTGCATGACTAAGTTAAAAATGGAGGTATAGATGGATGTACTATACTATAATTCATATTTTTCACATGATTATACTATTGATTCACATGATTGAACTATTGATTCACATTATTTACTATTAGGGGAGGTGGTGCAAGTTTGATAATACTTGCAGGACTAAATTAAAAATGAAAGAAAAGTTGGAGGTATTGTACTGTAATTTTTCGAGCCCCAAAACGTGTAATTATCGAAATTATATTTTCCTATAAATAGAAGCTCATTCTTCCTTCATTTCTCACCAATTTACAAAAGCTTTAGAGCGATTATTATAGAGAGAAATTATAGAGAGAAAGAAAAAGAGAAGTCTGCTACCTCACTATTCCAGTATCCAGTTTTTCTAAGGTAGGGAGTATTATTTCTTTCTTATCCATGAAGAGAACTTCTGTTATTCCATTCTTTATTATTTTTTATTGAATAACTCAGATACGCTGAGCTACCCTATACTTGGTGAAATTCTTTCGTTATTCCATTCTTTATTATTTTCTTTGGAACATCCTATACGTGCGTTTATTAATTGGACTGGTTCCATTATTTATCATTACGTTGGAACATCCTGTTTGTGCTTTTACGCATGACTGGTTCCATTATTTATTATTACATTGGAATATCATGTCTGCGTGTGTTTACGCCGGCCCGATTCCGCCTCTTTATTATTCTCGTTGAAATATATCACATGCATGCGTTTACGCTGGATTCGGGTTCCGTTATTTATTATTCATTTGAATAACCGTTTACATGCGGTCTATCGCATGCTTGGTGATTTCTTTTGTTATTTCATTCTCTATTATACTCAATTGGTTAAAGTTTTGACTTCTATACTCCATGAAATTAGTGGAATATCCTTGATATTTTCGCTTCATCCAGTATCTTTTCATGGAAATATTCTTCTGAGCATTCTTGAATTTTACTTTACAAAGCAGTATCATGTTGACAATTTGGACGTTATTAGTTCCTAGATAATTTAATTCTTGAACTTGTTTTATTGAATTCTTATATCATTGTCATCATCCTCATGTTTATATTATGTTGAAAGTCATCTCGTACGTGGCTCAGTAGTGCATAGATGGACTTGGTATGATTATGACCGAGGATTATTCGGTATAATCATGACCGTAATGTTACAAATGATGTGGTAAAAGTCCTCATTGGCCCGTAGTGCATTGATGGACAGTTGTTGGCATGATCATGACCATTAATGATTACACAAATATTCTTGGCCCGTAGTGCATAGATAATTGTGGTCGTGATACTAAAGAATATCCTTGGCCGTAGTGCAGGGGTGATTCGGTGATGTGGACTATTTATTAAGCTGAGTCCCAGCGATAAAAGTGATGAAAAACCTTTTAAATCATAAAAGATAGTAGATTTTATTCTCTACTTGACTCTTTTAATGGATTGCTTGTTCCACTGCAGTTAAACTTGATGGTTGTTATATTATATCAGTTTAACACTGTTGAAGGCTAACGATAATATATTCTGCATTATCTTAGTCATAATATTTCCTACTAGGCTAGTTGAGCTCACCCTTTTACTTTCATTGTTCTCTTCAGGAAATGAGAACGTAGCAGGGACTAGTCGGGGAATGGAGTGATGGACCAGATGATAGCATTAGTAGTCCTCACTATTCAGTGAAATAGTGGGAAAATAAATGTAATAATATTAAATTTGAGTTTGTATATTGTCTAGACGACAATATTTTTATTAAAACTCACAGCTTATATTTTGTCGTACTTTGCACGACAAATGTATAATTAAGTTGTATTTGTATTCTGTACCATTTATTTGGCGACTCAGAATAGGTGATGTATACCTGTTTTGGGGGCGTCATATATAGGGTAGTCCGCGTATACATGTTATTCCAACAGAATAATAAAGAATGGAATAACAGAAGTTCTCTTCATGAATACAAAAGAAATAATACCCATTACGGGTACAACAAATAATATCCCTTACGAGTACAACAAATAATATCCCTTACTATAATAATAATAATAATAATAATATCATTTACGAGTACGACAAATAATATCCCCTACCTTAGAAAGAAGAGTACTGGATATAGAAGTAGTGAAGTAGCAGAACACTTTTCTTCTTTCTCTTTATAGTTTCTCTCTCAGAGTTTGAAGAATTTAAAGAAGAAATAATGAATGAATGAGCTTTATTTATAGAAAATGGATTGCATAGTAACTAACTTATGAGCGATCCAGATTGATTTACTTTTTAATTGGACGGTCCATATTTAAAGCAAAATCTTTTAAATAAAATATAATATATTCTATTTATAATCTAATAAAGCTAATAACTTTATAAAAGTATTCTGCATTTTTTATATAAAAAGATTTTACTATGCAAAATACTACGCAGTAACTATGCAACACTATGCATAATAAAATATAATATATTCTATTTATAGAATAACTTTATAAAATATTCTATTTTATATAAAAAAAATTTACTATGCAAAATACTATGCATAATAGAATATAATATATTCTATTTATAGAATAACTTTATAAAAGTATTCTGTTTTATATAAAAAGATTTTACTATTAAAACTTTAAACCAACGATCCATATTTATTTACTATTATAATTTCAATCAACGGTTTGAAAAATTAGCACATCTCCTCATGGAATAATATTGTACCCAAAAATGATTTAAACCGAAAAGAAATATATTTTTCGGGTGAATAGTACCCCGTGAATAGTACTTCGGGAATAGTAAGACCGCAATGAATAAGACTCGACACAAAAAGTGTCCCAAATACCCGAGTGAACAATACTAGAGTGAATAGTAATCGGGTGAATAGTAACTCGTGAATAGTAATCCGACACGAAAAATATTCCAAATACCCGAGTGAATAATATTCGGGTGAATAGTAACCCATGAATAGTAACTCGTGAATAGTACTCTGACACAAAAAGTGCCCCAAATACTCAAGTGAACAATACTAGAGTAAATAGTAACCGGGAATTTTATGACAACTTGTCTACTTTGAAAATTTTTCACATATCACCCTTAACTTTAAACTTTTATCAATTTAACTATTTACCAAAATTAAAAAATTGAATACTTTTATTTCATAAAATTCGTGGTCTCACATAATCACATAATATTATTTTTTGGGGGTTGGGGGGTGGGGGTGGGAGGGGTGGGGTGGGGTGGGGTGGGGTGAGGTGGGGTTGGGTGGTGTGGGGGGATAAGGGGTGTATACATAATCACATAATATTATTTTTTTGGGGGTGAGAGTGGGGGTTGGGTGGAGTGGGGTGTAAAGGGTGTATACATAATCACATAATATTTTTTTGGTGGGGTGGGGATGGGGGTGGGGTGGAGTGGGGTGGGGGTGGGGGTAATACCCGAAAAAAATAATAATATTAAATAATAAATATAATTTGTTTTAAAATATATTAATAGGACTTTATCATTTATTTGGGACAAATTATTTATTTAATTTATGCGGGCTAATAAAAATTAGTAAGTGATGGACAAATTAATTTGGCAAAATTGGGCTTTAAACTAAATGAGTCTAATTTATAATTGTGAATTTTTTAAATCTTATTAAAATTTGGAAAGTTAATAAAATGTATTTCAATGATTAAAATATAAACCCTATAATGTATTAAGAACATCATTCATCATATATAATAAAAGAGGGGCGGCTGCTAAAAAAAACGAACAGACCAAGCCGAAGGTTGCTGCGGAAGGAAAAAAAGGTAATTCCATTTAGTTTGCTACAAAGTCAATTGTTTGCAGCTTGTAATCAATGAAGTTGGTCATTGTGTAGTAAGTTATTTTATTAATTAATTAAATACGGTTATAGTTGTTTGAGCAGAGAGCACTGCTCTAGATTTATTTGGTTGGTAATTGTGCCATGTATCCATTTACTGCTTATGTAAATATAGGTATTCATATGATAGCAATGATTCATATAATAACAATGACTCATATAATAACAATGATGGTGTGTAGATTTATATAGGGTGCAGTACATATTTAAGTATATATATTAACTTACGGTTTGCACATATAAGTATATATATGGTACGGTTATATATATATATATATATATATATATTATTGTTTATATTATATTAACTAATTTATGTTATTTATAAATTAAATTGAAAATTTTGTATACTAATTAATTAATTCTAATGATAAAATTATAAATTTACTTAATAATAAATTAAATAATATTATGTTTGTAATGGCTAGATTTGTAATAAATTTATTTTATTATTTTATTATTAGATCGGACGGAAGGAATTTAACTTAACTATATTGGGATAATAATTTTGGGTATTGCATTATTTAATTCGTGTACGGATTTCAGTACTTATTCAAATGATACTCTTTAATTTTAGTTTGTTCGCTTTTGCTTCTCGCTTTTGATTTTTGGATATTGTCTTCGATACCTTGATCTTTAGTGAAGCTCATATGATAGTTTATTTTGACCTTTAGAATATCATAACTTGTACTCTTTGAACTCGTTTATCATATTTAATATTTATTTCGATTTTTGTAGTGATGTACATGTTAGTATATTTTTGGAGACTTGTGTTGACAATTCGTTCGATTTAACATGTACACGTTAGAACCCCTTTGTGTTGATATTGTGTCGCATGTGTTGTGATATGGTATTTTTGTTAGAATATACTGTAGGGTATACCGGAGCTATAACCACCTGTGGGGGTACCACAATCATGTTCTTTTTACACCGAGGCATGACACCTTTCGTGGCGGTGTGATCAGTCCACGGCGTCTCCGTTTTGTACTCCGGTGGGAGTTGTCCATTTGGTATTTTGTTGTGGGAGGCGTATGGGTCGACCCTAGTTTTCTGTTCTGTTCTGTTTTGCGGATTGGTGATGTTTGTGCCAAACACGCCTTCCGATTTTGCACGCATTTAGATTGCGCAGTATGATGTGTGATTGCATGTGTGGCATTATTTGACTTGCCTGTGTGGCAAGGTATATTGCTATTTATTTTGAACGCGTTATGAAATAAAAATCAGCCATTTGATTCAGCCTATCATTTTGTTGTGTTAGTTTTGTTCGTTACAGTTCAGTTCATTTAATTATGTTAGTTATTTCGTTTCATTATTCTTTTATTCTATATTCGTACTGGGTATTTGGCTCATGCTGTCTTTTTCTTCCGACAGGTAATCAGGGGGATCAAGGGCAAGTGTGATGAGAGCTCCCTTCATTCCAATGGTTTAGAGTTATTCTGTTTAGGATTGATATGTTAGTTTATTTGAAATTGTAATAATTACCTTCGGCTATGGTTTGAGCTAGTGTGATATTTATTATAGTTTTTTTTGTGATATTTAATCATTATGAGACCATTCTTTTATGACATAAAGCTTTCATTTCAGTTTTGTTGTGTTTGAGTAACCTCTCTTTCTATTTCAGAAAGGGGGTGTTATAGAGTTGGTATCAGAGCTTAGGTTCTTTCTTGTAGAAAACCTATTTAGGTTTGACCTGTGAGTTGTGGGTCCGTTTGATTTTTTGTTCAGCTATTATATCAACTATATTCGAATTTGTTTCTAATTTGTTTGTTATCTATTCGTTGACTTCTTTCTTAGATGGCTCGTAGATCTGCCAGAGTTGTTGGGAGGCGAGGTAACAATAGGGGAAGAGGTGAGGGTCAGCCCAATGAGTAACCTAATGATCAGATAAATGCTCAATTGGCTACCTTGGTGAATCAGGCTTTACCTCAGTTGGTGGCACCTGTTGTACAGGCAATGCAGCAGCCACCGCCAGAAATTCCTGAGCATGAAAACCCGGGAAATAATGGTTCGCGTGCAAATGAAGTGGAAGGTAATGCGGATGGTCATGATCAGCAGGGGGTTGCGATGTATGTATGGATGGAGAGGTTCCAGAAGCAGAAACCACAGTCATTTAGTTCTGCTCCAACTCCTATTGATGCAGAGAATTGGATTGCCCACCTGGAAAAGATTTTGATGTGTTGGGGTGCTCAGATAATCAGAAAGTGTTGCTTGCAGCTTACAAGCTAGAAGGGGATGCACAGAGGTGGTGGAAAGCGATGAAAGTAACAAAGGGTGATGGTTATGTTGAGGCACTTAGTCAAGCAGTAGTTTTCAGGAGGTCTTTTATCGCCAGTACTTCCTAGTCATGCGGATAAAGAAGCCTATGCTAGAGAGTATTTGTCGATTCGGCAGAAAGATGATGAGTCCATCACGGATTTCATGACGAGGTTCACCAGTCAAGGTGCTTTATGAACCTCAAGCAGGACGGCGCGTAACAGCAAGAGAAGTTTAAGTGGCAGATTCATTATAGGTATCGCCAACATCTTATTAACAACAAGTTTGCAGACGTGTCAGCAGTGGCTAATGCAGCCAAAAATATTGAGATGGAACGACAGGATTTTCGGTCTTCTAAATCGGAAGGGAGTCGAAAGAGGGATAGAGATGATCACCAACAGGGTCAAACTTTAGTTCAGCATGGGAGAAGTCAGGGTGGTCAATTGAATAGGAATCGTGGTGGCCAACAGGGGCAGTGGCGTGGCCAGAATCAAAACATGGGTTATTAGCAGATGCCTCGGCAAATAAGCGAATCGTCACCGCGCATTATCTTGGAATGGTCAATCGCCGCCAGATGGCGTAATCGTCGCCAGGGCGTAATTAGGTCGTTATCAGGGACCACCGGTGGTGGGGTAACCCAAATCTTATCCTGATAGCTCTTTGTGCTACTTGTGGGGATAATCATCCGGGGAGGCAGTGCCACAGACTCACAGGTGCATGCTTCTTGTGTGGACAGATGGGTCATATTGCTAGGGATTATACCGGTCCACATAGTAATGGTGGAGGTGGTGATAATGGTGGCAATGGAGGTCAGCGTCAGGGTGGTCGAGTGTTTGCCTTGACATATAACCAGGCGGCAGGTGCACCAGGTATTGTTTCTTGCACTCTTTTAGTTGGTAATCGTGAGGCTTATATTTTGTTTGATACGGGTTCTACTCATTCCGTTGTTTCTCAGTCTTTTGTTCGGCACTTGAGTGTGCCATCTCAGTCTTTAGATTCTGTTATGTCTATTGCTACTGAAATAACCCGGGTCAAATCCCGAGTCTGAAACAAATCTCGAGTCAAATCCCAAGTCCGAATCGAATCAAATCCATCAAAATAAGGCCTCAAACTACTAGCCCAATAGTATCTTATTGGGTCATCTTAGCCCACCACAGGCTCCCAAAAGGTCATGACTTGAAGGTACTATTGGTAGTAACTTATTTCCTTATATGCAGACAAATTTTTCTCCTATCTTTCGATGTAGGACTGGGGTGTTAGAAACTCCCCCACTTAAATTTCTGACATCCCCATCAGAACCGATCACACACACGTCCCAAAGATCTTTGCCTCTCTAGCCATTGTGGGATAATACCGGCTAGCTTCGTGTCCCCACCTCCGGACCTCCATATATCCATTGTGGGATAATACCACCAGCCTTCGTGTCCCCACCTCCGGCAACCCGACCCGAGCTTTTGAGAGTCGGCTCTAATACCATATGAAACAACCCGGGTCAAATCCCGAGTCTGGAATAAATCTCGGTTCAAATCCCAAGTCCGAATTGAATCAAATCCATCAAAATAAGGCCTCAAACTACTATCCCAATAGTATCTTTTTGGGTCATCTTAGCCCAGCACAGGCTCCCAAAAGGTCATAACTTGAAGGTATTATTGGTAGTAACTTATTTCCTTATATGCACATAAATTTTTCCCCTATCTTTCGATGTGGGACTGGAGTGTTACAGCTACCCCGATGGGAACTTCTGTTGTTATTTCTGATTTGTATCGAGGGTGTCTGATAAGTTTTGGGGATAAGATTCGTAGGGCTAATCTTCTTCCGATGAGTATGCACAATTTCGATGTCATTCTTGGGATGGACTTGTTGGATAAGCACCAGGCCACTATAGATTGTCAAGCGAAGAAGGTTATATTTGGAGATGTGAAGTCTCCAGAATTCGTGTTTTAGGGTTCACAATGTAGCAGTGAAGTGGTGAAGTTAATTTGACTTTGAAGAAATTTGGAAAGTTGGTGGTAAAGGGTTGTGAGGGTATTTGGCGTTTGTGAAAGATACCTCTAAGGGTGAGTCTCATATTGAAGATGTTCCAATTGTTCGTGATTTTTCTGATGTGTTTCCTGAGGAGTTGTCAGGGTTGCCACCGCAGCGGGAAGTAGAGTTTTCTATTGAGCCTATCTCTAAGGCGTCGTATCGGATGGCACCGTTAGAGTTACAAGAGTTGAAGGAGCAGTTGCAGGAGCTGTTAGATCGTGGTGTGATTCGGCCGAGTGTTTCGCCGTGGGGTGCTCCAGTCTTGTTTGTGAAGAAGAAGCATGGGTCTATGAGGCTGTGTATAAACTACAGGGAGTTGAACAAGATTACCATCAGGAATCGATATCCATTGCTAAGGATTGATGACTTTTTTGACCAACTTCAGGGGGAAAAATATTTTTCAAAGATAGACTTGAGGTCGGGTTATCATCAGTTGAGGGTGAAGGATGAGGATATCCCTAAGACGGCCTTTCGTACTCGATATGGACATTACGAGTTTCTGGTGATGCCATTCGGGTTGACTAACGCTCCGGCGGTGTTTATGGATTTGATGAAGAACCGGGTCTTCAGGGAGTACTTAGACCAATTTGTCATTGTCTTTATTGATGACATTTTGGTTTACTCCAAGTCTAAGGAAGAGCATGAGGAGCATCTTCGCACAATGTTGGGGATTTTGCAAAAAGAGAAATTATATGCTAAATTCTCTAAATGCGAGTTTTGGTTGAAGAAGGTTGCATTTTTGGGTCACGTTGTTTCTGCTGAAGGCATTAAGGTAGATCCTGCTAAGGTTGAGGCTATCACTAAATGGCCAAGACATACTACAATGACAGAGATTAGGAGTTTCTTGGGTTTGGCAGGGCAGGGTATTATAGGCGATTTGTGGAAGGGTTTTTCCTGCTTGCCTTACCATTGACTCAGTTAATGAGAAAGGGCATGAAGTTTGTGTGGAATGAAGAGCGTGAGAAGAGTTTTGAGGAGTTGAAAAAATGGCTTGTGACAGCTCATATACTTGCATTGTCGTCGGGGACTGGAGGTTATCAGATTTATAGTGATGCTTCTAAGAAGGGCTTGGGGTGTGTTTTGATGCAACACGGTAAGGTGATTGCTTATGCTTCTAGGCAGCTTAAATCTTACGAGGTGAATTACCCCACACATGATTTGGAGTTGGCGGCGGTGATCTTTGCCATAAAGATTTGGAGGCACTATTTGTATGGAGAGACTTGTGATATCTTCACCGATCATAAAAGTCTTAAATACATTTTCACTCAAAATGAGCTCAATATGAGGTAGAGGTGTTGGTTGGAGCTTCTAAAGGATTATGATGCTAGAATTCAGTATTACCCGGGGAAGGCAAATGTGGTTGCATATGCTCTTAGCCGGAAGAGTTCAGGGATTGTAGCAGCCTTTATTACACAACCTCGACTTATTTCGGATATAGAGCGACTAGAGTTGGAGTTGTTTGTGCAAGGTTCAGATGGGCATTTGGCAGGTATGAGAGTGGAGCACTCTCTTATCTCGCGGGTCAAAGAAGCTCAAAAAGAAGATGAGGAGTTGTGGAGTATGACACAAAATCTGGAGGAGGGCAAGCATCCCGAGTTTCTTATTGATGACCATGGTGTGATTTGGTTGGATGAACGATTGTGTGTACGGTCTGATCCAATCATTCGAGAGGCGGTGTTGGTTGAGGCTCATAGTTTGCCATTTTCTATTCATCCAGGTTCTACAAAGATGTATAGGGATTTGAAGAAGAATTTTTGGTGGAATGGGATGAAGCGAGACGTGGATGAATATGTTGGGAAGTGCCTCACTTGTCAGCAAGTGAAGATAAAACATCAATGAGCTAGTGGTTTCCTGCAACAGTTAGATATTCCAGTGTGGAAGTGGGAGGATATCACAATGGATTTTGTGACTGGTTTGCCGAAGACTTTCAGGAAGAATGATGCCATTTGGGTAGTGGTGGATTGGTTGACTAAATCGGCACACTTTTTGGCTATCCATGAGGGTTACTCGGTGGATAGGTTGACACATATCTTTCAGCAGGAGATTTTTAGACTTCATGGTACTCCGGTGTCTATTGTTTCAGATCGGGATCCACGGTTTACTTCTCAGTTTTGGAAAGGGTTTCAACGAGCTTGGGGTACTCGGCTCAACTTCAGTACTTCTTTCCATCTGTAAACTGATGGGAAATCTGAACGGACTATTCAGACATTAGAGGACATGTTGAGGTCTGGTGCACTTGAGTGGTCGGGTAATTGGGATGATTATTTGAGCCTAGTTGAGTTTACTTACAACAACAGCTGGCATGCAAGTATTGGGATGGCTCCGTTTGAGGCATTGTATGGTAGGAAGTGTTGAGCACCAACTTGTTGGGATGAGGTTGGCGAAAGGGCCATAGAAGGACCTGAGTTAGTTCAAATCACTACGGAGAAGGTAGCAGTGGCTAAGGAGAAATTGAAGTCGACTCGATCACGGCAGAAATGTTATGCTGATAAGCATAGTAGGACTTTAGAATTTGAACCTGGTGAGCATGTATTTCTAAAAGTTTCTCCTTGGAAGGGTATTCAGTGATTTGGGTTAAAAGGGAAGCTTAGTCCGCGTTATATTGGCCAATTTGAGATTTTGGAGAAGGTTGGTGAAGTTGCATCGGTTAGCTTTACCCCCACAGCTAGCTCATGTGCACAATGTGTTTCATGTGTCGGTATTGAGGAGTTATCATTATCATCCGTTGCACGTGGTGCAATATCCATTTGATAAGATTCGGGAGGATCTTACTTGTGAGGAGCAAGCCGAGGCGATTTTGGATCGTGAAGAACGGATTATGAGGAGGAAGACTATTCCGTTTGTTAAAGTTTTATGGAGGAATCATTCTGAGCGGGAGGCTACATAGGAGATGGAGGAGTCTATTCGAGCAGAGTATCTGTATCTCTTTGAAAATTAGGTGCGTTCCATTCTTTTGATTCCGGGGACGAAATCCTTTTTAAGGAGTAGGTGATGTAATACCCAAAAATAATAATAATATTAAATAATAAAAATTATTTTGTTTTAAAATATATTAATTGGACTTTTTCATTTATTTGGGTCAAACTAGTTATTTAATTTATGTGGGCTAATAAAAATTAGTAAGCGATGGACAAATTAATTTGGCAAAATTGGGCTTTAAACTAAATGGTTCTAATTTATAATTGTGAATTTTTTAAATCTTATTAAAATTTGGAGAGTTAATAAAATGTATTTCAATGATTAAAATATAAACCCTATAATGTATTAAGAACATCATTCATCGGATATAATAAAAAAGAGGTATTTACTAAAAAAAGCAAAAACTAATGCATCAAGTCAAGGTTCTTCTTGCGGAAGGAAAAAAAGGTAATTCCATTTAGTTTGCTACGAAGTCAATTGTTTGCAGCTTGTAATCAAGGAAGTTGGTCATTGTGTAGTAAGTTATTTTATTAATTAATTAAATACAGTGATAGTTGCTTGAGCAGAGAGCACTGCTCTAGATTTATTTGGTTGGTAATTGTGCCATGTATCCATTTAGTGCTTATGTAAATATAGGTATTCATATGATAGCAATGATTCATATAATAACAATGATGGTGTGTAGATTTATATAGGGTGCGGTACATATTTAAGTATATATATTAACTTACGGTTTGCACATATAAGTATATATATGGTACGGTTTATGCATATATATATATATATTATTGTTTATATTATATTAACTAATTTATGTTATTTATAAATTAAATTGAAAATTTTGTATACTAATTAATTAATTCTAATGATAAAATTATAAATTTACTTAATAATAAATTAAATAATATTATGTTTGTAATGGCTAGATTTGTAATAAATTTATTTTATTATTTTATTATTAGATCGGACGGAAGGAATTTAACGAACTATATTGGGATAATAATTTTGGGTATTGCATTACTTAATTCAGGTACGGATTCCGTACTTATTCAGCGATACTCTTTAATTTTAGTTTGTTTGTTTTGCTTCTCGTTTTGATTTCGGATATTGTCTTGATACCTTGATCTTAGTGAAGCTCATATGATAGTTTATTTTGACCTTTAGAATATCATAACTTGTACTCTTTGAACTCGTTTATCATATTTAATATTTATTTCGATTTTTGTAGTGATGTACATGTTAGTATATTTTTGGAGACTTGTGTTGACAATTCGTTCGATTTAACATGTACACGTTAGAACCCCTTTGTGTTGATATTGTGTCGCATGTGTTGTGATATGGTATTTTTGTTAGAATATACCGTAGGGTATACCTGAGCTATAACCACCTGTGGGGGTACCACAAGCATGTCCTCTTGGCACCGAGGCATGACACCTTCCGTGGCGGTGTGATTAGTCCACAGCGTCTCCGTTTTGTACTCCGGTGGGAGTTGACCATTTGGTATTTTGTTGTGCGAGGCGTATGGGTCGACCCTAGTTTTCTATTTTGTTCTGTTTTGTGGATTGGTGATGTTTGTGCCAAACACGCCTTCCGATTTTGCACGCATCTGGATTACACAATCCAATGTGTGATTGCCTGTGTGGCATTATTTGACTTGCCTGTGTGGCAAGGTATATTGTTATTTATTTTGAGCTCGGTATGAAATAACACCCAACCATTTGATTCAGCCTATCATTTCGTTGTGTTAGTTTTGTTCGTTACAGTTCAGTTCATTTAATTGTGTTAGTTATTTCGTTCGTTTCATTATTCTTTTATTCTATATCCGTACTGGGCATTTGGCTCATGCTGTATTTTTCTTCTCACAAGTAATCAGGGGGATCAAGGGCAAGTGTGATGAAGCTCCCTTCATTCCAATGGTTTAGAGTTATTCTGTTTAGGATTGATATGTCAGTTTATTTGAAATTGTAATAATTACCTTCGGCTATGGTTTGAGCTAGTCTGATATTTATTATAGTTTGTCTTGTGATATTTAATCATTATGAGACCATTCTTTTATGACATAAAGCTTTCATTTCAATTTTGTTGTGTTTGAGTAACCTCTCTTTCTATTTCGAAAAGGGGGTATTACAGTGGGGGTGGGGATAAGGGATGTATACATAATCACATAATATTATTTTTTTGGAGGGTGGGGTGGGGGGTAAGGGATGTGTATACACAATCACATAATATTATTATTTTTTGCTGGGGTGGGTGTAAAACCCCAACTTTTTGAATAAAGATGAATTTTCTATAAATATTATTTTTGAATATTATGGAGTGAAATTGATATAATAATTGTGGGTAATATTTATAAATTTTGCAAAGTATGCAAGTTGTTATATAATATTCGATTGGTTTGGGAATATTCGTTTTAACAGAAATATTAAGTACAACTAAGACAATCATTGGTGGACCCTATAACGGAATTATTGCCGGATTGAGAAAACAACAAAAATACTTTATGAAAATAACGGTGGAAGTTTTACCATTAATCGTGAAAAACCCGGTGTTAAAAAAATACGATGTCTGGCTGTTGTTGCATAGTAGCACACGAGTATTGATTATTGATGCTTACGTGATAAGTCACTTTCGGTTTTGTTGGTATTATTAATGTAATAATCTGAGAAAATCTTTTTATATAAGCAGTAATACTTTTATAAAGTTATTCTATAAATATAATATATTATATTCTATTATGCATAGTGTTGCATAGTATTTTACATAGTAAAAACTTTTTATATAAAAGCAGAATACTTTTATAAAGCTATCATTTTATTAGACAATAATTAGAATATATTATATTTTATTATGCATAGTGTTTGTATGGTGCTCGCATAGTGTTTGCATAGTAAAATCTTTTATAAAGTTATTCGTTTTATTAGATTATAAATAGAATATATTATATTTTATTTAAAAGATTTTGCTTTAAATATGGACCGTCGATTAAAGTAAATCAATATGGACCGTTCATGGATTAGTTACTTATGCATTCCATTTTCCTATAAATAGAAGCTCATTTCTTCATTATTTTCTTACTTAATTCAATTTGAACTCTAGAGAGAGAAACTATAGAGAGAGACTATAGAGATAGAAGAAAAGTATTACGCTACTTAACTACTTTTATATTCGAGTTTTTTTTTACGGTAGTAAGGGGTGTTATTCTTTCTTATTCATGAAGAGAATGTTGTTATTCCATTGCTTATTATTCGTTAGAATAACTTTGTATCACGCCGATCTACCCTATACTTGGTGACATTCTTCTATTATTCCGTTTTACTATTCTATTGAAATATCATACTCAGACGCTTTTACACGGACCGATTCCGTCTTTTTTATTATTCATTGGAATATCCCGTCTGCAATGCGTTTTTACGCTGCACTGATTCCGTCTTTATTATTACATTGGAATATCCTATCATGCGCTTTTTTTACGCGGACCGTTCCGCCTTTTATTATTATTCATTTGAATATCCATTCATGCGTGCGTTTTACGTCGGACCGATTCCGCCCTTATTAGTATTCCATTGGAATAACTCGCCTATAATGGCACCGCATGCATGGTGATTTACATTGTTATTCCATTCTTTATTATTCTCGTTGGAACATCCCGCTCGCAATGTAATTTACCGAATTCGTTCCGTTATTTAGTATTCGTTGGAATAACCTGTCTATGCAGAGTACCGCATGCATGGTGATTTCTTTTATTATTCCATTCTTTATTATACTCAGTTGGTTAAAATTTTGACTTCTATACTCCATGAAATTAGTAGAATATCCTTTATATTTGCGCTTCATCCAGTGTCTTTTCATGGAAATATTCTTCTGATCATTCTTGAATTTTACTCTACAAAGCAGTATCATGTTGACAATTTGGACATTAGTAGTTCTTGGACAAATTAATTCTTGAACTTATTTTATTGAATTCTTATATCATTGTCATCATCCTCATGTTTATATTATGTTGAAAGTCATCCGTGGGCTGTAGTGCATAGATGGATTTGGTATGATTATGACTGAGGATTATTGATTGTAATTATGACCGTAATGTTACAAATGATGTGGTAAAAGTCCTTATTGGCCCGTGAGTGCATTGATAGGCAGTTGTTGGCATGATCATGACCATTAATGAATACACAAATATTCTTGGCCCGTAGTGCATGGATAATTGTGGTCGTGATCTTAAAAAAGAATATCCTTGGCAGAAAGTAGTGCGGGGGTGATTCAATGATGTGGAATATTTATTAAAATTTCGAGTCTCAACGATAATAAATGATGAAAAACCTTTTAATCATAAAAGATAATAGATTTTATTTTCTACTTGACTCTTTTAATGGATTGCTTGTTCCGCTCTGCTTAAACTTGATGTCTATTATATTTTATCAGTTAACATTGTTGGAGACTAATGATAATTTATTACGCATTATCTTAGTCATAATATTTCTTCTTTGGGCTAGTTGAGCTCACCCTTTATTTCCTTTGTTTTCTTGTGAAATGAGAACATAATATAGGACTAATGGGAACGGAGTGACGGTCCGCAGGATAGCATTAGTAGTCTTCACTATTATGTGAAATAAGCGTGTTAATAATTATAATGAGGACTCCTTTTGAGTTTGTATAATCTCTAGTAGACAATAATTGTATTCAAACTCACAGCTTATATTTTATCGTATTGTATACTGACAGTTGTTGTATTAGTAAGTTGTATTTGAATTTTTGTACCTACGATATCGACGACCCAAGATGGGTGATGTATACCTAATTTTGGGCGTCACTGCCATTAAGTGGGGTGGGGGTAAAGGGTGTATACATAATCACATAATATTATTTTTTGGGGGGGTGGGGGTGGGGGTGGGGGTGGGGTTGGGTGAGGTGGGTAAGTGGTGTGTACATAATCACATAATATTTTTTTTTGGTGGGGGTGGGGTGGGTGGGGTAGATGCGTGTCGTGGGGTGGGGTGGTTGAGCTTCTTGAATATGTAAATATGGATGAAAATAATTTTTGATTTGGATTTGGAATAAAATATGGATCGAAAAATGGTTAATCGGGTTGGAAGTATATTTCTTTTTAAAAATATGGTTCCAAACTTTAACTAACCTAAATAAATAAAAATAATTAACCAACTTATTTGATTCCAGTTAATATGAATTGACCCGATATTTAACCAATTATATTGCCAGCCAGGTGTATATGTGAGCGGTTTTATTTGATATGCCCTCCTTTTTCTCTATCCTCCGTCTGCTCTGTATTTAAAATTTTAATTGATATTAAAATTTAAAAAAAAAATAATAACTCAGGTACGCATTTCGATGAGGCCGCAGCAATTTCTAGGAAAGAATCTTCAATTGGAAGAGCCTATTTTAGTTTTTTACACAAACGAAAGTAGAAGAGAGAGAATCAGGCGAAATTGAATGGCCGGTGGAGTGAGGGGAGTTCTGCTGGACAGCTCCGCCCTTTTGGTGGCCGACGGCGGCGGCGTTAATGGAAATGAAAATGAAAATGCGTTACTTAAACCTGGAGCTGAATATCTACTTCGTAAACTTCGTCACTCCAATATCCCCACGGTAAATTTATCTCCATTTTCCATTCTTCCCCTCTTTTACTCCTATATATATGTCTATGTTTATGCTTGTTATTTTTCAATTGTTATCAACGAATTGGGGTGCCTATTACTTTGTAATGCTACTTCTAAAGATGAGTCTTTTGGACTGTTCCAAAATTTTACTAATAATTCTGAAGTTGCCTGAAGATTGCATTGTGTATTGGGAGTGGCACATAATTTATGTACGTAGGTAATTGAACTACTCATTAAGCAACCTAAAGATTGGATTGAATGAATTGCATCTTTTCAATTAAGCACCCATTTTCAATGTGGGAATGATATGGAACTCAAAACTTAGTTGCATCACATGTTTTATGCCATCAAAGACGGTCAAAATTGTTAAGAAAAAGGTGTTTAAAATTTGAACCATGTTGAAATGTATATACACTGCATATTGATACACACGGCCATCAATATTTTATGAAGTCTTTTACCCTTTAGTTGTATACTATAGCTGATCTCAATTATCTGTATAATGAATTTTTTATTTTGTAGGGAATATCATATGGACTCGGTCTTCCAACTCTAAAGGTAATTTCTATACCGCTGCTTAAATATGTATTATGATTCTGTGGAAATGATGTTGTCTTAGTAGTGTCGTACTCTAAGATAAAATTACCATTTAGACTGAACTTAATTATGGGAAATATAGATCTTTAGTGATATTTCTTGTAACCAATGAAGAGATATATAGTGCATTCACTTTCAAGTTTTATTGTTATCATTATTGACATTTGGGGTTCAGTGTCATTTAATCACTTTTCATGGTGTAATTTTAGTTTGCAGTTGAAAAACCTGCGATAGGTGTATGTGCATGTTTACACTCGTAAAATATGTATACATATACAGGTTTCTCTAGGTTAGTGAATAGCTACTGGTATAACTATGTAGGCGTCCACTTATTGTACCCAACAGATTGTGAACTTCTGATATAAGCATTTTGGCAATTAATGAATAATTTCTTCCAACTATTGCCAAGCATTTATGTGTGCTATGTGTGTTGGAGACAATAGAGAGAGACTACTGAGCCTAAATGGAGTTTCATTTATTATATACTAGAACCATTGACCTTGAAACTTGCCCTAAGCCATCTGCTTTCCATTCTGAGTAAAAGAAAATGATTGTTCTTTATTCTTGAAAGAAGCAAACTATTTAATTTCCTACTACTTGTTTTCAGCTTGGATTATCTGAAGTGTTTGTTCCCCCTTCTTTCTGCAATACAAACTGATGTCCTATCTTTATCTGGTGATTAGTCCTTTATTTTTTACAATCATTCACCTAACATTTCTCTCTTTTTTTTCCTTTTTTTTCCCTAAGTGTGCGTAACAGTGTGCCAATTCTAGCTCATTTTACAAATGAAATTATTCTTCCTGGTATATTTTTTATGGTGTAGTTCCTGACTACTGCATCGCTTGTTATAGGTTAGACTTCTGGAAAGGATCTCGAAGCTATACTCATTTGTTATTTTCGTCTTGGATTCATCTTCTATTGATGTCACAACAAATGAGGTTCTGCGAGCTTGGGATGACAATGGAGGGAGTATTCTGCATGTGACTTGTACTCTCAATGAAGACCTCTGTGTTAAACTAAATAATTATGGTTGGCGGATTGTTATACTAAGTGAGTAGCACTAAACCCTCCTCGCTCCTCATCAGAAATTGGGTTACAGAGAGTGAAACTTCTGTCTTTCTTTTTTTTGTGTTTTTGTTTTTTTATCTAAACTACTTAAAATATCGTGCAAGACGCGGGTGAAACTTTATCTGTATATTTATTCTAGTTATTTAAAAATAGAAAATGGCAAACAAAATTAATATAATTAAAAGTGTTTGTAAATACTCCCTCCGCTCCAAAATTAGAGATACAATTTGACTTTTGAGGTCAAACGACGACATATTAAACTTCAAATTGATGTGAGTTTAGTTCATTTTAGTTGATACAATTATTATAATTATATAGTAGATAACAAAAACTATTAATCACAATTTATTTCATTTTAAATTTTTATGAGTTGTACCAATTTTGAAGTTTAATATGCCGTCGTTTGATCTCAAAGTCAAATTGTATTCTAATTTGGAAGAAAGGGAGTAATTCTAGAAGGATAAAAAAGTTTTTACTATATAAATTGAAGTTTAATCTATATAAAATTTCTATTGAGTATTTAATTACTATTAGGTTTCTGTAGTAAAAATAGTATATCTGAGTGTTTAAGTACTATGAAGACCACAATTGAATTCTGATGCACACATACCACATGTATAAGATGTGACCTCTAGTGTTATGAGGCTTTCTAATTTGACTTGGTGATTGTAAAATTTTTGGGCTTTGTGAAATCCGCCTATTCGTTACAAGATGTATGGTTTCATCCTTTTTTTGTTTTGACTGATAGATAACCAGCATGTATATCCATGTAATTCACTTGATTTATTTTGCAGAATCTCTTGGGCAAGGATCAGCTTATGGTGCAGGTGATCACTTTTCATTTTAAAAGTACTTATATAGCTTTTTGGACCTTTATTCCTCAATCTGTGGGAGTTATTTGTAATATTGCATCCTAGCTATATTAAATGAAATCATGTATTGTCTGTTGGAATTGATTATATTTTCTCCAAATCTATGGACACAGATAGTCAACTAAATAATCATATTGTTTTATTTATTCATTCTTTTTCTTTGAATAGAAAAGGGTTACCTACTAACCTTCTTAATTTAATGTAAAGTATTCAAACTACAGCAATCTCTCATTTTGAAGCACCCACATAACAAAAGGATATACCAAGAGAATTTCATCCACAATTATATAGTACCTTTGAATTTTTGGATGCTTACTGGATACATACCCCAAGTGTCAAGGGTTTGACAGTGGTACTCACACTCTAAGAGGGGTTATGTACTATCCTAGTAAAATGCTATTTTGTCCATATAATCATTTATTTGTTTCCTTAATTTGTAAGGCTAAATTTGTATTATCTTCTGCTAAAAGTGAGTTCTTCTTCCTATCAAATGTTGAAGGTGGCAGTGCAAGTGAGGAATCAAGTATGCTTTTTGTAGACAAACTAGAAGAGTTACCATTGACTATCTGCAACTTGAATAGAAAGGTAGCTGGTACTAATTATTTTCCCCATACAACTGTATTCCTTTTTATCAATAAAATTATGTTTTAAGTTGTTGCATCTAAGAAATTGGGTTAATTGTGCATCAATTAATAAGTAGCTAAGTGTGGCTGCTTATATTCTACCAATTTTTTGCGACTTCTCTTCATGAGTTTATTTTCTCGTTCATCTTTTGCTGCTTCACATTATTATTCAGGTCATTGGGAGTACCAAACCCAAAACAATATGAAGAATGTATAGCAGATGCCTCTAGCATTGTGTTAATCTACCAATTGTTTTTTTATAAGCTGTCATACTTATTTTCTTTTTATCACCCAACTTTTGAGGGGAAGCTGCTCATAATTAAGGACGCATCAGCCGGCAGTGCATTATACTATGCCACATTATCTGCTCTGATGCATGTGATGTTAATATGCATCTAGTTAGGACATCCCGCATCAGTCATCACTTATATTCTTATGATGATTTGTTCACCTCCCAAGGCAGCACATCCATATTGTTAGTGTGAAACTCTCTTTTGTTTATTTTGTTGTTAGTTCCACTGCAAAGTGGTTAACAAATTCAACCACAAGGAAACAACTATATCCTTTATATGTGAGGTTACCATTTACTGCAAAACACTAAGTTGTTATATAATGAATCTAACACCATATATCATACTCCAAACACTTCCCCTCTTAGAAAACAAGTTAAGTTATTGTATTTTATCATGTCAATTAAGTTATTTGCTACTGTTTTGGCAACGTTTTTATGTGTCTACACATTATTACTTGTCCACTGATAGTTGCTTCATGTTCACTTACCCTCTTTACACTTCATAAGACCTTTGGCATCAACACTTGTATATTCTCTAAATTGAATCTGTTACCAGATAATTCTGTCATCACTAGGAAAACAATATCTGCAATACAATTAGTAGTTTCTAATTTAATTTGTTTCATCTACCTTTTTCATTTCTTTTACCAACAGGCAGTAGGCAAGGATAGTGTGATGGTAGCTTATGTCATGAAGCCTTCTCGTGAAGAAGACTTTGCTAAGGTGAGAACTCTTATTATTAAATGCATACAACATTTCCAGTTCTAAAGAAGTAAAAGATGCGATGACCTTATGAACTACAATTGGCCACATGATAATACAGGTTTGCCCATAGCCTGTGCATGATCTACTTTTAGAATCTGGAACTGGTCTTTTTATACTGTTATTATTGATAGTTGATTGATTTATCTTTCATAATAAACTTTACTTATAATTTTAACTAACTAGATTATCAAAGAGTTCTTGTATTTGATCTGTATAAGTTTTGGCCTTCCAAAACCTTCAGGTTGATCTGGTTGAAAATTCCATTAGTGCATGAGAATGGTCAGCTTTTTAGATTAATGTTTCTTGTGCATGCCCCATCTGAAGCATTCAAAGTTACATATATTGACTGTTTGCTTTTGGCAGAGAGGTGCATTTCCTTTACGCCCTACCCAAAATGGGTTGATATTTATGCCCCTTACGTTTGAGCTCCCCATATCTACCCAATTGCAACAAGTCGATGTAGTTATCCATAAAGCAACAGATGAAATTATCTCCATTGAACTGAGAAGTTCTTCAAAAAGCTCTAATAACATTATCTACAGCAAGGGAATGGTGGATTTGCAAAGGTATTTTTTAGAATTCCAACACATTATTGTTGGTTGATTTTGGATACATGGATTTACATAAAAAGGATCAGTTTTTTACCTTCTACCAAATAGAAAGGATATTGATGCCTTTTATGACATTCCGTTAATATTACTGAATTTGATATTACTAGTCTTTTAGGATATATCCCATTTTTTCATGGGGTTAATTTGTTAGGAACCAAATTAAAGCTAGTGAGTCACTAATTTTTAAGTACGCATATCTTATATTAATGTAAGTAGATTCAATTAATGAAAACACATTACTGTGACTTTAATAAGACTTGAACAAAATTGATTGTGGTTATGAAATTTAGGTCAGAGTGATAACTGATAACTCTATTATTTGGATGATTGAGGTTTCATTTTATCAATTTTGTTCTCAAGGAGTAAATTATTTATGTTCAATAAACAATCAGAAGCTTGTTATACATAACATATCAAATAATATGTGTTTTATATATATATATATATATATATATATATATATATATATATATATATTAAAAGTTGGCGAAACAATCATGCAATATATGCACATATAAGATGTATCAAAATCTTGAAAAATTGAAATTTTAAATGACCTTTCCTTCAATTCGCTTCATAGTCTTCCATTCTTTGTTTGTTGTTGCACTTATATTCCACTTCCATATCTTAGCTTATTTATTTTAGATCTTATTGTTCTAAATGTAATTTAACTAGCAGTTAATGACTTTCAAAATCTTGTTGGCTCCTGCAACAAAATTTTATGAAAGTATATGATGAAAATTTTATTCTATTGTATTTGAAACTTGAGATTTTGTAAGTCATTGAGATTAAAATTACTAACTCTTCTACTTTTCACAAAAAATAATAATTACAAATTTACAACTATTCTACTGTGTTTTGCTTCTTGCGCAGGTATTTAGAAAACCGGGTAGATTGTTGTGTAATCGACCCATTTGATAACATATACCCTGTATTGGATCGTATAGAAATCCAACTACTTTTACTTAATCTGGAAAGGCTCAACACAGAAGGTCGATTTAAAATCAGGGGGCCCCGTTTTCTTAAGGTATTTATGCTAGAATGATATTTATTTTATAATTTCTGTTAATGTTACAATTTCAATGGTAAACGTGGGTAATTTAGTTCTTAATTTGTTTTTATGAATCTTGTTTAATGGACAACGGTTCAATATCCGTATTCCCTTCAATTTTACTTGCATGCATATATAATAATTGCCAAGTATTAAGGGTGCTAAACCATTGTTGTAACACTCATACTGGAAATACCATCAAATAAACAACTAATTTACATTTGACCATTTAGGAAGTTGAAAAAACTCTCATGTTTGGATTTTTTCCCTGTGTTGGTGGGCGTGCTAAACCATTGTTGTAATTCTGATCCCGAAAATATCACACGTACACTACAACACAAACAAATTCTCACTTTTTTTTTCTTTCTAAAAGTTTATTTTCTGCAAACCAAACACATTTTCTGTAAACTCAATATGAAAACTGAAAGATACATTTCCGAAAAACTTTTGGCAAATAAAATGGGGTTTTCTCAATTTCCATGTTCTCCTTTTCTCATCAATACATAGATTGCTTTTAGATTGTTATTTGCACAAGTTCAATACTTCTCTAGTTTTAAGTTTAAGCCTAAATTTGCAGGTTGATAATTTTAACGAGCCTAATTTGGGAGAAAGGTTGCTAGAAGCTAAACTGTATCCTCCAAGTATAGTGAAACCTCAAGTTGCTTGTGGTGTATCTGATGCTCACAGTATGGTAATAACTTTTCCTAATGTACTTTTGATTTTTCAGCTTTAGTATCAGAAAATTTGTGTTATGAAGTTAGTGTTGTAAGATGAATTGGCTACACATGGTTTCTTTATCTTCGACCTTTACTTTATTATGTCATCTTTCATCCATTCATAATATTAAATATCTTGATGTCCAGATTTTTCTTTGACAATGGGGATTTGATAACCTTAATGACATAAAAGACTGAAACTTTGGCTTCACTTCTTTTTTGGTAGATAACTATTCTCCTTTCTTAAGAAGAGATATTAGACTTTTTACGCTTTAGGTACAATCTCTTATAAGCCCTTTGCCTTTCTATTCGTCATGAGGCTTCTAATTGGTTTCCCTTAGCCTCTTACATTCGCGTGACAAAGGTTTCTCAAAGCTCTTTTACACTTTCGGTACAATTTCTTATAAGCCCTTTGTCTTTCTATTCGTCATGAGGCTATTAATTGGTTTCCCTTAGCCTCTTACGTTCGTAAGACAAAGATTTCTCAAAGATCTAAGCTTTTTTCTAGTTACGAGTCATCCTCATCAACACAAGACTAATAATCTGCTTCAGGTTGCTTAGGTGTGATGTGTTTGAAGACTACTAAATTCAATATTTGAATGTTTGTCAAGGACTAGGGTTGCCTTTTTCTTCACTATGATCTAATTTCTAAGGTCTATAGGGGGTAAAGATGGTGAGATTCTTTGGAGGTGTGGGTATTTGTGACTATGCGAGGAATTTAGATTTTAGGCTTAGAGGAACACCAAGATACTTAGCGGTACATTTGATTTGTTATGATGACTCGTTTGTTTTTCTGTTGCCATCGGCAATAAGGGCTTTCCAGGAAGTGGGGGTGTCTGAAATTTATCTGGAGAGAAGGCCACTCCTACTTTCCCTGTTTCTATGGAAGACTCGATGTCCTTTTGGTAAATGTAATAGTACATTAGCTTTTAGCCTGAAAAGCTCTCTACCTTCCCTGTTGCACTTACATAGGTTTTATTTCTCAATTTAGGTTTATTTTCTTTGTAAAGCCTTTGTTCATCTATTATCTGCATCTAGGACATGGACAGAACTTAAAAGCCAAAAGGCTTGTGTGTTTCTTTTAGGTGGTTGTTGCATTCAGTGCTCTGTGCAATGGTCAATTTGGGTTTTAATATTGTAAAATTATTGTTCTTCATGTCACGCCATTACGTATTACCCTTAAATGCTCTTTCTATATTGACTAAATCACAAATTGCATGCTCTAGTTTAGGCTTAAAGTCGTTTTCTACACCCAATTTTATTTTTGATTAAAAGCATCCTAAACTTTGAGTATCAAAACAATTGGCACTCTTTGCACTAAAGTTTAGGGTGCAAATTGTTTAGATACAGAGGGTAAGGAGCGTGCAGATTGTTTAAAAGCTCAAAGTTTAAGGCGCTTATAATCCAAAACAGAGTTTGGGATGAAAATCTAATTTAGGCCTAAACTATAGGTGCAATTTGTGATTTAGTCTTTTCTAGATTGAAAAGGGTATTGCATAGGTGTGCTTGGCAGACACCCAAGTAAATAGTGGGTCAGACTATTGTCTATTCTTTTCATATATTCTACTTTTGACTCCATAATTTTCATCTATGTTCTATGTGAGCTTTTCAATTTTTCGGTCCCGTCTGCTCTTTTTTCTGAACCAGATTTCTCTATTGTTTCGCAGGCCATTGTCTATAAAGTAGATGATTACAGAGGATTGAATGTTCCGCTTCCAGCAGTTGTGCAGGTAGGCAAGAAATTCTATAACAATGACTTTTTGGCTTTGTTAAAAGTTGCTAGTACCACTTTAGTCTGCTGCTGGTATGCGGCAAGTAATCCAAGGTCAATATTTCATGGATGAGAAATCCGTATATGCTTCATCACCAAAAACTTAGGTTCAGTGAAAGTTCAATAGACATTTTGGTCTTTGTAGATTTATCCCCCAAAAAAAATTTAGTGGCCAATCCTTTCAGTTTGGGTTTTTTATTTATGTAGAGACAAAGATGATGTTAATTAAGAAATGTGGTACATTTAATCTGGTCTTTATTTTTCCTAGATTCACATTGATGATCCAGTGTTATTGTGCCGAATCTGCCAATATATATCACTGTTCAGCATTGACAACAGTGCTGATTGAAACCAGTCCTGAGGTTAAAAGTACTCGTCCTTTTACAATAAAGCCTATTTCCTTAGGTCTGAATACTTTATTGTAATCTGTTTGGAGTAAAAATGTTGGTTAACAAGGCCAAAGACCATTTTTCTATTCTTATCAGATTGAAATCTAATTAGTGGTGGTTCTAAATTTTTAGTGAAGTCCATTGATTTTATTGGGGATTGTTTAAAGTTTATATTGGTAAAAAGAAGTTCTCATTTAGTTTCTTGTTGGTGATATGCCTCAATAAACTCCTTTCTCAATCTTATCATCCTATACTCTGCTTCTAAAATGGGTAAGGCCTACCTAAGATGATATCATTAAACATGATTAAATCTAATACAGTTTATATAATTATTATACAAACAGATACAAAGTGTCTGATACAGCTACTCTGAATAAGAAACTAGTATATGAGTTGAGACAACAGACATGGGACATGGACTGATACTGTATCAGTATTCTAGCATAATTGTCAAAGTCTTGATTTTCTGCGCATGTGATTAGTTTATCTCTGATTACCTTTACTTTCTCTGTTCGGAGTGACGCATTAAGTTTACTTGAGCTGCAGGAATATGTGGATCATTCGTCTACTTTGTTCAAATTTTATGCATTGGGGGATAAGATCTTCTATGCAGTGAAGAAGTCTACACCCAATGCCAATATCTTGATAAAGCTTGCTGAAAAAGATGGACTTAAGCCTCTACTTTTCGACAGGTAAACCTTTTGCCTCTTCATCTGGCTTTTGGCTCTTTGCTAATTATGTTGTGTAGCAATTGTCGAAACCATAATTACATGGCTTACCAAAACAGCTTAAAATCTTTACCAACTTCTCAAGAAGTTCAGCAGTCTGGAGATGCAGATTCCCACAAAGTCAACAATCAGCAAATGGATCTTGGGCTAGTGACTGATGCTGCAAAGTGGCTTACAAAGATGCTTAACCTTACCATCTTTGGTTTCGATGTTGTTGTGAGTACCTAGTTCATTACTGTCATAAACTATTTATAGTTTTATTCAATTTTGGCATTATGAACCTGTAGACAGGATTCTCGGCTTTAATTTGATAAAAACAACTAAAATAATTGGATTAACAGGACCTCACAAGGTTTTAGACAAAAGAATTATAATAAAGCAGAAATAAAAGGGAGCAAAGCCTTCAAAAATTGCCAAGAAAGAACCAATCAGATTCAGTAGAGAACAAGATCAGGATAACTAAAAAAACTAAAATCTAGTTTGTTTTTTTTTATATATTTTTGAGAACAAAAAAATGAAAATCGTGTAAACACTTGCCAGGCTAAGAATCTTCGTTGGACTGGCCACCTTCATTGTCAAAAATTATGCCGCCAACTATCTTCTCTCTGTTTCAAATCCTTTAAAACATTGAATTCTATGAAGAGCTGGCCAAAATTTTCAATAAAACAATACCCCTTTGCCATCAGCAGTACCACCAGTTGATTGGGTGATATAGTTAGATAGAAATCCATCAGGTAAACATTGAAAATGAAGAGCAATGAACTAATAGAACTATCGAGGATAATGGAGATGTACATATTATACTTAAATACAAACCTGAGACACTATGGAAGTATGGTGCTCAGTTGTAGGGAGATAATAGTTTATAGGGAAGTAATCTGGTCTTGATGTGATCCTTGTGCAAGTGCTTCTATTTATAGAAGGTTATCTACATGAAAAGCTTACCCAAGAAGCACTTCTCATATGTCATGTTTAAAATCTTGTTACGTGTGTGGAACCTTAACCACAATGTAATATAACAGATTGATGAAGCTAAAGAATATCAATAAATTTATAGCATCTTTTGTACGATTCACATCTCTTGTAGGGTTTTGGTAGCAATTTTCTTACTCTTTCTATTCCTATGTTGGTATTCCCTTCATTTATCTGTGTAGTAGTCTAGTCTAAATCTTTGGTGAATAGGCAAACTACTACCTCCTAAACTCAAGCCCACAACTGCTAATAATTTGGATTCCACTACTACCTCTTATTCATCAAGCAAGAAAATAAGCTAATAAAAAGAATATGCCTTATAACTGCACTTCGTGCTCCTGAAGAGCAGCAACTGCACCACTAAGCTTATCAATACCGCCCTCTTTCAATGGAACCTTGTCCTCAAGGTTTATTGGCTACGCAGTCCTCTTCAACTTTGTTTGAACCATCGTCTACTTCCAACAAGAAGACCTGGGGCCCTCGACACTTGTGACTTGGAGTGAATTTGTCATCGCAATTAAAGCAAAGGCCTTGAACTCGCCTTTTTTGCATTTCATCACAGGTAAGTCGTTTTATGGGCAAAGTTGTATTGAATTTTGTTGGAGAAGGGAAGTCATCAATGAATCGGTTGAAAGGTCGCGCCAGCTGCTCATCTTTCATTCGTGCAAGGCTAATAGCTTCTTTCAACGATTTGGGCTTGAACATTCTTATACCATCAGCTATTTCTGGTTTGAGGCCACCCATGAACGTTCCCACAAGAGCTTTCTGTGTCCAACCGTGTATCCGGTTGCCCAAACGCTCGAATTCCCGTTGGTAATCACGCAGTGAACTGCCCTGCCTTATCCTTGAAAGGGCTTCATCAAAATCTTCGCACTCCGAAGACCCAAAGCGAGCCCAGATTTCGTCTTCGAATTTTGCCCATGAGAGAGCGCGTCCTTCTTCTTGGAATGTCCATTGCCACCACTGGTTGGCCTCTCCTTCCAAGTGGTAAGAGGCTAAGGATACTTTTTGTGCTTCGGGGGTGTTTTGGAATTCAAAAAATTGGTTCACACGATTGAACCACTCCGTCGGATCATCTCCTAAAAATCAAGAAAATTCAAGCTTTGCTGTTTTGGAAGATACCACCAGCCGTTCTCCGCTGTTTCCTTCTCGGCAATGGTTGCCTTCCTGATGATGATTGCCGAGGTTGGGGTTCTCCTGTTTTGTAAGCAAGAATTCGGAGAGGCGGTTGAGAGTTTCTTCCACATGCTGCAGTCTGTCAGCCATGTCGAGCTCCATCCGGCGTAGTCCCTCCTCCAACTGCTCAATATGTTCCTTATTGGTTGCCATAGCTTTGATACCAATGATAGGTCCCAATCAAAGCTGGTATTTAATTATGAAGATAGTATTCTAATACTTAGGGTGAGAATAAAGCACAATAATTTGTTATTGACTGAACTATCACTTACATACTGAAGTAATTTAAATACATCAAGGAAAAACTACTCTCTCCTAAACTCAAGCCCACAACTACTAATAATTTGGATTCCACTACTACCTCTTATTCACCAAGCAAGAAAATAACTAATAAAAAGAATATGCCTTATAATTGCACTTCTCCCGAAGAGCAGCAACTGCACCACTAAGCTTATCACGGACGCATATAATAATAACACCACATCACAGTATTACATTCATTTAAGTATGTATATTAATCTTAAATCTTAATTGAATGGGTTTGAGCATCTTCTTGGTGTTGTTTCCTCTTATATATACATATAATGCAACTATTTCATTTTATCTAATAATTATTTTGTTGTCATTATGTTGAATTTCAGATTCAAGAAGGCACCGGGGATCATGTCATTGTGGATGTAAATTACCTCCCGTCATTCAAAGAAGTGCCCGATGATGTTGCAATACCTGCATTTTGGGAAGCTATTAAGAGGAAGTATGAATCAATAAAGATAAACCAGCAACGAGTAGACTCCTAGATTTTCACTAGTTGTTTACTCATGGCATTGGTTGGGACAAAACTTACCTGCATTTCCTGATATTTCCACAAGCAATACTGATAGTTTCATAAAGGTGTCTCCCTCATGAATAATAAATGAGTCCCATACCTATGTGAGAGAGATCTTGTTAAAATATCAATTTTTACTTGTGAAAATAACGATTCTCTTCATATATGTCATATATGTAGTTTGTATATATAAACACAAAAATTGAAGGGATATATGTTAGTAGACTTGCTATATTCCTTTTGATCTCTATGTTTTTTGCTGCTCCATTTTGAGGAATAAGGGGGAAAATTTACAAATACAGGTGAAACTGGAAGTGTGTCTCATTGTTTTCTTTTAATCTCTACTCCCTCCATTCTAAATTTAGAAATAAATTTTTCTTTTTATTCCGATCTAAAATTAAAAATATATTTTTATTTCAAGACTATAAAGTGACATAATATTCCTAACTAGGTGTGTCCCGTGACTCCAGTACTATATGGACGGTAGGATTTATTTCAAATTTTGAACGGTCCAGATAATTTATTAGGGTGAGCGGGAAATTCAAAATTAGTTGTATTTTGTTAGATATATTTGCTATTATTTTTTCACTATCATTTTCAATATTACATCGGTTCAACCGAATTTCTAACTAATTATATTTGAGAACATAAAATTAATTTTAAAATTCATCATTTATATTTATAATGTATCTCTAATTTTGGAACAGAAAGAGTATAATTTTGTCCTACATTATTTCTAAGTAAATTACATTATTACTATGTAAATTATACTTTTTAATAAGAAGATTTCTTTATCCATTTTATTATGTTGAAGAAGCATGTCATAGAACTTTATTAAATTTCTTTCAAGATTAGATTTCATTATTCATTATGTTGAAAGCGACATGATTAATACTCTTTACCTCCTCTAACCTATTAAAAATTGTTATTTTAACTTTCACCTAAATTGAGTTTTTACTCTGAATTTTAGTAATCTCGAATCGAATTCGAACATTATTAGTCAAACTCGAACATATTCGTATAACATAATCGAACCAATATATGTGCAGTATTATTAAACTAACAATTTTTATTTTTAGTGCTATAAATGAAATAAAATATATATTTAATATATACAATTTTTTTAAATATACTCTTTTAATGCAACAAATATGTTGGAACCCAGTAATTATTTAGTCCTTCACTGAATCTTAATACACAACGCAACCCCATCAATCAGGCCACCAAGTCTTCCTTTAAATTGGGCCTACTACTTATCAGGCAACATTGAATAAAATTAAGATGGGTCCATTCTTATTTCATACTTATCTCATATATGTATGTACGTCGCAATTATAATTAGGCTGAAAATATTCAAAATGGATATGATTCTTTGAAACCACATAGAAACATATATTTTGATTTTCTTATTTTTATTATACTCTCCTGTCCTCAAAAGGATGAGCAAAATATATTTTGCACACATATTAAGAAAAGTAAAAGCAGACGATAAAAAATAAAAAGTTTTATATTAATCCTTACTGGCCCTACAAGATTATATAAAAGAGAATAATATTTTTATTTTTTTTATACTAATAGACCTTACTGAATGACATATTTATCTTTTAATTTATGTATTTTATCTCATTCTTTAAAAATAAAAAAAGTATATATTTAATCATTTTTTTGAGTACGGAGAGTGTTTCTTTATCCGTAGTATGCTCCTTTCATGCGGAAAAAAAAACAGTAACACTTGATCGGTCCCCTTCTCCAGCGAACCTTAAACAGCGAACCAAAAACTAACCGGATATAGCGACGATTTTTTGAGCTATAGCGATGGTTCGAACCGTCACTATAGCTATGTCGTAAGATTTATATGCTATAATAACAGAAAAAATCGTCATTATAACCGGTTCGCTTTTGGTTCGCTGTTTAAAGTTCGCTGGAGAAGTGACCGAACACTTAATAATCTGATTTCTTTTTATAAAAAAAATATTTTCCTAGAATATAGTTTAAGGCTTAAGCATATTCTTGTTTCATTAGTTCTTTTATGATGGAAAAAGTACTAATTAAACTTGTAAAAGCTATCATTTAGTTTACTTTTTTGCATAGACTAAGCTTTTAAATTAAAATTTAATAGTTAACCCTTTGGTGCAGTGTAGACTGGACAAAGACCCAATAGAAGTTGCTTTTTCTCTTGATATTGCATTTTTTTTTAAATAAATAACACCTGGCCTCATTTCGTTTAAAATATTACTCCATCAAAGTCCTGGTAAATTTTTCACGCATATTAAGAAAATGAATAAAATGATAAAAGGCAAAACTAATGATTTGGCCACCGAAATTAACACGTTTTATTGAATACCTGATTGAACTTTTAATTTTTCAAATTAACTCACCGAACTAATTAAAATTGTTAAATTGGGTCGTTCTGTCAAATATGGTTAACGACTGTCAAATTGGTTTCATACGTGGAAGCAAAAAAAAAGGAAAATAAAATAAAAACTAATAAAAATAATACATTTTTTCATTCATTAAATTAAATTTATTTATCAAGATAAATCAAATCTTAATCAATTAAAAAACCAAACATATTTTCCATAATCCCCCCCCTCTTCAAACTCAGTAACATAGAAAAAGAACAGGACTCATACACAAACCAACCAAATCATCACAAATCAAAATTTTCCCAATTGCAGAATTACATCTTTACACTCAAAAACATAAAATTGACCAAAACTGTGAGACCCCAAATTTTATGAATAAAGATTTAAATTTTTTGAAATATTTTTTTAAAATATTATGGTGTGAATTTGATATAATGTTTTAGTTTTGGGTAATATTTAAAAAATTTGCAAAGTATGCAAGTTGTTATAAAATATTCGTTTGGTCGAAGAATATTCTTTTTGTCGGAGAATATCCGTACGACGGCACAATCATTGGTGGACCCCACAACGGAAGTATTGTCGTAGTTGTAAGACCCCAACTTTTTAATGAATAAAATCAAATTTCTTTTATTTATTATTGTGAATTAGGTATTAATTTGATATAATATTTTGGTTATGGGTGAAATGTGCAAATTTTGCAAAATAAACAAGTGGTTATAAAATATTCATTTTGTCGGGGAATATTCGTTTGGTCGTGGAATATTCTTTTTGTCGGGGAATATTCGTTCGACGGCGCAGCTATTTGTGGACCCCATAACGGAAAACGGTTGGATGAAGATAACGACAAAATTGAGTTTTTATAAATAACGGCGTAGTTGTTACCGTTAACACTGTTGGAATACCCGGTGGTTAAAATACGATGAATACGCCAGAGTTGCACAAGAATAATACGGATTGCATAAGTATTTTTGAATTATTGATTCTTACGAAGGAAGGCACTACTCAATAATTGTTACAGTAATTACTGTTCAATATTTTATTTTATTGATTCAATAATTGCTACGTTAATATTTTTATATTATTGTTGTTTCAATAATTGTCACTGCACTGTATTTTCTATTATCAGATCAATAATTCATATTATTTGAATAATATTATTAGATAGCATTATTGGCAATGTCTAGAAAGTTACATCGAGGAGAGATTTGGTCACCTAATCAGGCGCCAAGAAGGAGAAATCCTTATCTGAAAGCCCCCTCTTTCCGAGGAACTTTGGTCATCATAAATGTGATTCTGTAATATTATTTATGAATAATTAATCATTGATTCATATGATAAGGAAATATTTATTTTATATGAATATAAATGATGGATTTATTTATGTGGTTATAAATGAAAGAATTAATGTTGAGGTATTTTATCAGTATTTTGTCGGATTGGAGGTATTAAAAATCAAATCAGGGTTTTTGAGATATATTGCGGGGGTTATGATTTTTAATCCGGCCGTTGGATCGTGATAATTTTTGGGTATGTTATACATATATAAGTTGAGTATATGTCCACAAATTTTGAACCGTTAAAAGTGAACGTATGATTTGTTATGAATTTTAAGAGGTGACTGGTTCAGAAATTATTGAAGTATCCGAATTTATCATTTTGGTAAAAAATTCTAGAATAAGTGGACCCCACTTATGGTTGGTGAAGAAATGTGCTGAATTTTATTTCAAATGTGGTGGGTGGGAATAGTAAGTAGTGTAAACCATCAAGTCAGCAGTCAAGTCTGCTAACATTTTCCTATAAATAGAGGCTAAGTTAGAATTGAAAATCACACCGAAACATATGCTTTCTTTCTCTCTCTAGATTATTGAGTGTATTTTGTGAGTATTTAGATACTTTGTGAGTTTTTATTCATCGATTGCAAGTTTCCTTCAAATTTTATACCGATATTCCGATCAGAAGTACTGATATTTTGAGGTAAGGGATGTTATTTTCTTCATATATGATATTATTTCTTCAATATCATTATGCCGAAGTATTGATCTGAATTTTTATCAAATTTGAAACTTTTTTGTGTCGGGGTTACTATTCACGATATCATGACTATTCATGAATACGACACTATTCAACAAAAAATGAAATTTTCTTCTTTTTGTCCAAGATGTCTATTATGGTTACTATCTTTGATTGTATCTATGTTTTGATCTTTATTCTTGAATTTTGCTTCAAAATTGGTTATTATGGAGTATTATTGATCTTGGATAAATCATTATCTTAATCCCTACTATTTGTCCTTATGTCTCATGGATTCATTTTTTTAAAAATATTTTTCATCATCCTCAGCCCTAAATGATGATATTACTAAATATCTTTGGCCTCTAGTGCAAAAAGATAAATGATTAATCGATGAATATCTTTGGCCCGTAGTGCAAAGATGAAGCAGTGTTGAGATGAACATGACCAACCTGGTGATACAAATGAATATCTTTGGCCCAGTGGTGCAAAGATGAATATTTGATTAAAGATGTATATTGATTGTTGTTACTGAGGATAAAATATTGATGATGGACTTTTAAATCTTAGAAGATAGTAGAACTCATTTTTTACTTGACTTTTCTAATGGATTGTTGTTTCATTGCAGATTGTTGATCTAAAACTTGTTGTCTATTATATTTTATCGATTTTTTCCGTTGAAGACTAACGATAATTTGTTGTATATTATCTTAGTCATAATATTCTTTATTGGGCTAGTTGAGCTCACCTTTTCCTTTTTGTTCCATTTTTCTCGTGGAGGTGAGAACATAAAGAGAACTAATTGGGGTACGGAGTGATGGTTCTAAAAAAAAGATGTTTTAGCGATCCTCACTATTTCGTAAAATAGTGTTTGAATAATTGTAATGAGGACTTATTTGAGTGTGGATATTGTCTAGAAGACAATATTTGTATTTAAACTCAAAGATGTGTTGTCGTATTTTGCACGATAATTGTATTATTGAAGTTGTAGTTTGCTTTTCATGTACCATATATTTGGCGACTCAGAATGGGTGTGTATACCTATTTTGGGGGCGCCACAGGTTGGTATCGAGCTTTAGGATATGATTCATGCCATTTGAGATGTGAGACAAGAACTAGGAGGGGGAGAGACGGGAATTCCTTCGCTAGTATTATGACCTACCTAAGTTTATTTGGTATTTAATTGGTCGATCGTAGTATATGGATAATATATGATATGTCAATTAACCCTTGTTTTATGACAAGATTTGAAAATGACATCCGAGAATGTTGAGAATAACAATGGAGTAGATGTGGAGACCGTTGAGTCACTAACGATCAATACCTGAGGATAATGTGCATAAGGATGACAATAATCCTCGGTGAACAAAGGCACCGACCAAATGATGAACGATTTGTGACGTTTAGGAGCTTTTAGAATTCATGCAACACCAAACGAGAGAGACTCCTGCTCATAATGTAGGTGGAAATAATGGCAACCCACGGTTGGTCACCGCTAAGCAGTTCAAGGAGCTGGGACCACCAGAGTTTTTGGGAAAGCCAGAACCACTTACGGTAGAGACGTGGATAAAGCAGATCACCAAGATATTTGATGTCTTGGGATGTTCCGAGAGCAAAGGTTCCCTTTGCCACCTTCATGTCATGCGAGGAGAGGCAGACATTGGTGGGAATCAGTAAAAGCGACTCAATCTGGCCAGACCAAGATGTCTTGGGAGAAGTTCCAAGAATTGTTTAATGACAAGTACTTTCCCGAAAGTATTCGTCAGATGAAGGAGGTTGATTTCATCAAGCTGGAGCAAAACAATATGAACGTGTCGCAGTACGAAGCTAAGTTTGCGGAGTTATCCCGATTTGCATCCCATTTGGTTGATAATGAGGAACGAATGACACGAATGTTTCTGCGAGGTTTGAAACCCGAAATACGTCAATACCTCATTTCTCACAAACTTTGTTTATATTCAGATGTTGTGAATAGGGCTCAGTTAGTGGAGCGTGATAATGAGCCAGCCCAATCGAAGGATAACGAGCAACAACACGATAATAATCATACCGGTGGCAATGGTCATCGGAACAATGATAACCATCGTGGAGGAAATTATCATGCCAGAAATGGTAACCACTTCGGTGGTAATCATGGCCAAGATAATAGAAGAAATGATTCAAGTGGAAATTTCAAGAAGAGAAGATTTAACGATGACGGGAAGACGTCGGCAACAGCACCAGCACCAGCAACAAATTCTAGGGGAGGAGAACGACCGTCAGTTAGATGCTACAGATGCGGAGAGGAGGGACATATAAGTCCAAACTGTTCACAGATTTCCAAGAAATGTTTTAGTTGTGGAAAAGACGGTCACATAGCTCGATTTTGTCCTGTAGCGAAATCAAGTCCAGTTGGGACGGTGGCACCAAAGGAGGATACGGACAAAACGAAGTCGGTGGTTTCAGGAATAGCGTTTTTCGTGACTTCTCAAAAAACGAGTGACCCGAACGAAGTTAGCACGGGTTAGTTAATTATAAATTTTTGCGGAGTCTATACCTTATTAGATATCTGGGTTCTACCCATTCTTTTATCTCTTTGCTTGCGCTCAACGCTTAAATCGACCAAGAAGTTAGATTTTGACTTATCGTTGAAACTCCGTTAGAGAAACCTTCATTACATGTGTTATCCAAGTCTTGGATGAGAGTCGCAGATTTTGAATGATATTTCTATTGTTAATAAATCTCCTGACGTATTCTCGAAGGACTTCTTAGCCTACCCCTAGAGCGTGAAATCGAATTTTGTATTGACCCCAGTACAAAACCCATTTCTTAAACCCTAAAATATTTCTTCACCCAAAACGAACGTAACATGCGCCAAAGACGTTGGCTCGAGCTGTTGAAGATTACGATTATACCATTCAATACCATCGTGGGAAAAACGAACGTGGTAGCTGACAGGTTGAGCAAGAGATGGTATGCATTTACAAGTGCGAATATACGAACCTACGTGAAGATAGTAAATATACGATTAGAACCCGACGATAAAGTTAAAGTTGCTCAAGCTTATGTAACCGGTCGATGAATACGAAGAAGAAGGTGCAAGAATGCGTTATTCTAGAAGTAAGAGTTGATGAAGAGAAGAAAGCTCAAGCCTTCGATTTAGTTGAAATCCTCGATCGAGTAGAGAATCGCGTGACCTATAGACTTGCCTTAACGCTAAGTATGTCGTGGTGTTCATAACGCGTTTTTCACGCGACATCGATGTTATGTAAATATGTGGACGAATTCAATCATATTATTGCGTTAGAACCGACGAGAGATAGTCAAGATTTAACGCACGAGGAGGTACCTGTTAAGATCTTGGATAGGAAAAGAGCATGTCCCTACGACGAGGGTTATACCACAAGTTAAGGTTTTGTAGAGAAACCATGCTATTGAAGAAATGACCTAGAGTTAGAATCAAAATGAAAACGAGGTACCCTCATCTTTTTGAAACACACAGTACGTCACGCCAATTTTTCGAGAGGACGAAATTTCATAAGGAGGGAGGTTGTAAGACCCCAACTTTTTAATGAATAAAATCAAATTTCCTTTATTTATTATTGTGAATAATAAGGTATTAATTTGATATAATATTTTGGTTATGGGTGAAATGTGCAAATTTTGCAAAATAAACAAGTGGTTATAAAATATTCATTTTTTTTGGGGAATATTTAAATGCGAAGGCGCAATTTATTTGTGGGCCCCATAACGGAAAATGGTTGGATGAAGATAACGACAAAATTGAGTTTTTATAAATAACGGCGTAGTTGTTACCGTTAACACTGTTGGAATACCCGGTGGTTAAAATACAATAATACGCGTGGTTTACAAAGAAGATTACCTGGATTGCATAAAGATTTTTGAATTATTGATTCTTACGAAGGAAGGCACTACTCAATAATTGTTACAAAGAATTACTATTCAATATTTTATTTTATTGATTCAATAATTGCAAATATTGATATTTTTATATTATTGTTGTTTCAATAATGTCATCGTGATTGTATTTTCCATTATCGGATCAATAATTCATATTATTTGAATAATATTATTAGATAGCATTATTGGCAATGTCTAGAAAGTTCTGTCAAGGAGAGGTTTGGTCACCTAATTGCGCGCCAAGAAGGAGAAATCCTTATCTGAAAGCCCCTCTTCCTCCGAAACTATTCGTTGTTATAAATGTGATTCTGTAATATTATTTGTGAATAATTAATCATTGATTCATATGATAAGGAAATATTTATTTTATGTGAATATAAATGATGGATTTATTTATGTGGTTATAAATGAAGGAATTAATGTTGAGGTGTTTTATCAGTATTTTGTCGGATTGGAGGTATTAAAAATTAAATCAGGGTTTTTGAGATATATTGCGGGGGTTATAATTTTTAATCCAATCGTTGGATCGTGGTAATTTTTGGGTGTGTTATACATATATAAGTTGAGTATATGTCCACAAATTTTGAACCATTAAAAATGAACGTATAATTTGTTATGAATTTTAAGAGGTGACTTGTTCAGAAATTGTTGAAGTATCCGAATTTATCATTTTGGTGGAAAATTCTAGAATAAGTGGACCCCACTTGTGGTTGGTGAAGAAATGTGCTGAATTTTATTTCAAATGTGGTGGGTGGAAATAGTAGCAGGTAAAGCCATCAAAGTTCTTGGTCAAGTCTCGCTAACATTTTCTTATAAATAGAGGGCTAAGTTAGAATTGAAAATCACACCAGAAACATAAGCTTTCTCTCTTTTTCTCTCTAGATTATTGAGTGTATTTTATGAGTATTTAGATACTTTGTGAGTTTCTATTCATCAGTGCAAGTTTCCTTCAGCCTTATACCGATATTCCGATCAAAAGTACTGATATTTTGAGGTAAGGGATGTTATTTTCTTCATATATGATATTATTTCTTCAATATCATTATGCCAAAGTATTGATCTGAATTTTTATCAAATTTGGAACCTTTTGTGTCGGGGTTACTATTCACGTATACGTCACTATTCACGTATAGGACACTATTCACGAATACGACACTATTCACCGAAAAATAAAATTTTCTTCTTTTTGTCCAAGATGTCTATTATGGTTACTGTCTTTGATTGTATCCATATTTTGATCTTTATTCTTGAATTTTGCTTCAAAATTGGTTATTATGGAGTATTATTGATCTTGGATAAACTGCTATACTAATCCCTACTATTTGTCCTTATGTCTCTTTGGATTCGCTTTTTTTAAAATATTTTTCATCATCCTCGGTCCCGAATGATGATATTACTAAATATCTTTGGCTCAGAGTGCAAAGATAAATGATTAATCGATGAATATCTTTGGACCAGTAGTGCAAAGATGAGCAGTGTTGAGATGAACATGACCAACCTGGTGATACAAATGAATATCTTTGGCCGTAGTGCAAAGATGAATATTTGATTAAAGATGTATATTGATTGTTGTTGTTGTGGATAAAATATTGATGATGGACTTTTAAATCTTAGAAGATAGTAGAACTCATTTTTTTTACTTGACTCTTCTAATGGATTTTGCTTTTCACCGCAATTGTTGATCTAAAACTTGTTGTCTATTATATTTTATCGATTTTTCTCGTTGAAGACTAACGATAATTTGTTGTATATTATCTTAGTCATAATATTCTTTCTTTGGGCTAGTTGAGCTCACCCTTTTCCTTTTTGTTCCATTTTCTCGTGAGGAGGTGAGAACATAGCAGGAACTAAATGGGGTGCGGAGTGATGGTTCTAGAAAGATGTTTTAGCAATTCCTCACTATTTCGTAAAATAGTGTTTGAATAATTATAATGAGGACTTATTTGAGTGTGGATATTGTCTAGAAGACAATATTTGTATTTAAACTCACAGTATGTGTTGTCGTATTTTGCATGATAATTGTATTATTGAAGTTGTAGTTTGCTTTCTGTACCATGTATTTAGCGACTCAGAATGGTTGTTGTATACCTATTTTGGGGGCGTCACAGTAGGTATAAGGCTTAAATATGAATTAGTACCCTAAACTATAGGGCATATTCCTCTTCTGTGATCCACCTTTCAATTTTGTCAATTAGGTTATTAAACTATTAATTTTTTCCAATTAAACAAATTGAATATGCCACGTCAACCAGTGCTGATGTGGCTAATTTAAGTGGGGTCTTAACAAGCTTACGTGGCAAATAAATAATTTAATGTACATTACATAAACAAATCATTTTAACAGCATGGGCAAAATTGTCAATATCTTAAAAAGCCCTAATTAAAATAAAACAAACCGATCAGACTAAAGGAAATCAAGCAAACACTTCAATCACACCTCTCGGCTCTCCCCCAATTCTCGATAGAAAAAACCCTAGATCAACCGAAGCGCGAAGAACTGAAGATAATCAACCATGGCGGCACGATAATCGGTTTAACAATCAAGTAAGTATGTGATTTAGCTCTTCTCTGTTGCTCTTCTCTGTAGTCCCTAATTTTTCATAAATCCTACTCAGTTCTCACGATAATCCTACTCATCTGGTGTGATTTAACAGATTTAAAGAAAACAAGCGAGATAGGGTTTCAGTTATCTACCTCTAAAAATCCCTAACTGAAAATGGAAATTACTGGTATGGAAGATGAACTGGAGTTGGGCGAGTGTCTTGATTCGATGGGTGAGACTCCAAGGTGCTATTGTGGGTATAGAGCTCGAATGAAGATATCTTGGACTAAGAGTAATCCAGGAAGAAGGTTTTTTGGTTGTCCACAATGGAGCAAGGTATAGTAATATAGTTTTTGTTGGCTGAGTTTTTCTCTTATTCTCTAGGTTCTATAAAATAGGAATTTAGCAAGGTATAAGAATTCAATTTATGTTTTTAATTGGTTTTTATCAACCATGCAGGACAAATTGACAAGCAAACACAGCAACTTCTTTTGTTGGTATGACCAAGAAATTTTTAAAAGGTCCAAAGAAGTTTTACCTGAGTTGAAACTTATGATAAGTGCTCTGAATTTAGAAATAGAAAAGAAGAAGTATGAAATTGAGAGAGGCACTGAAAAAATATATGAATTGGAAAAAAGCAATGAAAAGCTTCAAATTGAATGTGCAGAGCAAAGTGAAGAGGTTGGAAGACTGAGAGAGCAGATTGAATTGTTGAGAAGGAAGGATAAAATGTGTAGTACTTCAATTAAAGCCTTATTATTAGGCATGATATTGGTATTCATGTTAGGACATCTGTATGTGAATGATGGTGGTGAATAATTGTAATTTATAGTTTGAATTATGTATAAAAGAACAAGTTTGCAATGAATGGTGAAAGAACTAGTTTGCACTGAATGATTGTAATTTTTATTTTGCAATGAATGAATGTAAATTTGCACTGACTGATTGTAAATTTTGCAATGAATGAATGAATGTAAATTTGCACTTCAATTAATCATTTTATTGTTTTAGTTTGCAATGGTGAAAGTTTATAACAATGCTTGCAGTTTATATGTGCACATATCTGGTAATGGTGTACAAAGCACTGCAGTTTATTCCTTTTTCTATAATAAACTCTTGTCATAACAAACTGCTGCAAACATAACAATGAAACTGGTATAAAATTTCGAGCCCTGTGCAAACAACTGTTATTTCCATTAACAGATGCATAATATTAAAAGCAACAATAATACAATGATACTTCCAAAAACATAAACTTTTGCATTAAAGCACTCTGTTCAACATGTTTAGACAAAGTCAAATAGCTGTCATACATAATGTGCACCACTTGCATAAGTTAAACTAAGTCATCAGGTTTGGTAAATGAGAAAATAATCTGAATCTGTTTCATTTGACATGATGTGCACCACTTGCCAAAACATATACCAAAACCATAAGTTATAGTATCATAATGTGCACCATAATATTAATACTAATAATATCCACTTGCCAAAAACATAAGTTATATTGTCCTACTTAATTGCTTGAACTAGATATCCACAACTTTCTCTTTTGCCTTTGCATCTTGTCTTGCTTTCCTTCCATTGATTAGTTGATTTGCAGAAATCCAATTTCTTCCTCTGGATTGAAATGTAGATGGCCTCATGGCTGACATGGATGATGAACCTTGAGTATTGCCTTGGCTTTGATTGTGAGGATTTTCTTGACTTACATTAGAACCAGTTGAAATCTAAAAAGTGTTAAACAAAAAACAATTAGTAATGTATGATTTAATAAAGTAAACATGCTAGACAAAAACAACTTACAGATTTAATAAAGTAAACATGATTTACCCTAGTATGTTGTGCCCCACTTGATATGTAGGACTCCCCACTTGCAGATACATAGACACCAAACCCATTTCTACCTCCACTTCTCCCTCTCCCTCTCCCTCTCCCTGGTGGCCTACCTCTTCCTCTTCCATGACCTCCAGTGCTTGGGGGCCTACCCCTTCCTCTTCCTCTGCCTCTTTCACTTGCTGCAGCTATAACATCCCCATCTATTTCTGCACTAGTTGATGCTCCTCTACCTGATCCATCTTCTGCAGTTCAAAGATAATATGCAGATGCATGTTAATTTTCTTTGCCAATTAAGTTACATTAAATTAAATTGTATCTTGACTGTTAGTTTTACTTACCTTTTTCCTTCTGAAGCTTTTGAACTGCTGGGTTCTTGCAAGCTTTTTCGTGCTTCGGTTAATCTAGGGTTTTTCTATCGAGAATTGGGGGAGAGGTGTGATCAAAGTGTTTGCTTGATTTCCTTTAGTCTGATCGGTTTGTTTTATTTTAATTAGGGCTTTTTAAGATATTGACCATTTTGCCCATGTTGTTAAAATGATTTGTTTATGTAATATATATTAAATTATTTATTTGCCACGTAAGCTTGTTAAGACCCCACTTAAATTAGCCACGTCAGCAATTGCTGACGTGGCGTGTTCAATTTGTTTAATTAGAAAAAATTGATAGTTTAATAACCTAATTAACAAAATTGAAAAGTGGATCACTGAAGTGGAATATGCCCTATAGTTTAGAGTCCTAATTCATATTTAAGCCTAGTTAGAAAACGACAGAATTATCTTTTTATAAAAATAACGGCGAAAGTGTTACCGTTAAAACTGTTGAACTACCTGGTAGTAAAAGTACAGTAATACGTGTGGTTGCATAGTAGCACACTGTGACAACCCCAAAATAGGTCCGTTCCACCCAACCCATTCTGAGTCGCCAAATACATGGTACAGAAAACAACTACAACTTTATTACAACAATTGTCGTACAAAATACAACAACACATATGTTATGAGTTTTGATACAAATATATACCAACTGTGACTCTCATTCCAACCTTGGATAGCACGTCACAATGGCACCTTACATAAAGGTACAGTCAAAAACTGTTTTAGAAATTAAAATCTTTGGGAAGTGCTCAAGGAAACCTTCGTACATGGGAGGCCATGCTTCCAGGTTATGATAGATATCATATGTCCACAGAATTATCCTTGGTTGACCTAATAGACCCCAAAGAAAAACAAGAAGATTACTATCATATTCTTTCCAATGGTGAGTCTTCTCTTGGCATATCATTATCTCCACTGTCTCTAATCGTGAATTATACTTCAAACAAACTCCAAGATTATATAGGTAGTGCTCATAAATATACTCAGCAAGTGGATGAGCAAAACCCTGTCTTATGATGACACGAGGTTGTATGTCATTAGACATCTTGTATGATAATGGCAAAACACCCTTCCAACGTTGGGTTCGCCTCACCCTATTTGATTCACCAAATATAACTACTAAACGATGTATACAACACACTTTTCTATACTGCTTAAGGAGAACCTCCACAGCTAGAGACCACCGTTCTATTTCCCTGCTACCCTCGCTCGACCCAGCTACACTCTTATTACCTGAAAGGAATTGTGAAGCAAAAGGGTGAGCACAACTAGCTCAGTAAAAAATATCATGACTAAAGATAATTAAATTATCAATAGCCTTCATCAGTAATAAATCAGAGATTTAGAACATATGGTAGATGATAAAACTTTTCAACCATAGTTGCAGCGGAACGAGCAATCCACTAGAAGAGTCAAATAGACCATAAAATCTATTATCTTCTCCATGTTAAAAGTTCACCAACAATGTTTTATCCCTGTAGCATCAATCAACAATTCCTTTCCACAATCATATGAATAACTCATAATCATAATTGTGGTTCTAAATTCCTCTTCTCATTCAGGACGAAGATAATTTTTATCACCTATCTTTACCTGAAATATCAAAGCTCATGGTTATACCAAATCCCAATTCATGTTCATAATCATACTAATAAATTCATCTTTACACTACGGGCCAAAGATATTCGTCAACAGTTCATCTTTGCACTACTGGCCAAAGATATTCAACCACAAATCATCTTTGCACTACATGCCAAAAATATTCAACAACAGATCATCTTTGCACTACAGGCCAAAAATATTCAACAACAGATCATCTTTGCATTACAAGCCAAAGATATTCAACAACAAATCATCTTTGCACTACAGGCCAAAGATATTAATATCTCAAAAAAATATACAATCATTTCAGAATTTATATAAATAATAATTATAACCATGTTTATCAATTCACCTTTGCACTTAAGCTAAAGATATTCAATTATAAATTCAATGGTCATGATCATACCAGTCAATAATTCATCTTTGCACTACTGGCCAAAGAGAACCCATAGTCATGATCATACCAATAATCTACCCATCTTTACACTCAAGTCAAAGAGAAATTTCATCACTAGGATTATAAAAATGTTATATATGATAATAAAAACAATATGATCACAACATGGATTTAATTTCAAGAGTAAGATTCATAAATCAACGGTAATTTGGTCAGAAAAAGAAACCAATTTTATCGTGAATAGTACCCGTGAATAATAACTCGTGAATAGTAACTCATGAATAGTAACTCGTGAATAGTACTCCATATTCGTACATAGTACCGTATACGTAAATAATGTCATATACGTAAATAGTGTCATATACATGAATAGTCTTTGTATACGTGAATAAAGGCCAGATATCGTGAATAAGTAACTCCCGACTCAAAAAGGTAGAAATTTCACAATAAGATCCATACCAATATGTCGAAGATAATGATATTGAAAGAATAACATCATTATGAAGAATATAATATCCCTTAATATCTCTTACTATCCCTTACTATCCCTTACCTCAAAAGAAGAAAGACTTACGATTGGATATCGGATATGACAACGATGAAAACTTGCGTCAGATAAAGCAACACTCAAGATATCTAAATACTAACAAAATATGCTTGATAATATAGAGAGAAAACTTATGTTTTCGTGTGATTTTCAATTCTAACATAAGCACCTATTTATAGGAAAATGCTAAAACGCCAAAGGAGACTAAAATAATAAAATATTATTATTTATTCTCATTCTTTCTACGCATGCTTTGAAAGCCATTAACCCCTCAATTCTAAAAATTTCAGCAGCCCACATGTTATTGACACCAACCAAAGTGGGTCCCACCCATAAATTTAATAAAAATCATTTTATTTTCTGAAACTTCAATAATTCATAGAAAATAGCCCGGTTATCAAAAAAATACGAATTTATATGTCCATTCTTACTGAAATTGAATTCTCTACAACTTTGTAGCTTTGAGTTTTTCCAAATTCCAAACCAAAAATATCCGAAATCCACAAACGGATAATTTTTAATACATTCACACCGACAAAATACTTATAAAACACCTCAGCATTAATTTCTTCATTTTTATCCACATAAAAATAAATATATCCATCATTTATATCCACATAAAATAAATATTTCCTTATCATATAAATCAATAATTAATTATTCACAAATAATATTACGTAATCACAATAATGACAACGAGTGCAATTCCTGTGAAATAGGGGCTTTCAATAAGGATTTCTCTTTCTCTGGCGCCTTGCAATTAGGTGACCAAACCTCTCCTCGATGTAACTTTCTAGACATTGCCAATAATGTTATCTAATAATATTATTTCAAATAATATGAATTATTGATCGATAATGGAGATATTGTGCGTTGATAATTATTGAAATAACAATAATATAAAATATCAACGCAAAGAATTATTGAACCAAAAAATAAAATATTGAATAGTAATTATCGTAACAATTATTGAGTAAAGTGCCTTCACGTAAGAATCAATAATTCAAAAATATTGTGCAATACTGCACTGTATTATCGTGTAATAACGCCAGACATCGTATTTTAACCACCGAGTATTCCAACGATTGTTAATTCAGAATTATTACGCTAGATTATTTATAAAAACTCAAATTTGTCGTTTTCTTTCATCCTAAGCGGTTATTACATTATGGGCCCATTAAATGATCGCATGGCCGTCGTATGAATATTCTCCGACAGAAAGAATATTCCACGACTAAACGAATATTCCCCGACAACAATGAATATTTTATAACCACTTGCCTATTTTGAAAAAAAAATTCATATATCACCCTTAACTTTAACTTTTATCAATTTAACCATTTACTGAATAGTAATTATAAGAAAAATTGAATACTTTTATTTCATAAAATTTGGGGTCTTACACACACGGTATTGATTTATGATGCTTACGTAAGAAGTCACTCAGTTATACTCAATTATTGCTACAGTAATTGCTGCATCATATCTCTCATATTATTGATTCAATTATTGTCACAAAGATTATCTCATATAATATGTTATATTATTAAATCAATAATTGAGACGACAAAGTTATTCATATTATTATTTGCAATATTGACAATGTCTAGAAGTTTCATCAAGGAGAGGTTTGGTCACCTAATCATGGCCAATAAGGAGAAATTTTATCTGAAAGCCCCTCTTCCTCGGAACGAATTTGGTTGTTAAATATTGTGAATTATAATATTAATGATGAATAAGTTCGTGTTGATTAAAGATGAAATGTATAGTTCCATTGCGTTGGAATTATTAGTGTTAGTGAAAATCGATATTTATTTCGATAATAATTGATGTCCAGAGGTTATGTTGACCAATCGGGTAATTAACCGGATAAATGAGCAATTAATTGCTATTAATTCACATGATTATAACTATTTGTTCACATGTGTGTACTATTGATTCACATTCATTTACTATTAGGGGAGTTGGTGCAAGATTGATAATACTTGCATGACTAAGTTAAAAATAGAGGTATAGATGGAGGTACTATATTGTAATTCGTTTTCACATGACTAGAACTATTGAGTCACGTGATTTACTATTGATTCACATTATTTACTATTAGGGGAGGTGGTGCAAGTTTGATAATACTTGCAAGACTAAATTAAAAATAAAAGAAAAGAGGAAGGTATTATACTGTAATATTCTGAGCCCTAAAACGTGCAATTATCGAAACTATATTTTCCTATAAATAGAAGTTCATTCCTTCATTATTTTTCACCAATTCACTCAAGCTATAGAGCATTTATTATAGAGAGAAATTATAGAGAGAAAGAAGAAGAGAAGTCTGTTACCTCTCTATTCCAGTATCCAGCTTTATTCTAAGGTAAGGGATATTATTTGTTGTACTCGTAAGGGGTATTATTCCTTCGTATTCATGAAGAGAGTTATTTTCTTTCAATACTCGTAAGAGTTGTTATTCCATTCTTTATTATTATATTGGAATAACCTGTTTATGCGAAGTACCGCATACATGGTGAAATTCTTCTGTTATTCCATTCTTTATTACTTTGTTAGAATATCCTATCTGTGCGAATTATGCATAACCTGGTTCCATTCTTTATTATTCTGTTGGAATAATTTAGAATAACCTGTCTGTGCGGTCTATCGCATGCCTGGTGAATTCTGTTGTTATTCCATTCTTTATTATCATTTATATCCACATCAAATAAATATTTCCTTATCATATAAATCAATAATTAATTATTCACAATTAATATTACAGAATCACAATAATGACAACCAGGCAGTTCCGTGAAAGAGGGGCTTTCCGATAAGAATTTCTCCTTCATCGCACGCAATTAGGTGACCAAATCTCTCCTCGATGTAACTTTCTAGACATTGCCAATAATGCTATCTAATAATATTATTGAATAATATGAATTATTGATCCGATAATGGAAATATCTTTATGCGCGTTGACAATTATTGAACAACAATAATACAAAATTTTAACGTAATAATTATTGAATCAATAAAATAAAATATTGAATAAAGAATTATCGTAACAATTATTGAGTAGTGCCTTCTTACGTAAGAATCAATAATTCAAAATACCGTAATACTGGTAGCTTTCCATGCAACAACGTATTATTATTTTATTTTAATAGGGTATTCCAATGTTGTTAATTGATGAACGATTACTGTCGTTATTTATAAAAACTTAATTTTGTCGTTTTCTTCATCCGAACGGTTATTCTATTATGGGGCCCACAAATGGGCTACCTTGCCATACCTAATATTCCCCACGGAAAAGAATATTCCACAACCAAACGAATATTCCTGAAAACAACAATGAATATTTTATAACCACTTGTGTATTTTGAAAAAAAATTCATATATCACCCTTAACTTTAACTTTTATCAATTTAACCATTTACTGAATAGTAATTATAATTGAATACTTTTATTTCATAAAATTCGGGGTCTTACACTTGAAGCATACAAATGTTTGTCAAATGCTCGACAATGAATCAAAATTTCTCAATTTATTGCCTAAAAGTAAAGATGACAGTAAAAACACTTACTTCAATTTATATTTTCACACTTTTTTTGTTGTTAATTAATATTTTTTGGTACCAATTTATATAAATATTTGATACCGAGTGCATATCAAGGTCTAATGTATTATCTCAATAGTGTATTTAATACACTGTGTCAATAATGAATTTTCTTAAATCACCACATGAAATATTTAAGCCAATCACAGACTCACTTAAAAAACATAACTAAACGTATTTAATTTAAATTTGTATCAGTATATAAATTATATTATTGAAATTTTCTTCAAAATTTGTTTATTTTTCAAATAAAACAACAAGTTTTTCTATCATTTTTATCCCTTGAACAACTCGCAAACAAAAGAAATAAAAAGGGATAAATCACTTTTTGGTCACTGTACTAGGGTCCGATTTTCATTGTGGTTACCGAAACTTTTTTTATTACAATCTAATAACTGTACTGTAAGACCCCGAATTTTATGAAATAAAAGTATTCAATTTTTCTATTTAGTAAATGGTTAAATTGATAAAAGGTTAAAGTTAAGGGTGATATATGAATTTTTTCAAAATACGCAAGTGGTTATAAAATATTCATTATTGTCGGGGAATATTCGTTTAGTCGTGGAATATTCTTTATGTCCGAAATATTATTTGCGACGCCGCAGACCATTTGTGAGCCCCATAATGTAATAACCGCTCGGATGAAGAAAACGATAAAATTGAGTTTTTATAAATAACAAGCAGTAATCAAGTACTGCTAACACTCGCTGGATTACTTGGTGGTTAAAATACGTAATATGTGTGGTTGTACAAGAAACACTACCATATTGACATGATATTGTTGAATTATTGATCCTTACGTGAGAAGGCACTACTCAATAATTGTTATGTAATTACTGCTTAATATTTTATTTTATTAATTCAATAATTGTCGCGTTGATCTTTTATATTATTGTTGTTTCAATAATTGTCATCAAGACAAGATTTTCCATTATCGATCAATAATTCATATTATTTGAATAATATTATTAGATAGCATTATTGGCAATGTCTAGAAAGTTCTCACAAGGAGAGGTTTGGTCACCTAATTGCGCCGCCAAGAAGGAGAAATTTTATCTGAAAGCCCCTCTTTCTGGGAACCGCCTAGTTGTCATAATTGTGATTCGTAATATTCTTTGTGAATAATTAATTATTGATTTATATGATAATTTAAATATTTATTTGATGTGGATATAAATGATGGATTTATTTATGTGGTTATAAATGAAGGAGTTAATGTTGAGGTGTTTTATTAGTATTTTATCTGGATTGGAGGTATTAAAAGATCAAATCTTGTTGTTTACAAATTTTTATTGTGTGAGTTATAATATTTAATCTGACCGTTGGATCGTTGTGATTTTTGGATATGTTATACATATATAAGTTAAGTATATGTCCACAAATTTTGAACCGTTAAAAATGAACGAATGATTTGTTATGAATTTTAAGAGGTGACTGATTCAGAAATTAGGTTTATAAATGATTTTGATGGAAAATTCTAAAAATGGGTGGGCCCCACTTTTGGTTGTTGGGGATGGTGGCAGATTTTTGGTGGGTGGAATAGTAGCAGGTAAAGCCATCAGGTTGCAGGTCAAGTATTCTTCAGCGTGCTATCATTTTCCTATAAATAGAGGGTTAAGTTAGAATTGAAAATCACACCAGAAACATAAGCTTTCTCTCTTTCTCTCTCTATATTATCGAGTGTATTTTGTGACTATTTAGATATATGGTGAGTTGCTATTCATCAGTGCAAGTTTCCTTCAGCGTCATATCCGATATCCAGTCAGAAGTGCTGCTCTTTTGAGGTAAGGGATAGTAAGGAATTTTAAGAGATTGTAAGAGATGTTTTTTCGTAATGATTTTATTCTTTCAATATCATTATACCGAAATATTGGTATGGATTTTACTGTGGAACTTCTACCTTTTTGAGTCGGGGTTACTATTCACGATACTCATGACTATTCACGATATCGGCACTATTCATGTATATGACAATTATTTACGTATATGACATTATTTACGATATACAGATTATGTATGTAATAATCTGAGTACTATTCATGAGTTACTATTCATGAATTATTATTCATGAGTTACTATTCACGAGTTACTATTCACGAGTTACTATTCACGGGTACTATTCACGACAAAAATTGGTTTCTTTTTCTGACCAAATTATCGTTGATTTATGATTGTTGCTCTTGAAAATAAATGCGATTTGTTGATCATATTATTTTTATTATCATATATAACATTTTTATAACCTCGATGTTGAATTTCTCTTTCACTTGAGTGTAAAGATGGGTAAATTATTGGTATGATCGTGACTATGAGTTCTCTTTGGCCAGTAGTGCAAAGATGAATTGTTAACTGGTATGATCATGACCATTGAATTTATAATTGAATATCTTTAGCTTAAGTGTAAAGATGAATTGATTAACATGGTTATAATTATTGTTTATATAAATTCTGAAATGATTATATATTTCTTTGAGATATTAATATATTTGGCCTGTAGTGTAAATATGAAACTGTTGAGGAATATCTTTGTCCTGTAATGCAAAGATGAACTGTTGATGAATATCTTTGGCCCGTAGTGCAAAGATGACATGTTGTTGAATATCTTTGGCCAGTAATACAAAGATGAATTGTGACGCCCCCAAAATTAGGTGTACATCACCCATCTTGGGTCGCCAGATACATGGTACAGAATTCAAATACAACTTACTAATACAACTGTCGTGTACAATACGACAAAACATAAACTGTGAGTTTGAATACAAATATTGTCTACTAAAGATTATACAAACTCAAAAGGAGTCCTCATCACAATTATTATCAAACTATTTCACAGAATAGTGAGGACTACTAATGTTATCCTCTGGACCATCACTCCGTTCCCCGACTCGTCCCAGCTATATTCTCATTTTCTGAAGAGAACAGTGAAAGAAAGGGTGAGCTCAACTAGCCCAGTAAGAAATATTATGACTAAGATAATGCAGAATAAATTATCATTAGTCTCCAACAATGTTAAACTGATAAAATATAATAGACATCAAGATTAACTGCAGTGGAACAAGCAATCCATTCAAAGAGTCAAGTAGAAAATAAAATCTACTATCTTTTATGATTTAAAAGGTTTTTCATCACTGTTATCGCTGAGGCTCAGCTTAATAAATATTCTACATCATCGAATCACCCCTGCACTACGGTCAAGGATATTCTTTAGTATCACGACCACAATTATCCATGCACTACGGGCCAAGAATATTTGTGTATTCATTAATGGTCATGATCATGCCAACAACTGTCCATCAATGCACTACGGGCCAATGAGGACTTTTACCACATCATTTGTAACATTACGGTCATGATTACACTGAATAATCCCTGGTTATAATCATACCAAGTCCATCTATGCACTACAGGCCACAGATAACTTTCAAAAAAATATAAATATGAGGATGATGACAATGATATAAGAATTCAATAAAATCAGTTCAAGAATTAATTTATCCAGGAACTAATAATGTCTAAATTGTCAACATGATACTGCTTTATAGAGTAAAATTCAAGAATGATCAGAAGAATATTTCCATGAAAAGATACTGGATGAAACGCAAATATCAAGGATATTCTAATAATTTCATGGAGTATAGAAGTCAAAACTTTAACCAACTGAGTATAATAAAGAATGGAATAACAAAAGAAATCATCATGCATGCGATTACTTAGATAAACAAAGTTATTCCAACAAAATAATAATAATGGAACCAGGTCAGGCAAAATTTACACAAGCATAATGATGTTCCAACAGAATAATAAAGATGGAACCAGTCCTGTAAAACACACAGATAGGATGTTCCAAATGTAATAATAATAAAGACGGAACCAGTCAAGGTGTAAAACACATGCATGTGATGTTCCAATGTAATAATAATAAGACGGAACTGTGTCCTGTATATAACACAGATAGGATGTTCCAAATGTAATAATAGAAGAATGTCACCAAGTATAGGGTAGATCACGATACAAAAGTTATTCCAATGTAATAATAAGCAATGGAATAACAACAATTCTCTTCATTAATAAGAAAGAATAACACCCTCATCGTAGAAAAAGAACTGAATATAAGAGTAGTTAAGTAGCAGAAATCTTTTCTTCTTTCTCTCTATAATTTTCTCTCTCTAGAGTTTCAGTGAATTCGTAAGAAATAATGAAGAAATGAGCTTCTATTTATAGGAGAATGGAAGTGTACTGTTTATGAACGAATTATTTTTGCAGAATTATTTATTCAACTAAATACAATAAAGTCAATCAACTAACCAATAAAATCACAACAAAAATTAAAATATAATACATATATATAAACACATGTTTTCAACTTATATATATCAATATTATATATACAGCACTTAATTTTTCTCCCCCATAACCAACATCAATCCCCCACCCACCCAAAAATCAATTTCACCACACTCTTACACATCACTATCACATTACCACTTTTCCACCATTTTCCACTCACACACACATCACACACCTATCACTTTCACATATCACTTTCTCCCACCATATACTCAATACATACATATACTTCCATACGTATACTCTTCCATTTCCAAAATCATTTTTCCAACACATATGGGCCCCACATGTGGCCCCCACCTTTAAATAATTTTCTACCGATTATTTTGAAAAATGGGTAAATAGGAATCCATAAAATAAGAAAACTTCATAAAAATTACCTTAATAATTTTAACAACATTTACCATCTTTATTACAATTCACAATATTAATCGACTGTGTCGTTCCTGTGAAAGAGGGCTTTCAATAAGGATTTCTCATTATTGCCGCAATTAGGTGACTAAACCTCTCCTCGATGTAACTTCTAGACATCGTTAATATTGCAAATAATAATATTAATAATTTTGTCGTCTCAATTATTGATTTTAACAATATAATAAATATCGACAATAATTGAATCAAATAACGTGAGATACTATGCAACAATTACTATAGCAATAATTAAACAAAACTCGAATGACTTCTCACGTAAAGATCAATAATCAATACTGTAGTAACTGCTACTATGCAACCACGCCAGACATCGTATTTTACTACCAAGTAGTTCAACAAAGATCAACCAGTAAAACTCTCGCCGTTATTTTCATAAAATATTTTTGTCGCTTTTCAATTTGACAATAATTACATTGTGAGGTCCACCAATGATCTTGTGGGTTATTTAATATTCCCTTCTAAAACGAATATTCCCCACCAATCGAATATAATATAACAACTTGAATACTATGCAAAATTTATAAATATTACCCACAACTATAACATTATATCAATTTCACTCCATAATATTCAAAATAATATTTATAGAAAATTCATCTTTATTCAAAAAGTTGGGGTTTTACAATCTCCCCTTCTTATGAAATTTAAGCCCCTCGAAATTAGGGTGCGATACACGGTATGTCGAAGAGGTAAGGATACCTTGATTTCATTTTGATTCTAACTCCCAAGTCATTTCCTCAACATCGTGGGTTTTCCACAAAACTTTGACTTGAGGTATAACCTTGGTGCGTAGAATATGTTCCTTCTTATCCAAGATTTGAACAGGAACCTCTTCATACGTCAAATCTTCCGCTATTTCGTCCGATTCTAACTCAATAATATGGTTCGGGTCTTCCATATATTTACGTAACATGGATATGTGAAAAACGTTATGAACACGAGACATACTTGGCGGTAAAGTGATTCTATAGGCCACAATTCCTACTCGATCAAGGATTAAAAATGGGCCGATGAATCAAGGATTGAGCTTTTCTCTCTTTCCAAATCTCGTAACTCCTTTCCACGGAGCAACACGTAACAACACATGATCTCATATATCGAATTCCACGTCCTTTCGATGAAGATCAGCATAACTCTTTTGTCGATCTTGTGAGGTTTTTATACGTTGCCGGATCGTTTGAATCTTTTCTGTAGTCATACGTAGCAACTCCGTTCCCAACAATGTTGCTTCACCCACCTCATCCCAACATACTGGAGAACGACATTTTCTTCCATACAACGCTTCGAATGGAGCCATGCCAATACTTGTTTGATAACTGTTATTGTAGGAAAACTCCACCAATGGTAAGAACTTGTCCCAACTTCCCTTGAAATCAAGGACACAGAGTCTTAATAGATCTTCAAGAGTTTGAATAGTCCTCTCCGACTGTCCGTCTCGTCTCGAGGATGATATGCCGAGCTAAATCAGAATCTGTGCTCATAGCTTAGCTACGCAAACTAACCCAAAATCGTGAAGTGAATCTTGGGTCTCGATCGAAACTATGGATCTTGGCATACCATGTGATCTTACAATCTCGTTTATGTACATACAAGCAAGACGTTCAAGTGTATAAGTTTCTCGTGATCGATAAGAAATGAGCGGAGACTTGGTCAATCTATCAACAATGACCCAAATCACATCTATACCTTGAGAAACCTTAGGAAGACCCCAGAATGAAATCCATGGTAATGTGCTCCCACTTCCATTCGGAATTTCAAGTGGTTGCATTGGACCTTTTGGTACTTGATGCTCGCCTTGACTCGTTGACACGTTAGACACCTTGAGATAAAATATCTCTCTCTTCATATTGCCCCACCAAAATGTATGTCGAAGATCATGATACATTTGGGTACTCAAGATGGATTGCAAGCGGTGTGTTGTGTGCCTCCATCATGATTTTATACTTTAAATCGTGGTCGTTAGAACACAAAGTCCGGAGTTGACTCAAGTATTCCTTCTTCATCTATTCTCGCTCCCAAGATATCACCTTCTTGCACTTTCTTCCTCATACGCATCGACTCCTGTGTCCAGAACGTAAACTTTAACTTTACCAATTAAAGTTCGGTTCCACTCAGATATTCGCCATCATCACATGGGTCCCTGAGTCTTTAACTCTATCTCCATCCTTTGCAAGTCACACAAATGGGCCTTTGTGTTGACAATATCGCACTCAGACTTGCATATGATCTTCTACTAAATGCGTCAGCTACCACGTTCGCTTTTCCAGGATGGTATTGGATGGTATGATCATAATCTTTCAACAGTTCAAGCCAACGTCGTTGTCGCATGTTGATTTCCTTTTGAGTGAAGAAATATTTGAGGCTTTTATGATCCGTAAAGATCTCCACCTTCTCCCCATACAAGTAATGCCTCCAAATTTTAAGTGCGAAGACCACAGCTGCTAACTCTAGGTCATGAGTAGGATAATTCCTCTCATATTCTTTGAGTTGTTGTGAGGCATATGCTATGACTTTCCCATGTTGCATGAGAACACATCCTAACCCTTTGCGAAGCATCATCAGAGATGACAAATCCCCTCCGAACCAGATGGTATTGTCGTAACAAAAGTGAAATGAGTCTCCTCTCGAGTTCTTGAAAACTCTTCTCACATTCTCGCTCCAACCAAACTTTGTATCTCTTCCGAGTCGGTGAGTTAGTGGAGTAGCGATTCGAGAAAACCTTCTACGAATCTCTCGATAATAACCAAATAAGTTCGAGAAAGCTACGTATTTCTATCCATCGATTTAGGTTGCTCCCAACTTTGAATAGCTTCAATATTTCTTTGGGTCAACAGATATTCCATGACTTGATACCACGTGCCCAAGGAATGCTACTTCCTCGCCGTAACTCGTGATTTCTTCAACTTGGCATAAAGCTTATATTCACGAAGCTTTTGGAGTATCGACCTTCAAGTGTTGCTTTCATGATCTTCATGGCTTTTGGAATAAATAAGGATGTCATCAATAAAGACGACCACAAAGTGATCCAAATATTCCTTGAATACTCGGTTCATCATATCCATGAAGGCGGCGATGAGCATTAGTTAATCCAAAGGACATGACTAGGAATTCATAATGCCGTGATCGAGTTCGAAAGCCGTCTTTGGAATGTCATCATTCTAATCTTCAATTGGTGATATCCGTAAGCTAAGATCAATCTTTGAAAAGAATTTGGCTCCTTGCAATTGGTCAAACAGTCATCAATACGCGGCAATAGGTACCTATTTTTATGGTGACATGATTCAACTCGATAATCAATACAAAGTCGCATACTCCCATCTTTCTTCTTCACGAATAGAACAGGAGCACCCCAAGGAGAAATACTAGGACGAATAAAGCCAATGTCCAACAATTCCTCTAGTTGAGTCTTTAACTCCTGAAGTTCAATAGGAGCCATTCGATATGGGGCTTTAGAAATGGGTTTTGTACCGGGTTCAAGGTCGATAAAAAATTCAATTTCACGCTCTGGGGGTAGGCCAGGAAGTTCTTCAGGGAATACGTCAAGAAATTCATTAACAATAGAAATATTATTCAAAACTGACGTATTTTTGTTTAGATCTGTGACATAAGCTAAGAAAGCTTGACATCCGTTTTTCAATAAACGAATAGCTTTATGGCTTGAGATGACAGTGATTGATTTTAATGGTTTGGTTGTTTGAATTCGCATAATAGGTCGATTAGGAATATGAAAGCTAATAACCTTACGAAAACAATTAATTTTTGCATGATGAGTATTTAACCAATCAATCCCTAGAATTACATCAAATACAAGTATTTTTAATGCAATAAGATCGACAGGTAATGTGTGGGTACCAACTTGAACCAAACAAGACTTATAAACCGTGGATGTAATGAAGGTTTCTCCCAACGGAGTTTCCACAGATAAGTCAAAGTCTAATTTCTCCAGAGTCAAATTTAATCGTTGAGCGCAAGTAGGAAAAATAAAAGAATGGGTAGAACCGGTATCAAATAAGGTATAGACTTCGCTAGAGTTTATGATAAGCTTACCCGTGATGACCTCATTCGGGTTCCTTGCTTTCTAGGAGGTCACTACAAACGCCTCTCCTTGCACCATCTTGGCTTTGACTTTTCTGGGGACTGACCTTTGGTGCCTCCATCCTATTGAATTTGTCTTCTGGTGAACGACAAAATTGGGCTAGGTGACCTTCTCTTCCACAATTATAACATACTTTGACTGGCATCGCGCAGTTTGGACTGATGTGTCCTTCTCCTCCGCATTTGAAGCATATGATAGGTGGTCGTTCTCCTTCCTTAACAATGGGTGCTGGTGCTGATGTCTTTCCATCATTGTTGAATCTCCTCTTCTTGAAATGTTCATTTTACCGTCTTAGCCATGATTACCACCAAGTGGTTACCATTTTCGCATGTTGATTCCTCCACGCTTGTTGTCGCTGTTTCGATGATCGATACCACCGGTATTTTTATGTCATTTACCGCTTTCTCTTAGTTGCGTTGACTGTTCATAGCGCTCCAATAATCGAGCCCTATTTACAACATCGAGTACAAACATAGTTTATGAGAAATAAGATATTGACGTATCTCCGTTTTTAAACCTATTAAAACATTCGTGTCATTCGCTCCTCATTATCGACCAAATGGGATGCAAACCGTGATAACTCCACAAATTTAGCCTCGTCATTATTACACTGGCCATATTTTTTGTTCCAATTTGATAAAACTACACTTCTCTCATGTGATGAATACTCGGGGAAAGTACTTGTCGTTGAATAGCTCTTGGAACTTCTCCCAAGACATCTTGAAAAGGCCAGTCGGGTACGCTTTACTGATTCCCACCAAGAATCGCCTCTTTCATGCAACTCAAGAAGGTGGCGAGGAACCTTTTGCTTCTGGAGCATCCCAAGACATCAAATATCTTGGTGATCCGCTTTATCCATGCTTTCGCCTTAAGTGGTTTTGGCTCTCCTATAAACTCCGGTGGTCCGAGCTCCTTAAACTGTTTAGCAGTGATCGTGGTCGAGAGTTTCAAAGTGTTTCCACCTACATTTTGGACAGAGCCGCTCACGCCTGATGTTGCATGAATTGCATAAAGCCTCTGAACAATCCATCATTCATCATTTGGTCAGTGTTGTTGTTTGCATGAGGATTGTCGCCTTTCTGATGCACATTCTCCTGATTATTGATATGTGGAGACTCAACGGTCTCTTGTGCTCCATTGCTATTTTCAACATTCTCGGATGTCATTTTCAGACATCGCCACAAAATAAAGGTTCATTAACATATAACATATTATCCATATACTTTAATTCACCAATTAAATACAAAATAAACTTAGGTAGTCATACTAGCGAAGGAATTTCCCTCTCCTCTCCTAGTTCTAGTCTCACATCTTAGCCAGGATCATATCCTAAGCTTTGATACCAATCGTGACGCCCCAAAATTAGGTATACATCACCCATCTTGGGTCGCCATGGGATACATGGTACGTAATTCAAATACAACTTACTAATACAACCTGCCGTGTATAATACGACAAAACATAAACTGTGAGTTTGAATACAAATATTGTCTACTAAAGATTATACAAACTCAAAAGGAGTCCTCATCACAATTATTATCAAACTATTTCACGTAATAGTGAGGACTACTAATGTTATCCTCTCGGACCATCACTCCGCTTCCCGACTCGTCCAAATTTATATTCTCATTTTCTCAAGAGAACAAAGGAAAGAAAGGGTGAGCTCAACTAGCCCAAAGAAGAAATATTATGACTAAGATAATGCGTAATAAATTATCATTAGTCTCCAACAATGTTAAACCGATAAAATATAATAGACATCAAGTTTAATCTGAAGCGGAACAAGCAATCCATTAAAAGAGTCAAGTAAAAAATAAAATCTACTATCTTTTATGATTTAAAAGGTTTTTCATCACTGTTATCGTTGAGACTCAGCTTAATAAATATTTCACATCATCGAATCACCCCTGCACTACGGCCAAGGATATTCTTTAGTATCACGACTACAATTATCCATGCACTACGGGCCAAGAATATTTGTGTATTCATTAATGATCATGATCATGCCAACAACTGTCCATCAATGCACTACGGGCCAATGAGGACTTTTACCACATCATTTGTAACATTACGGTCATGATTACAACCGAATAATCCTCGGTCATAATCATACAAAGTCCATCTATGCACCTACAGCTACAGATGACTTTCAAAAAATATAAATATGAGGATGATGACAATGATATAAGAATTCAATAAAACCAGTTCAAGAATTAATTTATCCAGGAACTAATAATGTCCAAATTGTCAACATGATATTGCTTTGTAGGGTAAAATTCAAGAATGATCAGAAGAATATTTCCATGAAAAATACTGGATGAAGCGCAAATATCAAGGATATTCTACTAATTTCATGGAGTATAGAAGTCAAAACTTTAACCAACTGAGTATAATAAAGAATGGAATAACAAAAGAAATCACCATATATGCGGTACTTCGCATAAACAGGTAATTCCAACAAAATAATAATAACGGAACTGTCGGGGCAAAATTTGCACAAGCTGTGATGGTCCAATGTAATAATAAAGATGGAATCAAGTGGGTGTAAAACACACGCACGAGGATGTTCCAATGAATAATAATAAAAGGCGAAACCAGTCCGGTGTAAAAAACATGCATGTGATGTTCCAATGTAATAATAATAAGACGGAACCGTGTTAGGTGTAAAACACATGCATGTGATGTTCCAAATGTAATAATAGAAGAATGTCACAAAATATAGGGTAGACCGCGTATACAGGTTATTTCAACAGAATAATAAGCAATGGAATAACAACAGTTCTCTTCATGAATAAGAAAGAATAACACCCCTTACCGTAAAAAGAACCTGAATATAAGAGTAGTTAAGTAAAGCGTAAATCTTTTCTTCTTTCTCTTTATAATTTTTCTCTCTAGAGTTTCAAAGATGAATTAAGTAAGAAATAATGAAGGAATGAGCTTCTATTTATAGGAGAAGGGAAGTGTACTGTTTATGAACGAATTATTTTTGCAGAATTATTTCTTCAACCAAATACAATAAAGTCAATTAACTAACCAATAAAATCACAACAAAAATTAAAATATAATACATATATATAAACAACACTTAATTTTTCTCCCCCATAACCAACATCAATCCCTCACCCACCCAAAAATTAATTTCACCACACTCTTACACATCACTATCACACTACCACTTTTTCACCATTTTCCACTCACATACCTATCACTTTCACATATCACTTTCTCCCACCATATACTCAATACATACATATACTTCCATACGTATACTCTTCCATTTTCAAAATCATTTTTCCAACACATATGGGCCCCACATGTGGCCCCCACCTTTAAATAATTTTCTACCGATTATTTTGAAAAATGGGTAAATAGGAATCCATAAAATAAGAAAACTTCATAAAAATTACCTTAATAATTTTAACAACATTTACTATCTTTATTACAATTCACAATATTAATCGACCAGGTCGTTCCCAGGAAAGAGGGGACTTTCCAATAAGAATTTTTCCTATCGACGACGTTAATTAGGTGACCAAACCTCTCCTCGATGTAACTTCAGACATCGTTAATATTGCAAATAATAATATTAATAATTTTGTCGTCTTAATTATTGATTTTAACAATATAATAAATATCAACAATAATTGAATCAAATAACGTGAGATACTATGCAACAATTACTATAGCAATAATTGAACAAAATTGAATGACTTCTCACGTAAGCATCAATAATCAATACAGGTGTTCTTACGTAAACCACGCCAGATTCAGTACTTTTACTCTTAGAGTAGTTCAACAAAGATCAACCAGTAAAACTTCTTAGTTATTTTCATAAAAATATTTTTGTCGTTTTCTCAATTCAACAATAATTACATTTGTAGGGTCCACCAATGATTGCATGCCATTGTATTTAATATTCCCGCTAAAACGAATATTTCCAACCAATCGAATATAATATAACAACTCAGCAGATACTATGCAAAATTTATAAATATTACCCACAACTATAACATTATATCAATTTCACTCCATAATATTCAAAAAAATAATATTTATAGAATATTCATCTTTATTCAAAAAATTGGGGTTTTACATGAACTGTTGACAAATATCTTTGGCCCGTAATGCAAAGATGAATTTATTAGTATGATTATGAACAGGAACTGTGATTTGATATAATCATGATCTTTAATGTTTTAGGTAAAGACATGTGATGAAAATTATCTTCGTCCTGGATGCGAAGAGGAATTTAGAATTACAATTATGATTATGAGTTATTCATATAATTGAGGAAAGGAACTGTTGATTAATGTTACGGAGGATAAAACATTGTTGATGGACTTTTAATGTGGAGAAGATAATAGACTTTATGGTCTATTCGACTCTTCTAATGGATTCTTTCGTTCATTGCAACTATGGTTGAAAATTTTTATCATCTACCATATGTTCTAAATCTACGATTTATTACCGATGAAGGCTATTGATAATTTAATTATCTTTAGTCATGATATTCTTTCTTTGAAAGCTAGTTGTACTCACCCCTTACTTTTCACAATTCCTTTTAGGTAATAAGAATGTAATTTGGGTTTATGGGTAACAAGAGAATAGAACGGTGGTCTCTAGCTGTGGAGTTCTCCCTAAATAGTATAGACAAGTATGTTGTATACATCTTTTAGTAGTTATATTTGGTGAATCATATAGGGTGATGCGAACCCAATGTTGGAAGGGTGTTTTGCCACTATCATACAAGATGTCTAATGACATACAACCTCGTGTCATCATAAGACAAGGTTGTGCACATCCACTTGCTGAGTATATTTACGAGTCACAGTTGGCATATATTTGTATTAAAACTCACAGTATTTATGTTGTTGTATTTTGTACGATAATTGTTATAATAAAGTTGTAGTTATTTTCTGTACCATGTATTTAGCGACTCACAATGGGTTGGATGGAATGGACCTATTTTGGGGTTGTCACATGTACTATCAAATATTATAAAATGGTCATTAATTTTAATTTCCGTCCAAAAATCAGACGAAAATGCTTAGTAGACTAACAGAATCCAAGTGGCACTGAGGTGGCACGTAGGGTCCACTTCCACGTGGATCTATAGTCAAATGTAAAACACTTTTTGGTTACTGTACTAGAGTCAGATTTTTATTGTAGTTACCGATTTTTTTTTGTTACAATCGAATAACTGTACTCTCAAAAATTACAAAATGGTCATTACTTAAAAATTATTATTATTTTGAAATTATTAATAATATTATTATTATTATTATTTTGAGATTATTATTATTATTATTAGCCACTTGCGCTTTTGGTGGCAAGCAGTAGTTGTTGGATTCTCTGGCAACTCTGATGAAAAAAAAAAGAGTTCATCAGATTCATCAGAATCAAGAAAAGTAAGTGGGCTTTTTCTTTTTTAAATAATAAAATACTATTAATAATAATAATTTTAAAATACTATTAATAATAATAATTTTAATAATATGTAGAACTTGAGAGTAAAATTAATAGTATTGTATAACAATAATTTTAAAATAATAATAACACTTTTAATAATAATAATAATAGTATTAATAATAATTTCAAAACAATAATAATAATAATTTTTAAATAATAATAATAATTAATTTTATAAAAATTTTAATTTTATAAAATTAATTGTATTTTGACTCTAGTGTAGTAACAAAAATTGTATTATCCCTTTAAACAAAGTGGAGTAGTAAAATTTATTATCTTTAAATAATAATAATAATTTCAAAATAATAATAATAATAATAATTTCAAATAATAATAATAATAATAATAATGTTTAAATAATAATAATTTCAACATTGACTTTCAAAATTTTTAAATAATAATAATTTTTAAATAATAATAATTTTTAAGTAATGACCATTTTGTAATTTTTGAGAGTACAATTATTCGATTGTAAAAAAAAAGTTTTGGTAACCACAATAAAAATCGGACCCTAGCACAATAACCAAAAAATATATTATATTTGACTACAGATCCACGTGGGAGTGGACCCTACGTGCCACCTCAGTGCCACTTGAATTCTATTAGTCTATTAAACATTTTCGTCTAGTTTTTGGACGAAAATTAAAATTAATGACCATTTTATAATATTTGAGAAAGTACAGTTATTCGATTGTAATAAAAAAAATTTCAATAACCACAATAAAAATGGGAATTTAAAGACGTGAATTAAAAAGTAATTTATACCGAAATAAAAATAGAACCTTTAAATACTCACGAGTGACAAACAAATAAAGGGTGAATCCTCACTAGTCCCTCCTGAAAAGAAGAACTAAAAAAAGGCTTAAATATGATTTACTATCCTAAACTATAGGTCATATTCTACTTCGGTGATTCACCTTTTAATTTTGTCAATTAGATAATTAAATTATTAATTTTTTTCACTTCGGTCCAATTTAAGTTACCACGTCATAAATTGATGACGTGGCGCGCTGACTAAGCAAACTAATGCCTATGTGTAATTAAAAAATATTATTTTAATTATATTTTTTAAACATTAAAGGTAAATATGTCAAATCATCAATAAATATAAGCAAACCTAAAATCAAGCTTAAATCCTAAATCATTAAACATTAAAACTAAATGATGAACAAGGTTCAAGTCCGTTTATCCAACTCTTTTTGACGGCAAAAATGATGAACAGGATAGAGAGAGACAAACATATATCAGTACGACCCCAACTTCTTCTTCTATTCCTCGTGAGGATTTGGAAGAGTTTGATTTCTCAGCCAGCTGGTATTCTACGACCCGACCCATGAGTTCCGCCGCCGATTTCTCAGCCAGCTGGTATTAACAACCGGTTTATCACGCCGGCGACGATCTGGGCGAAATAACGACATTAGAGCGGAGCAGAATCCTTTTTTCTTCTCCGTCGGCTTCTCTCCGCTGGCTTTGCAGTCTTAGTCTCCGGATTCGAAGGTTTCCGGCGTCGGCCTCTCTTCGATCTAACTCTTCCCATACACGAAACTTTCGGCGACGCGGTTCAGCCATCGCAGCCGTCGATTTTCCGACTGACTCGGACCGTTTCGGCGGAAACAGCCGAACATTCGGCGGATTACAGTGTCTAGGCTTATCAACATAATTATTCTTCTGAGTCTTGGGCAATCCGATAATCGCAGCCTTGGACTTCAAATTGAGCGAAAATCTCTGAGAGTTGGAATTAAAGTGATTCAAATTGGTAGAATTAGAATTTTCTCTTGTGGATTCTTTGCGCTCTAAAAAAGCGTTTCGATCGAACCAGTCGAATTCGGCGTCCTTAGATATGGGATGAACTGGAGTTGGGCTTTACAGTTGTTAGCTAGGGTTTTTTGAAAGTGTTTTGTTCAAGAAAGCTAAGAAATATGATCTGCCAAAATGAGATTTATTCAGGATATATAGAGAGAGAGTGTGTAATCTTATTCAGAATTATTTTTATTTGTTTGGAACGAATTTTTGGTGATAGATATGGGTTTGGGATTTTTGGTGATAGATCTGGGATTTTGTTTGGAACAGATGTTTGGTGATAGATATGGGTTTAAAAGAAACATAAATGAATTTAGGGTGACCTTTTAAATGAGATTTGACCTTTTTACCCTTGAGAATTTAATTAATGTAAAAATTTATTTGAAATAATAATTTTTAATTATATGTAGACAGTTATTAAGTTAGTCAATGTGAGGCCACGCCATCAATTTCGGCGTGTGATGCACTCTAATTGAATGCGTGTATTGAAAAAAATTAATAGTTCAATCATTTAATTGATAAAATTAAAAAATAGATCACCGAAGTGGAATATAACCTATAGTTTAAGGTACTAATTCATATTTAAATCAAAAAAAAACTATGCACAACTTTAGGATTGGACACCAAGAAGAAAAAGTCGGGCAGAAGTGTAGTAAATAATGTTACTTTGGATACCATTTTTAAGGCTTTCCACTTCCCCTTCTGTCTGCCACCACCTACAAAAGCCTCAGGAAATTAAAACCCCTCTGTCCCCCTCCCCCCAAATCTCCTGATGTGAAATGGTTTTAGTTAGTCAAAAAGAGGTTTGGGACTTTGGGGCTCCATTCTAGAGAGAGAAAAGGCGGGAAAAGGTGGGAAAAAAAAGGAAATTTAGAAAGACAAAGAGGAGAATCCCCATATCAGGTGGGTGAAATTCATTATTAGACCAAATCAACATTTCTTCCTGTATATATAAGCAATGGGTGTTCTTCAGGCGGTGGTTATCTTCTTGGTTCTGCTTCTATTGTGGACTTGCTTGGCTATTGCACAAGATGGTGAATGGAAATCTGCTACTGCAACATTTGCTAAGGAAACACAAGCCTCAATCATCGTTGGTATGTTTTTTCTCTAATGCTAATTGGGCTTTTAATTTGATAACATTTGGTATAGTTGTTGAGAAAGAGCCAAGTAGTTGAGGGCTCTCGTTTGTTAAATATTTTCCAGAGTGATCAGTATCTCTCTCACTCTATTTTTCTTTTAAAAAATACTCCATTTGTTTCACAAAAAGTCCCATTTGTCAATTTTATTGTTTTTTTTTCACAAAAAAGAAGAAGATAAGTTCATTAGGGAACTGTAATTTCACTAGTAAGTATGATATTTTCACATGATAATACAATATTTCTATATAACTATATAAGTCTTTCTTAGGTCCCACTCAATATTAATTTGAGGGGAATCATATGATACTGTTAGGGCATAATTGAGCGAGCTGTTTTCTCGAAAAAAACTCGAGTTTGCTTAACGAGTGGAGCTCGAAAAAGTTTGTTCGTGAACATAAATCATAAATGAGTCAAGCTCAAGTTACCTTGTTCTACTCAGACTAGACTTGTTTAAATATTTAATATAATTGTAATATTTTTATTATATATTATAATAATTAAATGTGATAATTTTTATTATAAATAATGAAACTCGATCTCGACTTAACTCGACTCGATTAAGCATAGCTGGTAAACTCGTTTATTAAAAGAGTCAAGCTCAAACACCACATTTGAGCTTGTTTAGACTTTTTTTGGCGAGCTGGTCAAGCCAAAACTTGATTCAACTGGACCATTTGCAGTTCTATATCATATTTTTCATGTAGAAATATCAGTTTTCTTATTTTATCATGCAATCACTACTAAACTAATATATTTTTAGGGGTAAACATGGAACGAAAATGCACCATTGATACTCCTTGCTCCACAAAAAGAGTTACATTTGCAAAATTAGTGAATATTTTTTTCTTCCATGCTTACCCCTAAGAATAATAAGAATGTAGTTACATGATAATGAAATTATATTGGCAATTTACAAATGAGACTCCTTTTGTAGGATGGTGGGAGTTTTTGTAAATTTTGTAAATGAGACTCTTTTGTGGTATAGAGGGAGTAATAAAAATGAATAAGCTCTTATTTTCTTCTATTTGCCAAAGAAACATTACAAGATGTTCGTTTTTATATGTTGCAGAAGGTGCTTGTGGTTATGGGGAAATTCACAGGACCAGCTATGGGAAATACAGTGCAGGGCTAAGTAGCATGTTGTTCAACAGAGGAAGTAGCTGTGGAGGTTGCTTTGAGGTGAGATGTGTTGATCACATCTTGTGGTGCCTGCAGGGGAGCCCCTCTGTTATTCTCACTGCCACTGATTTCTGTCCCCCAAATTATGGACTCCCGGCTGATGATGGCGGCTGGTGCAATTTCCCTCGAGCTCATTTCGAAATGTCACAAGCTGCATTCACTGAAATTGCACATAGAAAAGCTGATATAGTCCCTGTTCAATACAAAAGGTAATAAGTGACATTGTTTGGGAGTTCAACACTATATTATGTGTATGGCAAGTATTATTATACGCCCTCCAATTCCCAAAAATAGTCTCATTTGAAAATTTTACTAATTTTAAGGTATTCCATGTTTACCCATAAATTTATCGAATGTTTAATTTATGATAATGGAATTTTGATGGTAAACTTTGTTGCTTCATTTTATACTACTATCAAAAGAAATGAGATTTCTTCTGGAACAAAATAAATCGGCAAGTGGGACTCTTTTTGTGGATTGCATAAAATTCATTAGAAAAATTGACTTAGAAGTTGTTAGCCATTTTAGAGTTTGTTTGGTTATTGGATTTACAGCTTTTGTAGTGGTAGTGTTTGGTCAAACTCACTGCACCATTGTTGGTGTGGTGCGTTTGAGCACCAAACGATACGTTTGTGAGTTTAATAAGTTGCGTTTGAAATAAACTGTTTTTAGGCAAACAAGATTTTATAGTGTGTTTGTACTTCTACACACATCAAACACTCTAAACACGCGAAACTCTGTCTAACCAGTCAAGCACTTGATACGTTCGCTGTTCTAGTATCAAGCACTAAAGGGGAAGAATAATGTTTTTTGTGCAGGGTAAATTGCGATAGAAAAGGGGGAATTCGATTTACTATCAATGGGAATTTATACTTTTATCAAGTTCTGATCACCAATGTTGGGTTGGATGGAGAAGTAGTGGCAGTGAAAGTGAAGGGAACAAAGACAGGGTGGATACCTATGGGAAGAAACTGGGGCCAAAATTGGCAATGCAGCATCATCCTTACAGGACAGCCCCTATCTTTCGAGATCACAACCAGTAGCGGCAAAACAGTCACCTCCTACAACGTCGCTCCACCAAGCTGGAGATTTGGCCAGACATTTGAAGGGAAGCAATTCTAATATCTTGCACGTGTTTTAGATGTTTGACAGATAATCAATATGAAGAGACCAAGGCATACGAGTCAAAGCCACGTATAAAGTATACACAAGGGTGAAAAGAAAAATTCGATCCGAGCTTGATCGAACGAATACTCATGTGCAAATTCGATCGTTAGTTGTTCGTGAACATTTACGAATAAATGTTCGTTCGCAAGTTTGTAAAAATTTTGACGAATCACGTCGGCTGATTATATTTTCAAGTCGGTTAATAAATTTCACATGTAAGAAATCGAACCATTCGAACCCATGAACTCGAATTTTTCAAACCGAACCGAATCGAACCCAAATTGTTCGTGAATATAGACGAACCGAACCATATGATTAGTGAATGTTCGATCAAGTAATCGAACATGAAACTATATACAAATTCGACTCGATAAGACATCAAATTCGAACTCGAATAAAACCGAATTGAATTCAAACCAACCTATAAATAACTAAACGAATTGACATTTAATGGAAGAAAATAAACGTAGTATAACATACCAATCATCCCAAAAACAAAATAAAGATGACGGTATGCCTCCTTCCCAATGTCTCAACCTAGAGTAGTACTAGTAGTATTATGTTGTTCATTGTCCTTTGTGGTATTTAAAATCCCTTTTTGTCAACAAATTTCAGCCATCAAATCAGTTATCATTTGAAAAGAAAAATGGCACGTGTCAGTCACATGGGGAGGATAAGGACAAAGAGACAATATCAACAACAACAATATCAAGTAAGGATCCTTCCTTACTTGGCGAGCTTATTCTCTGTCACAACAGAATTCTGGCCACCACCACTATCCTTTGGACCAGTGAGACACTTGTCATTGGCTTGATACATTGGGTTGCCCTTATGGGCTAAGTTTGGTTCATGTCTTCTTTGCCAAACCCACCCGTTTATACTTTATGCACCTTTTAGTTCCTCTTCCTGGTTTATTCTAACATTGCCCAAGCAAATTAAATCGCTATTTAATATAAAAAGTATTTAGGCATTTGTCGAACACATGATACCATAGTCAAAAAGTCTAGATAGTGTCTGGCACCATTCCCCCACCCCCACCCCCACCCCCACCCAAACTTGTAACCTTAATCAACTAGCCTCATTATATGCAGAATCCAAACATGTAATGATGTAACCACAATTAATTCAACTTAATTGTAAAAGTCACTACTCTTTATGATTGATTATGATCAAATATATACAAAAAAAACCATGGACTAATAAAATCAAATCAAAGCCACACTATAAAGTTTACATATAAGGGTGAAATTACTTGTGAAGAAATTGGCTACAAATAAAACTTTGCTAGTGGTCAATTTCAAAGACTAACAGAAAAGCCCCATTAGAATCTTTTCCACGATGCATTGGGAGTTATTCCGGAACTGGAGGAAGTGTTGGTTAGGTTTGTATATAGCGTGGACATACAATTAAATTGCATATATATATATAGCAGAAGCATAATAAAATCGAATTTTAAATTTTTTCTTACAAACCATCACCATGATCATTCTTATGTTCAATTATCAATTAAACGAAAGAGACAGAATCAGAATCATACCCTCGTAGGTCAAAGCTTTCTCTGGTACGAGTTCAACTCAAAATCCTTCGCGTTCTCCTTAAATTCCACCGATTATATTTCTTCTTTTGATCAACGCAAACCACCCAAGTTTTTGATCTCTAGAGGTGATCCACCAAGGAATAATACGTATTTTTGAAGTTGAGTATTGGCAAACCTTAGTTTCTATCTCTATAGAAATAGTAAATACTCTCCCAACTATTGAAAGTGTGTGTAACTGTGTAACCTATATCCATAATATGACTTCTCTTATTTATATATATAGGTAACTCTTCTAAACTATTTAGGAATAAAGTTTTATTTAATTAAACTCTTTTAATTAATTAAATTCTTAATCCAATTAGGAACTTATGAGAGTACTTTTATTAATTAATTCTTAAACCATTTAAAAACTAAATAATAATAATATTAATAAGATTCCTCTTATTAATTTATATTTAATATTTCCAAAATATTAAATAATAAATATTAAGTTATTTAATGTATTCTATCACCGGAGAATAGATTAAATATACTTAACATATCATTACGATTATATCATTTACTTCTTAAATAAAATATTTTATTTTTGATTGTAACTCTTTAGGTTCTCCATATTAAACTTGTTGTGAATAAATCAATTAGAACAATTCTAATATTATTTAAATAAATAAATTAAACTATTTAATTCATTTAAATAAATAATATTTATTCTATAATAAGGGTAAGCCCCCTTAGCGATCAACGACTTTCCAGATAATATAGATTTCAATAAAAAAACCTTTCAGTGAATAGTTACTGTACAATTCAATCTTTCTACCATACAATGTCCCAAACAAATATAAGATATGAAATTACTGTCAATTCTTATTTTATTTGATTATATATATTTCGATTCTCAAATGCATAACTCTAAATAATGCAAATTAGAAACACATTTCTAATTTCATTATGTTTTGGCCAAAGACTAGTGAGTTATCATTTATTGAATCATATAAGTCATTCTCTTCTTTTACTAGAAGTGGTAGATTCTTTATTGGTCATTTACCTATCTCCATGTACAACTTATTATACATAATCATACCCTTTGATATACCATAAGTGTCTTAAGGGTTATGTCAAAGTATATGTAAGACCCCAACTTATTATTAATGAAATTTAATTTTCTCTATTTATTATTTTGAAATAGTAAGGGTTGATTTGATTAATGTGGATAGTTATGGGTAAAATACATAAATATTTCAAAATAAGCAAGTGGTTATAAAATATTCATTGTTGTGGGGAATATTCGTTTGGTCGTGGAATATTCTTCTTTGTTGGGAATATTCGTATTGACTGTGATCTTTTGTGGGCCCATTAACTAAAGCGATTGGATGAAGAAAATGATAAATATAAGTTGTTTAAAAATAGCAGGCGTAGTTATTCTGAATTAGTATTTGTTAAAATACTCGGTGGTTAAAACACAAGAAGATACGTGGTATTGCACCAATTATTGATTCTTATGTAAGAAGACACTACTCAATAATGGTTACGATGAATTCTTATTCGATATTTTATTGATTTAATAATTCTTTGCGTTGATATTTTATATTCTTCGTTGTTTCAATAATTGTCATTACACAATATTTTTCATTATCGAAGCAATAATTCATATTATCCTGAATAATATTATTAGATAACATTATTGGCAATGTCTAGAAAGTTCATACAAGGAGAGGTTTGGTTACTTAATTGCGCGCCAAGAAGGAGAAATTCTTATTGAAAGCCCCTCTTTCCTAGAGGCGCACGGTTGTCAATATTGTGATTACGTAATATTATTTGTGAATAATTAATTATTGATTCATATGATGAGAAAAATATTGATTTTATGTGGATATAGATGGAGAAAATTTTTAATGTGACAATTGTTGAAAATTAAAATTTTATCTTTTACGATAAAATAATTCATTTAAATATATTATTATATTTTAATAATATAATAATGATGATATTTTTACGATGAATGTGGGATATATGAGTATATGTGGAGGAGTATTTTTGTTACCAAAAATATTTAAAGCATGTTTTATGTGTCGGTGGACCCTATTTCTTGATTGAAATTTGATTATAGCCTGTAAAATCGTCCGTTTGTGGATTTCGGTCAATTTTTGTTTGGAATTTGGAAAAACTTCCTTCTGCAAAGTTGTAGATAATGGAATTTCCTATAAAAATCGTGAGATTCGAATTTTCTGACAAAAGGGCTATTTATTGTGAATTATTGAAGTTCCGAAGCTCCGAAATAATTGATTTTTGGAAGTTTAAAATATTTTTAATTACAAAAACGTGTTTTTTATTTTGTGGCCCTTATGTAACATGTGATAGAGGCTGAAATCAGTTGGAAGAAGTGTGCGTATGAGATTTTGGAAAAATATAATAATATTTAATAAATTTTCTACTTTGGTGTTCTAAGCATTTTCCTATAAATAGGGTGCTTAGGTTAGAATTGAAAATCACAATTTAAACTCAAGTTTTCTTTCTCTATATTATCGGCGTATTCTTGTGAGTATTTTGAGTATATTTTGAGTATTGCTATACTGATGCAAGTTCAAGTCATAGCTTTATATCCAGGTTTTAATAGAAATCTTGATCTTTTGAGGTAAAGGGATATTATTTTTTCGTAATGATATTATTTCTTCAATATCATTATCTTTGAAATATTGATTTGAAGTTTTTATCAAATTTGAAACTTTTGGTGTTGAGTTACTTATTCACGATATCACGGACTATTCACGTTATCGATGCATACTTATTCACGAATACTAAGACTATTCATGAAAAATGAATATTTTCCTTTTCGTCTAAAATATCTATTATGGATACTAGCTTTGATTGTATCCATATTTTGATCATTCTTGAATTTTACACCACTATGATTATTTTTGAGGTATTTTTGGACATGGATAAAACAAAGTACTAATCCTTAATCCTTAATCCTTGTCATTTTGTTTCTTTGGATTCGTTTCATTTGGATTCGTTTTTTTAAAAATATTTTCATCATCCTCGGTCTTAAATGATGATATTATTGAATATCTTTGGCATGTAGTGCAAAGATGAATGATTCGATGAATATCTTTGGCCCAGTAGTGCAAAGATGAGCAGTGTTTAGATGAACATGACCGGTGATGAATATCTTTGGCTTTGTAGTGCAAAGATGAATATTTAATTCGGATATATATTGATTGATGTTACGGGGATAAAAGATAGGCGATGAACTTTTAAATTCATACATAGAAGATAGTAGTTTGCATTCTCTACTTAACTCTTCTAATGAATTATTATTTCATTGCGAATATTGATTTAAAACTTGTTGTCTATTGTATTCTATTAGATTTTTTCCTGTTGAAGACTAACGATAATTTGTTGTATATTATCTTAGTCATAATATTCTTTACTGAGCTAGTTGAGCTCACCCTTTTCCTTTTTGTTCCATTTTTCTTCTCAGGAGGCGAGAATGTAGCGAGTACGAGTCGGGGTATGGAATGAAGGTTCTAGAGAGAGTTGTTTAGTAGTCTTCACCATTTTTGTAAAATAATGTATCAATAAATGTGATGAGGATTTATTTGAGTATAGATATTGTCTAGAAGATAATATTTGTATTCAAACTCACGATTTCTTGTTGTAATAATAAAGTTGTAGTTGTTTTACATACTATGTATTGACAACTCAGAATGAGTGATGTATACCTATTTTGGGGGCGTCACAGTATAACTCATCATACACAAGATACTATGATAATCTCAAGTCTAAGGATCACTTGTACTACTACCACTTAAGGAATTTCTATTGACAGACAAATAAAACTCCATCATGTATTCCTTTAGCGAGTCACGATCAGTGAACTTAATCTCCAATAAGTATCTACATACTTGCTTTAGTTTTTCCACACAAATAATTATGAGATCAATTATCCTCTTCCAAAGAGCAAGAAAAGTATGTACTAATCTATCCGGATTCACTAATTTCCTTTTTAATAATACAACGATTAGAAACAATTTTAGTTTATGAGCTATTTAGAGTTTAGATCTCATTAGCATGATCATTATCATGATTCTAAAAACATTGAGTATGAGTTTATCATACTTAATTTAACAGCATCATGTAGATAACGAAAATGTCATTAATAAATTAATTCTTTTATTAACAAACGAATAAGATTACAAAGTATACGTCATATCATATCAAATATAATCGACTTATGTGCATACTACTTTCAGTGTGTTGCAGAATAAAAATGTATCTATTTCAGTTCCAAACACAGGATGCAAAATGCTCCTCTGGGAACTCTTGGTGCTACTGCTTTGGAAAGTTTTATGCTATTGTTATTGTTCAACTTGAGAAAGTTGTTGGGTTGCCCTGACCCATGTTGCTTTGCTAGTTATCTACAATCATGCAGTTAATAATTGATTATTCATGAGACGATTCGCCTATATCCTGCTGTTTCTCTCATGTATAGAAAGACAGCTGAAATGATGATTTAGTTTGGTGGCATTTTGATTCCATTCAAATAAACTAAGCAAGCATCCAATGTTCTTGAATTTGGTTCTTATAGTAAAGTTGCCCAAGCAAATAAATCACAAGAAACACTTGTTCAATGTAAAAGAACACAAATGTTTGAGCACATGATACCTCCAAATTCCTAGTCAAAACGTCTAGACAGTGTCGGATAGAGATGTAAATGAGACGAGACATACAGCCCGTTTCGTTTCGTTTACAACTCTAGTGCCAGTAGTGGCACCAACCATCATGGGTAGTGCCAGGTGGGGTGTCAAAAAGAGATCCGGTTAGTATGAAGATTATTTTTTGGTAAGTTAGTCAATTGATCAATAGAATGCTGACATACATAAAACATCGGCTGCGTGTTAGCACTCTATTGGTCAATCTACCAACCTACCCAAAAATAAACTTCATACTAACCACTTCCCAAAAAAGGGAGCAAAACTAGAATCAAATCTTACAAAATCTAGACTATATGTATCACATGAATTGCAAACATCCATTGCCCTCTTGATATTATTACCAATATTTCCCTACCCATTTTCCCCCTCTACCCCAAACTTCCATCTTTAATCGATTAATCAAAGTAGGCTTCATTTTATGCACAATCCAACATTTGCTAACAAACAATTCAACACAAGTGTAAAAATCACTACTCTTTATAATTAGTTTCGATCAAATATATACAAAATAATCCCTTAATTAATCAAATCAAATAAAACAAATCAAGCAAAATAATCCAAAAAAAATAATTGAATCAATCATCAAGTCAAAGCAGCAAATCCACCCCCTCTCATCATTTGCTTAAACTCATTAAAATTCACCCTCCCATCTCCATCCACATCCACCTTCATAATCATACTCTTGCAATCCTCTGCACTCCGCCCCTGTTTTAGCCCCAGCGACGCCATCACTGATTTCAACTCGTCCACCGTAATAAACCCGTCTCCGTTCTGATCAAACACATTAAACGCCTCCTTCATATCCTCCTCCTCGTCTCGTTCGTCCATTATGTTTTGGTACAACGCCCCAAATTCATCAATATCGACGCACCCATCTTGGTTGACATCAATTTTCTCGATCATTTGTGTGAGTTCTGCATCCGGGATGAAGATCCCCATGCTTTCTAAGGAGTCATTGAGCTCCTTTTTCGTGATCCGGCCGTCGCCGTTCCGATCAAACATTTCGAACACTCGCCGGAGCTCGTCCGCGTCCATTCGGGGGCAGATCGGAATTTGATTTGGGGATTTGGTAATTTGGGTGTTGGTGATTTGTTGTTGGGGGTACCAAGAAGAGGGGAGGAAATTCCTTAGCTTCTTCGGTACCAAAGAAAGGAGGATTGTATTTAGAAGGTTGTAGAGAATGAAAATCCTCAATACAATGGATGGCATTGTTGGTTTATGTGGTGGGCGTTGCTAGAGTTTTGAGGGGAATTCGGAGGGAAAGTTTGGTGCTAAATATATTAGGGTAGTTCTAAGTTTAGAGAGAGAAAGCTAGAGAGTTTGGGAGCGGGGGGGGGTTTGGGGGGGGGGTTTGATATGAGATCCAATGCAAGGTTTTAAATTTGACAGGTCATGAACAGGAAAAATTTTTGGGTGGATGGTCACCTCATCCAACCAAATGGGTTTGACCGTTATCGACCCAATGACGTCTATTAATATATAATAAATAATTAATTATATTAATTATTATTATATATTGTATATAATATTTAGTAAATATGTAAAATTAATCAATTTATCTAAAAAAAAACTAAACATCTCTAAGATACATTCAAATTAGAAATTCAACCACAAATTCAAGTGTTTGATTAAATGAATGCAAAAATATGTAAAATACCAAACAAAGTCTCAACTAAATTACTAAAATAAAATAAAATCCGTAATATTTTTTTTTTAATCTTTTAAGAGAGAAGCAGAATCAAACCAAGTGAACCAGGTCAGCTGGTTCATTGGGCAGCGTGGGTTCAACCGCCGATTCACCTGATTCGAGCGGTTTTTGAGCAGAAGTGGTTTAGTGGTCCAAACCAGGACCAGTTGAGTGAACAAGATTAGGTTTTTTAGGATTCAACCGACTGGTCTAAATCTGGGTTTGAAAACATTGATCCAATGTTTGATGGAGAATGGGGCTTTTAAAAGGTTTTGATTTATTTTTATTTTTAATCTTTTTTGTTAGTTTAGACGAATTTTAACAAGAAAATTGTAATTATATAATATTTATATAACAAAAGGTATTTGAGGTTTAATATTTTTGTATAAAATATAATTTATCTATTTAATATATAAAGTCGGAGAAGGCACTTTAATATTAACAATTTTTTTTAAACTTTTATGTTAATTCTTATATTATCTTTATAACTTCAACTTTGCTAATCTTTTTATTTAAATTACTCAAAATTTAATTTTTTTAAAATTAATGATGTCTCTTATTGTAAAGGGAGAGGATGAATTCTAACCGTTGTGTCAATGTTGTTTATCCTTATATTATAATCTCTTAAACTCTATTTCTGATTTTTAGACAAGAATTTAAATTAGAACAGAAGAGAAAAAAATAAAAAACTTAGAGTTTTTCTTTGTATTATTTATGAGTTTTTAATAGAAAAAAATAAAAATTTTAAAAAATATCTTTTCTTACTTTTTTGAGTCCAATGAAAAGAAAAGAAAAATATCACTTTTACAAATTTACACTTTTTTTAATTATAACCATTGAACCATAAATAAAAATATGCAAGTAAATTTAATTAAAAAAAAATTCATAATTAAATACAAATATCCAAATAATTGTGGAGAGTGAACCAAAGTTCAGAAGGTGAAGTACTACAAGTGGCAAGAAAAAGGGAAAACAATTCTCAATTATTTGAATACAATCATTATAGCAAACACAAAAAAACAAGATAATATGTATATCTGATAGACTGATACTAGTAACAAATAAACTTGCAAATTCAAGTTCAAACAACAAACAAAGAATATATATATATATATATATATATATATATATATATATATATATATATATATATATATATATATATAATAATATATACGTATATATAGTGAGAGATTCAAAAGAGAGATTGTGAGACCCCGAATTTTATGAAATAAAAATATTCAATTTTTCTATTTTGGTAAATAGTTAAATTGATAAAAATTTAAAGTTAAGGGTAATATGTGAAAATTTTGCAAAGTAAGCAAGTTGATATAAAGTATTCGTTGTGTCGGGGAATATTCGATTAGTCGGGGAATATTCTTTTTGTCGGGCAATATCCGTACAACGGTACAATCATTGGTGGACCCCACAACGGAATTATTGTCGGATTGAAAAAACGACAAAAATATTTTTTATGAAAATAACGGCAGAAGTTTTACAGTTAAAAGCTGTTGAACTACTCAGTAGTAAAAAATATGCGAATCTGGCGTGGTTGCATAGTAGCACACGGTATTGATTATTGATGCTTACGTGAGAAGTCACTCAGTTTTGTTTAATTATTGCTACAATAATTGTTGCATAGTATCTCAAGTTATTTGATTCAATTATTGTCGATATTTTATATATTATTAAATCAATAATTGATATAACAAAATTATTAATATTATTATTTGCAATATTAACGATGTCTAGAAATTCTATCAAGGAGAGGTTTGGTCACCTAATTGCGCGCCAATAGGGAGAAATCCTTATTGGAAAGCCCCCTCTTTCACGAGGAGCGACACAGTCGATTAATATTGTGAATTATAATAAAGGTGATAAGTTTTGTTTTATTATTATTATAAATGTAATAAAATGAAAACTTTTTATATAAAATATGATACTTTTATAAAGTTATTTATTTTATTAGACTATAAATAGAATATATAATATTCTATTATGCATAGTGTTTGCATAGTAAAATCTTTTATATAAAATGAATACTTTTATAAAGTTATTCGTTTTATTAGATTATAAATAGAATATATTATATTTTATTTAAAAGATTTTGTTTTATTAGAATATTTTATTATCTTGCATAGTAAATCAATATGGACCGTCTCGTTTAAAAGTAAATCAATCTGGACCGTTCATGAATTAGTTCTTATTCATCCCATTCTCCTATAAATAGAAGTTCATTCCTTCATTATTTCTTATTTAATTCATTCTGAAACTCTAGAGAGAGAAACTATAGAGAGAAAGAAGAAAAGTATTCTGCTACTTCACTACTCCTATATTCAGTTTCTTTTAAGGTAAGAGATATTATTATTAAAGTAAGGGGTATTATTTCTTTCATATTCATGAAGAGAACTATTGTTATCCCATTCCTTATTATTCTGTTGGAATAACTTTGTATCGCATGCGGACTCTAGTATACATGGTGAAATTCTTCTCGTTATTCCATTCTTTATTATTACTGTTGGAATAATCTATACGTCTTGATTATATCATGCCCAGTGAATTCTGTTGTTATTCCATTCTTTATTTATTCTGTTGGAATATCCTGTCTGTGCGTATTACGCATGACCTGGTTTCATTCTTATTTATTCTTTTGGAATATTACATGCATGCGGATTACGCATGATTAGGATTCCGTTATTTATTATTCGTTGGAATAACACTTTATGCATATGATCTATCGCATGCCTAGTGAATTCTTCTGTTATTCCATTCTTTATTATTTTATTGGAATAACTTGTCTATGTGGATTATCGCATGCATGGTAAATGATCTTTCGTATTAATTCCTTATTAAGTTGTGGAAATGATCTGTCTACGTGGATTACCGCATGGCGGGCGAAAATCCATTTGCAGTTTCGTAATTTTTCCGACCTTCAAAAATTCTGAAAAAATTTGAAATGATAAATTGATGAGTTTTCTATATTGTGTCAAAAAATGGCGATTTTTGGATGTATAGATTAAGAGTTATGAATTTTATGAGAAAAAACTATTTTAAAAGTAAACCCTTATAACTCCTTGTGGTTAACTCCAAAATTGGTGAAATTTTTATTGGGAGTACATATATATAACAGGAGTATACCCTGTAAATTTTGGAAGTTTTGGACAAAAATACAGTTTATGATAAATGTCTAAATATTCAGTAGTTTTGGCCATGTGAAAAATAGTAAATGAATTTTAAAAATTTCAAAAAGAATATATGTTTAATATGAGACTATATTCTGCTAAATTCCAGAAAAGAAATATTTTTGAAACTGATTTGGTATTTTTCATGAAAATGGACTAGTTATGAGTAAATGAATTAAATATGTTATGTAAAGTAAGAAAATTGGAAAATAGGATTTTATGGCTTGGGAATTCTATATAAGATATATGCAGATATTTGTTAATGGTTTTGGTTATTGATGATGAAATCTTATGAGTTTGGAATTTTAGGATGATTAAATGCATTATTTGGTAAAGTGTAAACAATTAAAATAAATTGTTTATAAGTTTAAGAAATGATTAAAATATTGTTATAATATTAATGATATTATATTATGAGATTATTAAGTGATTGATAACATTGAGATATTCTTGAACCCTGGATAAATTATATTATAAATATTTAATATTTATCCTTTATCTCATTTGATTGATTCTTTATATCATTGTCATGATCCTCATATTTATATTGTGTTGAAAGTCATCTGTGACTTACGTGCATAGATGGAGTACTTCGTATGATTATGACCAGGGATTATTCGGTATAATCATGACCGTAATGTTACAAATGATGTGGTAAAAGTCATCTTTGGCCCGTAGTGCATAGATGAACTTGGTATGATTATGACCGAGGATTATTCGGTATAATCATGATCAGATTGAAAAAACACGAATATCCTTGGCCCGTAGTGCATGAATAATTCGTGGTCGTGATACTATTGTCGAGTCTCAAAGATTATTGGTTTTTCTGATTGTATATCTTCGACCTGTAGTGCAAAGATGGACTGTTGGTTATTGGTTTTACAGTTGTATATCTTTGGCCTGTAGTGCAAAGATGAACTGTTGGTTATTGGTTTTACAGTTGTATATCTTTAGCATGTAGTGCAAAGTTGGACTGTTGATTTACTTGATTATAAATATGAATTATGATTTAATTATAATCTGTGGTGGTTCAGGTAAAGATAGGTGATGAAAATTATCTTCGTCCTGGGTGCGAAGAGGAATTTAGAATCATAATTGTGATTATGAGTTATTCACATGATCGTGGACGGGAATTGTTGATTGATGTTACATGGATAAAACATTATTGGTGGACTTTTAACATAGAGAAGATAATAGACCTTATGGTCTATTTGACTCTTCTAATGGATTGCTCGTTCCGCTGCAACTATGGTTAAAAAGTTTTATTATCTACCATATGTTCTAAATCTCTGATTTATTATTGATGAAAGCTATTGATAATTTAATTATCTTTAGTCATGATATTCTTCTTTGTCTTTAGTTGTGCTCACCCTTTTGCTTCACAATTCCTTTTAGGTAATAAAAGTGTAGCTGGGTCGAGCGGGGTATTAAAAGGATGAGAACAGTGATCTATAGCTGTTGAGGTTCTCCCTAAATAGTATGAAAATAATTTTATTGAGAACTTTAGATAAGTGTGTCGTATTGTATACGTCATTTGATATTTAATTTTGGTGAACTGAATAGGGTGAGGTGAATCCAACTTTGGAAGGGTATTTTGCCACTATCATATAAGATGTCTAATTACATACAACCTCGTGTTATCATAAGACATAGTTGTGCACATCCACTTGCTGAGTATATCTACGAGCACTACCTATATGATCTTGGAGTTTATTTGAAATATAATTTTCACTTGGAGACAGTTGAGATAGTTATATGTCAAGAGAAGACTCACCATTGGAAAGAAGATGATAGTAATTTTCTCGTTTTTCTTTGGGGTCTATTAGGTCAACCAATGATAATTCTGTGGACATATGATATCTATCATAACCTAGACGCATGACCTCCCATTTTTTTGGGGTCTATTAGGTCAACCAATGATAATTCTGTGGACATATGATATCTATCATAACCTAGACGCATGGCCTCCCATGTACGAAGGTTTTCTTGAGCACTTCCCAAAGATTTTAATTTCTAAAACAGTTTTTGATTATACTTTTATGTAAAGTACCATTGTAAGGTTGTGGTCGAGGCACCATGAGAGTTACATACATTTGTATTAAAACTCACAGTTAACTGTGTTCGTATTCTATACGACAGTTCAATAGTTGTATAAATAAAGTTTGTATTTGATTGTTATAGTGTGATATCTGGCGACTCAAGATGGGTGATGTATACCTGTTTTGGGGGCGTCACAGAGATAATACAAAACCTTATTGTTGGGACGAGAATCAGAAAAGGGTTTTGTATGGGGAGCGTTCAACCAGAGGAATTGTGAAAGAATTCGAAGGAGAAGTTATTACGGTATAACTGCGGGTGGTGGCAGATGAAGAAGAAGTCGTTCGCGCCAAAAAGTTTCTTTCTCTTTACCACCTTGGGTTTATTAGATAAAAACAACTTGGGGGACATGAGTTGTAATTTAAAATTTATTATATTGAAAGTTGAGGATAATATAAGAATTATAAAAATATTAATTATTCCAATTTTTTTTCCGTCCAAATCAGGCCAATTTTCGATCGAAAACTCTAACAGGAAAAGTAGCCAAGTTTTCTATCTATTTTTTTTCTTTTCCGTCTCTATCCATTCTTTTTCATTTCCGTTTATTAAAAAATTCAGAAACACAGGAATTGAAAAAAAAAAAAACTTAAATTTTTCTTAAATTTCTTTTTTTTTCTGTCTATTTTAAAACTCAGAAACAAAGTGTAAACCTTATTTTATTCTTGCATTCTCTCACAATCTCTTATTTTTTAATTATTATTATTTTTTTACACACGTAGTTGTGTAGTGTGTGAATATCATATAACTATTGTTAATTGCACACACAATACGTGTATTAAATAGTCTAGAATCGGAATCCGCTGCACTTGGATCTAATCAAATTACGCGTTAGGAGGAAAAGAAAGTGTAGATAATGTGTTGTGGTCTGTCGAGAAGAAGGAATTAACGCGTTGTCATTATTGTGGTTTGGCATTAGTTTTTTCGTGGTGGGGGTATGATGGAGTTTTTAAAAAGTAGATAGAGGCAAAAAAGATCAGACCGTTGACAACGGATCTTAAGTGAGAGAGTGAGACACTGAGGACTGTCCCTATTTTCCCTATTCCTTTATGTCCTTCATTTAAATTTTGACACAAGGAGATAGAAAAAATAGGAACAGAAGATTTGCTCTCGATAAAAAAAGCTTAAATGATGGTGTAGGTTGGATATCATGTGCTTTTTTATTGGTTTTGTTTGTTTTAAATATGCATGTTAGGATTAGGATATCTAAATTCTTCCTTCTATTTGTGTTAGGCATGAAACAATCGGGTGAAATTCAAAATCAAAAGAAATAGAGAGCGAGTTTAAGAAATAAAAGTCTAATGAAAACTTTTTTTTGAAACATGTATTCGCGAGGTTACGAAAAATGGTAAGTAAGACGGGGTAGTCTTAAGCCATATTTATGACCAAAAGTGGGAGAAATACTAAAAAGCACCCACAATGAATATTATATTTAATTTTTTTTAGTACGTTCATACAAAATTATATACTTGTTCAATATAGTTTAGAGAGATAAAATAGTAAAAGACTGTTATTCAGATGTTTCAGATATATCAATTATCAAATAATTTTTTCCATTCAGTATTCAATACTCAACTTCATTCATTAAAAATTCAGAACCGTTTCATTCAGTTTTAAACATCTCCTTAGTTAGAACTAGTAAGGTCAAATATTAGCAAAACTCAAATGATGTTATAAATTAGGAAATTGATATTTCCATAACATGATTTTTTGATATTTCTACATGAAAAGTGTCGTTATAGATGTATAGCGACGGTTTCCACCGTCGTTATAGGATCTATAACGACAGTTTTTATGTGAAAATATCATTTTCTATTGTTAATTTATTTATTTCCTATAAATTAACCTACTTTATAAACTTTTTATTCTTACCAACCAACTATAATTTTTTTACTTTAAACTATAAATTCAAGAGAGATTCTATTTTTTCTAAATTTTTTGACAAACGTTAGTTGCCACGTAATTAAAAAAAGTAAAATGAATTCAACTAACATTTGCCAATTTTTTTTTAAAGAAAAAGATTCTATCTCTTGTGTTTATAGTTTAAAGTGAAAAGTTATAATTTATATAATAAAATATTACTTGATAAAAATAGAAAGTATGTAAAAGTTCGTTGATTTCCATTTTTCTGTCAAACTAATCGTGAGCTACTAACTCATTGAGAGTTCTAAAGGCTTCTGAGTTCCATTTAACTTGTAGAGCTCAGTAACTATTTTTAACCAAGTTTTTGTATTATTTGCAAGTACAAAGCTAGAATTTTTTTTTTGTCCAGGGGTCATGACACTATGTGACATACTCAAATATTTTTATTAATTGAAATTATTATTGTTGGGACATGATTTGGTACGACCAAGGAACTTGGTGGGCCCCGTGCCATGTGGAGAATTTTTTTGCCATGTAATTGTAGATTCCAGCTGATGGTTTGGCCTTTAACGGAAAAAAGTCCAAAAATACCCCTGATGTTTACACGGATGTCCCACTTCTACTTTAAACTAATTTTTTTTCTTCTAAAAGTACCCTTAATGTTTCAAAGAGCAGGCCACCCATGCCCTTACTGTCAACAGACCACCCACCTGGACTAACGCTGTTTACACGTGGATTATTTTTGCTGATTAGGCACTTAGGGTTGGAACAAATTGAAACGTCACGGGTCAAAAGAACAAAACAAACGTGTTGATCCAAAAAAGGGGCAAAAAAGCCCTAATCAGTTTCTTCAAAGAGAGAGGCTTCGATCGAAAAGGAGAAGAAGACGCGAGAAGAAGGTGAAGCCATCGAAGAAGGTGAAGCCCAGTGTTAATCGAAGAAGGTGATGAAGAAGTTCATGGAGGAGATTCAGGAGGAGTTCCGTGTTACGATGGAAGAAGATGGTGTCCTTCAGCTTGCCCAATTGGGTTGTGGATAATTTTTTGTTCAAAATTGTCTCTGTTTTTGAGGGGATTGTTTTGGTCTCAACACTGCTTTTTTCTTCCTCTCATGCGGTACGCCACTTTTGATGAGTTTCCATTCATTCAATTCTTATTCTTGATTGAATCATCATCTAGAGAGAAAATGGGTTGAGGAGAGAGAGAGAAAGCAATTTTCTAAATCGAGTAGTAGCCTCAAGTTGCGCAACCACAGAGGAAGACTCTCTAACCGCAATTTGAGAGGAATGGAGGTTGATTTGACTAGAGCTTGGTGGATATTTTTCATAGCGCACGAGGAACTTGGTGGTGTTTTTGGGTCGACGAAAAACTTCGCTAATGACAAATGATGGATTCGATTTGGGTTAATCGGAAAGAAGTTTATGACACAGACTTTGGACCCATGAGTCGGAAAATGACCGTTGTTTGGCGGAGAAGAGAAGTAGTTCGTTGGGAAGGTCGACAGTAACTTTGATACTGGGTCTTGGGATAAGGACTTGAGAACAAATTTGCCCAGATCAAATACTTTGAGGTGATCAATTCCTTGAGATTTGAGGAGCTGAGCTACCTTGCAAGGTAAGGGTAGATTGTTTGCGATTCTGCCGTAATTTACTCCTACTGAACCTCCATCTGGAAAATGTAAAACCAAAATTAATATTAATCATTATATATTACTCCACATATATATGAATTGGTTTGTGAATGAAGTTGAGAAAGTGGAAAAAAGGAGTTAATAAATGTTTGTACATATTACCTACAAGTGAGAAAACGTAAAAGAGGAAGAGAGAGATGATGAGTCGTCGGTCCATGTCCATGCTCTGTTTGTTTATTTCTAGAGAGAGTGGTCTGTGGAGCAGAGCAGAGCAGAGCAGAGCGAGTGAGAGAGAGAGAGACGAAGAAAGGAAAGAGAGAAAAAGAGGGAGAAGATAGGAAGAGAAAAGAGAGAGAAGAGAGAATAACAAATTTTATTTTTGCCACGTGTCAATTGTTGAGCACGTCCGTTTGTTTAGCTGGATTTTTTTTAACGGGAGGGGCACAATTGACCCAAAAAATATAATGTTAAGGGTACTTTTGGAAAAAAAATTAGTTTAGGGTGGAAGTGGGACATCCGTGTAAACATCAGGGGTATTTTTGGACCTTTTCCCTTTAAGGAATCTATGAATCATGATTTTATTTAACTTGTAATTTTTAAAGAAAAAGTCAGGATTATGTCCGACTTCCTTTTCTTAAGGAGATTTACTCCTATCTTAGTATGATAATTATTACGATAAAGAATTCTATTCCAATTTGGGAACAAGACGATAAAGGTGATGTGATCAACTATAAATACAATACTATACCATGTTGCACATGTACTATTTTTATTCACAATTCTTTGAGTGCTAAAGTTATAAGCCTCCATTGTTAACCTACTTTCAACTTGTACTTATTCTCACACCGGAGCTATCCCCCGGCGGCTCAGACCGTCAAGTCTCCTACGTGTGATTTCGTTTCTGTGCATGATTCGACACGTTGTTTGGTGATTGAACGCGTGGACATATCATCACGTTAACATTGGCGCTTTTTGTGCTACCTGATTTTTCAATCACCCACAATTTCAAGAGGAGTTATGGCGACAAGTAAGGCAAACACAATTTCTAAACAGGAGAAATCCTCGGTCAACCCCTCGACCCAAGCCAGGGGTTTAGTTAATGATAAATTAGGACTTTACGGATAGGTTTGGTTCTTACAGTCATTCTGTGGGTTCGTCAAAGGCTCAAACCGCTCTAAGCCGGTGCCCATCATTTTTAGCCAGTCAAAAGACCCCTAACCTCCACAATCGTGTAGCAGACACTCAATCCCGTACGCGCACGCAAGATGATTAAAATCGAAAGCAGGGGATCGAGATAAAAGAGAACTAATTTTGACTCAAAAGATGTAGCCGAATAAAGACGCCATGGAGGCCTTGCGTCTTCAACGAAAAGAGTTAGACACCCAACTAGCTATGTTGGTGAGGGATGAGGAGGTTTCCTCGAGTCGACATTGTCATCGGGAGACCACGTAGTAGAGCCATTCTATGACACATTGTTCGGAAGGTTCTCAGAAGCATATGAGTAGGTGACGAAGCCGCTCCAAGAAGGGCAGTAGTGAGGATCGGGGGAGGTCAAGACGAAGATAATGGGTAGCTTCTCCAAAAAATGTGAGGGATCGACTTAAGCTATCCCCTTGGAAGGAAGAATCCGACCCCCTCACACAAAGAGTAGCAGAATTAGAACAAAAGTTAGCCGTTGTTAGTCAAGAAAAGGAAATGTCGGTAGATCCAGCGTCACCTTTCACTCCAAAAATCAATCGGGTTCGTGTCGATCCCACTAAGAAGGTGCCGCCTATGGAGAGTTACGATGACATTGGCGATCCCTATGACCATACTCATTCATATGATCGGTTTATACAGTATTACGATCACTCTGATGCTACTAAGTGCCATATGTTCGTTACAATGTTGAAAAAGGGAGTTTGATTGTGGATGACGTCACAACCACCGAATTCTATCGTTTCATGGAAAGAATTGTGTGACAAATTTCATGACTGATTTGGGAGTAACAAGAGGAGGGGGAAGCCGACATCTTCCTTGATGCAAGTTAAGTAATAGTCGAATGAAATTTTGAGCCAGTACGTGAAGAGGTTCTGATAGGCAGTTAAAATAGTGATAGATTTGAATTCCTCTTAGGCCCTTAGATTCTTTACTATCGGATTGGACGTGGTGAAGTCAAAGAAGTTGATGAAGGACATAATGTTTGATCCCCCGAAGGATCTGTCAAAGGCATATGACTGGGAAACAAATTTCATTGCTATCGAGGAGGTTATGGGGAGTCTGAAGCCGACATCATATACCCATGACAAACCAAAGGATCGGGACAGGAATAACAATACCCGATCAGAATCACAGCCAATGAAAAGATTCAATATCGAGGGGTCGAGAGGTGGTCGTCCACCCTTTTCGAATTGAAATGTCAACAAAGTCTATACCCCTCTCAACACAGATCGGGCGAAAATAATGGAGGAGATCTGGGGTAAATCATACTTTGAACCATGTACGACTGATAATCATTTGTGGAGGGGAAATCATAATCAATATTACAACTATCACCAGACCAAGAGGCACACTACTGTGGATTGTCGGCATCTAAAAAATCTGATCGAGAAGAATGTTTAGAGCGGTGAGTTGATCCAGTACATTGCATGTCGAGGAGATCCAAGAAAGGAACCGGAAGTCGCAAGTTATGAGCAACCAAAAGGTTAACGTGACGCCTCCAAAATAGGTATACATCACCCATGTGAGACCCCAATTTTTATGAATAAAGATTTAATTTTCTCAAAATATTTTTTTGAACATTATGGTGTGGATTTGAGATAATGTTATAGTTGTGGGTGATATTTATAAATTTTGCAAAGTAAGCAAGTTGTTATATAATATTCGATTGGTCGGAGAATATTCTTTTTATCGGGGAATATTCGTACGATGGCACAACTATTTGTGGGCCCCATAACAGAATAACTGTCGGATGAAGAAAATGACAAATATGAGTTTTTATAAATAACAACATAATTGTTACCGTTAACACTGTTGGAATACCTGGTGGTTAAAATACAGTAATACGCCTTGTTGCACAGTAGCACACGGTATTGCACAATATTTTTGAATGATTGATTCTTACGTAAGAAGGCACTACTCAATAATTGTTACAGTAATTACTGTTCAATATTTTATTTTATTGGTTCAATAATTACTGCGTTGATATTTTATATTATTGTTGTTTCAATAATTGTCACCGCACGAAGATTTCCCATTATCGGATCAATAATTCATATTATTTGAATAATATTATTAGATAGCATTATTGGCAATGTCTAGAAAGTTCATCAAGGAGAGGTTTGGTCACCTAATTGCGCTACTAATAAGGAGAAATCCTTATCGTAAAGCCCCCTCTTCCTAGAGAACTACTGGTTGTCATAATTATGATTCTGTAATATTATTTGTGAATAATTAATTATTGATTTATATGATAAGGAAATATTTTTTTTTATATATGGCTATAAATGAAGGAATTAATGTTGAGGTATTTTATCAGTATTTTGTCGGATTGGAGGTATTAGAAAATCAAATCGGTGTTCTTAAAACTCTATTGCGTGAGTTATAATTTTAATCCGACCGTTGGATCGTTGTGATTTTTGGATATGTTATACATATATAAGTTTAGTATATGTCCACAAATTTTGAACCGTTAAAAATTAGCGTATGATTTGTTTTGAATTTTAAGAGGTGTTGAAAATCATCCGTTTGTGAATTTCGGATATTTTTTGTTTGAAATTTGGAAAAACTTTCTTCTGCAAAGTTGTAGAGAATTCGATTTCGTATGGAATGGACATAAAATTCGTATTTTTCTGATAAAAGGGATATTTATTATGAATTACTGAAATTTAGGAAAATAAAATGATTTTTATTAAAATTGGGTGGGACCCACTTTTGTTTGAAAACATGTGGGCTGCCAAAAATCCTTCCAATATGGCTGCTCAAACAATTCAAATGGAGGAGGCATAGCAAGAAAGAGAGAAAAATTAATATTTTATTAATTTAGTCTCCTATAACGTTCTAGCATTTTCCTATAAATAGACGCTTATGTTAGAATTAAAAATTACACCAGAAATAAGTTTTCTTTCTCTCTATATTATCGAGCGTATTTTGTGAGTATTTAGATACTTTGAGAGTTGCTATTTAGTGCAAGTTTCCTTCGGCTTTACATCCGATATTCTGATCAGAACTACTGTTATTTTGAGGTAAGGGATGTTATTTTCTTCGTAAATGATATTATTTTCTTCAATATCATTATGCCGAATTATTGATATGAGTTTTATTATGGAATTTCTACCTTTTTGTGTCGGGGTTACTATTCACGTATACGATACTATTATTCACGATATCGACCTTTATTCACGAATACTTATAATTATTCATCAAAAAATGAAATGTTCTCTTTTTCGTCCCTGATGTCTATTATGGTTACTATTATTGATTGTATCCATATTTTGATCTTCATTCTATACTTGTTTTGTTAAAATTTTTGTTTCTATACTCCATGAAATTAGTAGAATATCCTTGATATTTGCGCTTCATCTAGTATCTTTTCATGAAAATATTATTCTGAGCATTCTTGATAAGTTTTAACTTTTTCATGCCGGGGTACTATTCATGGGATTACTATTCTCGGTTACTATTCACTCGGGTACTATTCACTTGTTATTATTCCCGTGGGTACTATTCATGATAAAATTGATTACTTTTTTGGTCAAATCATTTTTGATACAATATTATTCTTGAATTTTACTCCACAAAGCAAAGATAATGTTGACAATTTGGACGTTATTGATTTCTGGATAAATTAAATTATAAATCTTTAAAAATTTATCCTTGAACTTGTTTTATTGAATTCTTATATCATTATCGTCATCCTCATGTTTATATTATGTTGAAAGTCATCTGTGGCCTGTAGTGCATAGATGGACTTGGTATGATTATGACAAGGGATTATTCGGTATAATCATGACCGTAATGTTACAAATGATGTGGTAAAAGTCCTCATTAGCCCGTAGTGCATTGATGGACAATTTTTGGTATGATTATGGCCATGGATTCTCTTCGGCCAAGGGTGCAAAGATGAATTATTTTATGGCATGATTATGACCGTTGATGAAAACATGATTATCTTTGGCCCGTAGTGAATGGATAATTCGTGGTCGTGATACTAAAGAATATCCTTGGCCCGTAGTGCATGGATGATTCGATGATGTGGATTATTTATTAAGCTGAGTCTCAGCGATAAAAGTGATGAAAAACCTTTTAAATCATAGAAGATAGTAGGTTTTATGCTCTACTTGACTCTTTTAATGGATTGCTTGTTCCGCTATAGTTAAACTTGATGTTTGTTATATTTTATCAATTTAACACTGTTTAAGGCTAACAATAAATTATTCTGCATTATCTTAGTCATAATATTTCTTACTAGGTTAGTTGAGCTCACCTTTTTACTTTCATTGTCCTATTCAGGAAATGAGAACGTAGCCGGGACTAGTCGGGGAACGGAGTGACGGTCCAGATGATATCATTAGCAGTCCTCACTATTCTATAAAATAGTGTGATAATAAATGTATTGAGGACTCTATTTGAGTTGAATACTGTCTAGAAGACAATATTCGTTTTAAAACTCTCAGTTTATGTCTTGTCATATTTTATACTACAGTTATATTATTATGTTGTATTTGAATTTTGTACCATGTTTTTGACGACTCAAGATGGGTGATGTATACCTATTTTGGGGGGCGTCACATTTTGTATCAAAGCTTAGGGATATGATCCCTGGCTGAGATGTGAGATAAGAACTAGGAGGGGAGAGACGGGGAATTCCTTCACTAGTATGACCTACTTAAGTTTATTTGGTATTTAATTGGTCGGTCAGAGTATAGAGATAATATGTGACATGTCAATTAATCCTTGTTTTGTGATAGTTTTTGAGAATGACATCTGAAAATGTTGAGATAAGAAATGAAGCACATGAGACCGTTGAGTCACCAACGATCAATAACCAGGATAATGTGCAGGAAGACAACAATCCTCAGGTAAACAATAACGCCGATCAAATGACGAACTACGGGATGTTCAGAGGCTTTATGCAATTCATGCAACATCAAAGCAGAGCGGCTCTGCTCAAAATGCAGTGGAACATCGGCAACTCTCGGACGGTCACCGCTAAATAGTTTAAGGAGCTGGGACCACCGGAGTTTATTGGAGAGCTAAAATCACTTAAGGCAGAGACGTGGATAAAGCAGATCACCAAGATATTTGATGTCTTGGAATGCTCAGAGGAGCAAAAGGTTCCATTCACCACCTTTATGTTGCGTGAAGAAGCAGATCACTGGTGGGAATCTGTAAAACGTACCCAGACTGACGCACTCAAAATGTCTTGGGAGAAGTTCCAAGAACTGTTCAACGACAAGTACTTTCCCGAAAGTATTCGTCACATGAAAGAGGTAGAGTTCATCATGTTGGAGCAGAAAAATATGACCGTGTCGCAGTACAAAGCTTAGTTTGCTGAGTTGTCCCTGTTTGCATCTCACTTGGTTGATAATAAGGAGAGAATGACGCGGATGTTTCTAAGAGGTTTGAAACCCGAGATACGTGAATATCTAATTTCTCATAAACTGTGTTTGTATTCAGATGTTGTAAATAGGGCTCAGTTATTGGTGCGCGATAACGAGTCAACCCAACCAAGAGAGAGCAGCCGGCAAATCGATAATACTAATGGTAGCAGTCATCGAAGCGGTGACAACAAACATGGAGGGAATCAATACGTCAAAAATGGTAACCACTTCGGTGGTAATCATGGTCAGGATAATAGGAAAGGTGAACTAACTGGGAACAACTTTAAGAAGAGAAGGTTCAATAATGATGGAAAGACAGCGGCACCCATTTCCAAGGAAGAAGAACGACCATCGGTCCTATGTTTCAAATGCGGACAGGAGGGACACATCCGTCCAAACTGTACGCAGCAACCCAAAGCGTGTTTCAATTGCGGAAGAGAATGTCACTTAGCTCGATTTTGTCGTGTAGTGAAGTTAAGTCCAGCTGGGATGGTGACGCCAAAGGATGTCTCAGACAAGTCAAAGTTGGTAGTTTAAGTGAGAGCGTTTGTCAAGGAACCCGAACGAAGCTATCACGGGTAAGTTAATCATAAACTCTTGCGAAGTTTATACCTTATTCGATATCGGTTCTACCCATTCTTTTATTTCTCCTACTTGCGCTCAACGTTTAAATTTGACCCAAGTACAAAACCCATTTCTAAAACAATCAAATATTTCTTCACCCAAAACGAACATAACATGCGCCAAAGACGTTGTCTCGAGCTGTTGAAGATTACGACCATACCATTCAATATCATCATAGAAGAATGAACGTGGTAGCTGACGCGTTGAGTAGAAGATCGTATGCAGTTATGAGTGCGACGTTGTTAACACAAAGACCCATTTCGTACGACTTACTCTAGAGACCCACGTAATGATGTTAAATATACGATTAGAACTAACTTTAATCGATAATGTTAAAAGCCGCTTAGGCTACGGACTCAGAGCTGATGAATGTGAAGAAGAAGGTTCAAGAGGGCGCTATTCTAGAAGCAAGAATTGACGAAGAGAGGAAATCTCAACCCTTGATTTAATTGTTCTATTTGAAATCCTCGATCGAGTAGGAACTGTGGCCTATAGACTCGTTTTAACGCCAAGTATGTCGCGTGTTCATAACATTTTTTTTCGAATCGATGTTACGTAAATATGTGGACGACCCGAGCCACATTATTGAATTAGAACCGGATGATATAATAGAAGATTTAACGTATGAAGAGGTACCTGTTAAAATCTTGGATACGAAGATACATATTTTACGCTCAAAGGTTATACCTCAAGAGTTAGAATCTGAAATGAAAACGAGGTATCCTCATCTGTTCGGCATACCAGGTACGTACGTAAATTTTGAGGGCGAAATTTCATAAGGAGGGGAGATTGTGAGACCCCAAATTTTATGAATAAAGATTTAATTTTCTAAAAATATTTTTTTGAACATTATGGTGTGGATTTGAGATAATGTTATAGTTGTGGGTAATATTTATAAATTTTGCAAAGTAAGCAAGTTGTTATATAATATTCGATTGGTAGGAGAATATTCTTTTTGTCGGAGAATATTCGTACGATGGCGAAACCATTTGTGGTCCCCATAACAAAATAACTGTCGGATGAAGAAAACAAAAAATATGAGTTTTTATAAATAACGGCGTAATTGTTACCGTTAACACTGTTGGAATACCTAGTGGTTAAAATACAATGAATACGCTGGCGTTGTTGCACAAGAATTACCAGAGCGGTATTTATAAAGATTTTTGAATTATTGATTCTTACGTAAGAAGACACTACTCAATAATTGTTACAGTAATTACTGTTCAATATTTTATTTTATTGATTCAATAATTGCTGCATTTGTAAGACCCCAACTTTTATGAATAAAGATTAATTTTTCTCGAAATATATTTTTGAATATTATAGTGTGGATTTGATATAATGTTATAGTTGTGGGTATTATTTACAAATTTTGCAAAGTAAGCAAGTGTTTATATAATATTCGATTGGTCGGAGAATATTCATTATAATAGGGAATATTCGTACGACGACACAATCATTGGTGGACCCCACAACGGAAGTATTGTCGTAGTTAGAAAATGACAGAATTATCTTTTATAAAAATAACGGCGAAAGTGTTACTGCTCAAACCGTTGAACTACCCTAAGTAGTAAAAAAGTACAAGAATACGCTGTGGTTGCAAGAAAGACACCAGTATTGATTATTGATGCTTACGTGAGAAATCACTCGCTTATACTCAATTATTGCTACAAGAATTCACGTGATCATATCTCTCATATTATTGATTCAATTATTGTCACAAGATCATCTCGCATAATATGTTATATTATTAAATCAATAATTGAGACGGCAAAGTTATTCATATTATTATTTGCAATATTGACAATGTCTAGAAGTTCTGTCAAGGAGAGGTTTGGTCACCTAATTGCGCGCCAATAAGGAGAAATCCTTATCGGAAAGCCCCCTATTTCTTGGGAACGACCTGGTTGTTAAATATTGTGAGTTATAATATTAATGATGAATAAGTTCGTGTTAATTAAAGATGAAATTGATAGTTCCATTATGTGAGAATTATTAGTGTTAGTGGAAATCGACATTTTTTTCAATAATAATTAATGTCTGGAGGTTAGATGGACCAATCGGGTAATTCACCGGATAAATGAGCAATTAATTGTAATTATTTCACATGCTTATAACTATTTGTTCACATGTGTGTACTATTGATTCACATTCATGTACTATTAGGGGAGGTGGTGCAAGATTGATAATACTTGCATGACTAAATTAAAATGGAGGTATAGATGAAGGTACTATAATCAGAATTAGTTTTTTCACATGAGTATACTATTAAGTCACATGAATGAACTATTAATTCACATTATTTACTATTAGGGGAGGTGGTGCAAGTTTGATAATACTTGCATGACTAAATTAAAAATGAAGAAAAAGAGGAAGGTATTATACTGTAATATTTCGAGCCCCAAAACGTGCAATTATCGAAACTATATTTTCCTATAAATAGAAGCTCATTCTTCTTTCATTCTCACCAATTCACTAAGTCTCACAAGAGCATTTATTATAGAGAGAAAGAAGAATAGAAGTCTGCTACCTCACTATTCCAGTATCCAGTTTCTTCTAAGGTAAGGGGTATTATTCTTTCGTATTCATGAAGAGAGTTATTTTTCTTTCAATACTTGTTGCCTCTTTTTTACGACTAACAAAAGAGCTCTAACTCATGCAAGCATACATGTGTCAACAAGTAATACAGAGCAAGTAAAGTATCGATCCCACAAAGAAAGTTGTTTAACTTAAACTACTATTCATTAATTAAATCACTATATTTATATGCTCACACTATGGATTAAACTTGGTTTGTTCTTGAATTACAAATAACAACTAAAACCATATAAACGATATAATAAATGATATTAGAACTAATGGGATTCTAACTTCATTCAATATTTCATTCAATCGCCACTATCATGCCTGACTTGTTCACATATCATAGGAAAGTAGCCAAGAGCACTAAAAGAGTATTAGCCATTTTTCAATGCACTAAGACCTACTTACACAGCATCCACAGATGATAGACTCTATGTAATCATCAATATAACCAACATCACTATATGTCTATGTGAAATTACAACTATATTGATTTTAAGTTCAAGCTCTTATCAATAAGCAACAATTGAAAGATGAAAGATGAAACTATCAAACCCAATTGCTGAATACACATCAATATTCAATCCTCATAAGATTCCAGCAAAAATAAATATTAATAATCCGCTCTCGTAGAGAAATCCCAAGGAGTAGAAAAGTAGAGTTATAGCCTCCTTCTACGTTGGAATCCTCTCTAGAGAGTAAAAACCCTAATTACGATGTGTAGATACGTGAAAAAACTAATAAAATGTCGAATGATACCCCTGACACCAGTCAGGAATCATTTTTAAATCAAATACAACCTTTAAAATTTGGAAATAAAATAAAACACATCAGCAACATCAGAAATCGCATACGGTCGTCAAGGCTTCTTCTAAGATGATAGTCTCGCTACCGCGAGACACGCACGAGAGGTTCAGATGTTTGTTGATCTCATGTGGCGGGCGCAAGGCTCCATAGGCTTGTCTTTCTCGCGGCCGGGAGACTTGCAGTAGAGATCCAAGATCCGGTTCAGTAATGCGCGGCGCGCTTTCAAGGTATTTTGACGCGCGGCTTGCAATCTGCAGATCCTGGTTCCTATTTTCCTACTGCTGCTGCTGCTTGCTCAGTCATGCTTTATCTCCTTGCACCAATGCACCTTCATGCCATGCATATCGCATCCTTTTACCTCGTTTCAAGCATCCATTTGCCTTATGCTCCATAACACCACCAAAACAGGCTGATTCCTGCACTTATTCACCAAAAGGAGTTTTAAGAATGTGCAATGCAAATTAACATGAAATGCAGCTAAAACAGACTAAAATGTACTTGAGATGGGCATAGTTCGCATGAATTGGTACTCCATAAGTAGGTAAAAATCCTACTTATCAAATACCCCCAAACTTGAACCATTGCTTGCCCTCAAGCAATGCATACTAATGAATAATGAATGATGCAACTACATTACTATGCACTTCATTCTCACATTGTCCCAACCATTATAGACATTCAGTTAAATATGCCTCAGCGAAGTTTTTCTAGATTTGAGAATACAAATTCAAACCAAACTGCAGGCATAATGTCATATATTCAAATAAGTCACCAATGCTATACATATGCTGTGTGTGTGTGTTGTGTTCGCCCAGTACTTGATTTAGATGTAGAATGCTCATGATATCTTGCTTAAACCAGAAAAATTATAGCATCAATCAAGACTTATGTTTATATATGCGACTTGAACTATTCCAACATTTTTATATAAACTAAGGTTCAACAATGAGTTTATCTGCTTTATTCTACTCACGAGGGCAAATTTCGCTCTTTCTCGCGGTGTTTATTGCTATTTTTCTATTCTTTTTTTTACATGACTGTACAATGTCTTACTCAATTAGGCACACTGCTACCCCGTAGCGAGCTTTCGACCAACGACTCCCAGACTATGAAAGACCTTAGGGCGCTAGGTGTAGAGACAATCCCCTCGGGCGTACTTACTCAAGTAGCTAGGGCCCCGAAATAAGACAAGCCATGCTATTTCTACTTTTTTTTAATACACAGATACCCATGTTTTCTCAGAGTTTAAAAATCAATGTTTTATACAGTCTCCAAGCCACATTTCACATATTTCTCTTTTTAACACTACATTTTTCCGTCGAGTAAAACACACGTGTTTCTTATACCTACAAGTGCTTGTGAACCCATTTGTGCAAACCGAGAGAATGTATACAGCATTATGAATTTTGTTGTATAAAACGTTATAACTCATTTCATGTTATCCAAAATATTCGTAATTCATTTAAAACTTCACTCATCATCATCGGTTAGAAATTTTTTTTCTAAACTAAGAAGAACTAGTGAGGTATGCAACATGCAACTATGTGCTAAAATGTAGTCTAAACATGCACATAAAAATTAAACTAATCATGCAAAACTATGTGAATCATGTAAAACTAATCATGCAAAACTAATAATAATAATAAAAATACTAATTACTACCTAATACCCCCAAACTTAAAATATTCAATGTCCCAATTGAATGAAGGTAAAAGGTATGAAAACTCCCCTAATTATTTGGTGGTACCACCTCCTTGGGTGGTGAGTCCGGTGGTGGATATGGTGTTGCGGTTCCAAATCAAGCCATTCTTGTGTTGTTCCTTGTTCACAAGAAACGCTTTGGCTTAAAGCCCTTGTGAGTTCCGGTCATAAATGTGCCCAAATTGTCATACATGGCATCGACTTGCGCTCCAACCTTCTGAGCTATCGATCGCCATCATTGGTGGCACGCGCGCGTCGTGGATGGGCCCGCTTCGTCTGCTTCATGGGGTGGTTGTTGTTGATCTCCGAAAATGGGATGAAGGATGAATCCTAGTTCTGCGTGGATGCGGTACACCACCTGCCCAGTCTTCGAACTTTTCGATCGTGGCATGAGTAATGTCCTGGCTTTGGTATTGCATCTGCTCATTTCCCCAGGTACATTCGTGATTAGCACAAAGCATGGATACCACGGATGCTTGTGGAATGCTCCCAATCGTTACTCCCCGTAAATAGCGCAACATATTCTCGTGAATGAGATGACCAATGTCGATGTACTTTCCAAAGTGATTATGCCCACGTAAGACGTGCCTCTCCGCCGATATTTCGTGGCCGATGGGCGCTAAGGCATGAGCTTGGCACATATGAACAAGCTCCACGCTTTTGCATAGCGATTTAGTGCTGCAGCTGGGAATAACCGCGACTGTGTTGTGCCAACTTTATACGTCCATTTTGTACCTGAGACACATAACTCGCAATGATCGCTCCATGTTTGGCCTCCAAATGAGCGCCGATTATCCAATTAAGAATTTCACCCAGTGGCAGGCATCCGTAATTTTGAAAATTGATCGAATAGCACGGGGCCTGTAATTTACCTCGTTACCCCGAACCAGAGATATTCCGCTCATAGTAACCTTGGCATTGGCATAAAATTCATGAACTATGCTCATAGGACTGGATATTGGAGTCGTCGTCAGTCCACCCCAACCTCTCTCTCGAATCATGGCGCACAACTGACCATCCTGACTTACCAGCTTGAATCCTCGCTCTTTGACGAACGTTTTGGCCATAATGCGGTAGTACTTGTTGAGCTTCCAAATTAAGGAATTTTTTGTGATCCACAATGTCAGCCTCTTGACTGCCCGCAGAGGATGAAGAAGACGATGTAATAGATCGTGCTCGCTTAGGCCCCATTTGTATTTGTTAGTAATTGCACAGATTATATGATTGGGAAAGAAGAAAAGCTTGAAATTGATAGCTCTCACACTTGTTTCTCGCACTCCCACATAGGAACCCTAGCTTTATAGCACTCTTGGAGAAGTTGAGGAGATATGGACTTTGAATGAGAGAGAGAATCGTAACGATTGATTGAGAGATGTACAAAGATTTAATCAGAATCGATGAAGAGATAGCGACGTGAGTTATGGAAGGGAGCGAATTTCGCTCGATTGATATCCCAAATGAGAGTCCAAATGGTCCCCAACTCTATTTTAAACCACCACTGTCTTAATGGTTATGCACATCATGTGAGCTTGTTTATTGTCGGGCGCTATGGGCGCCGAGACTTGCAGAAACATTTGGTGGGTTTCTTATCTAGACGCGCGGTCGCGAGATTTTCTTGCTTCCTGGGTCGCGCGGCCGCGAGGCTTTCAGACTGTTAACTATATCGGCTTGATGCGCGGGCGCGCGATTTTCATGCCACTTGTGCCTCATGATCGCTGCGCGATGTTCGATTCCCACCACCGCCGTCGATGATGTCTTTGTCAAATGATGATTCCTGCATAGATATTAATGTACCATGTTAAGGCATGACTTAGTGATTTCATATCACTAACAGCGTGCAAGCATTCTCATAGCCATTCTTGTTATAATCTTACGCATGAATAATAGTATCCAATTAAAAAGGAGTTTGATATAACTATTGAAATAACTCAAAATGAAATATTAAAAACTAAGCAAGGGAGAGAATAATAATTGGTTGCCTCCCATTCAGCGCTAAGTTATAGTCAATTAGCTTGACTGTCTCTGACTTCATGTCACCGTTGGAATTGCGGTGCTTTCCTTCGTGTTCTCTGCACCCTAAAATTTGATGACCTCATCTTTCGTTGATGGCTTTTCCTTAAAATCTGAATTTTTACCCGTTACACATATTAATGGTCCATAATCCCTCAATTTCTGTACTTCATTCTGTAGGCACCAGTTCACCACGTCAACTAGAAAGCACTCTTCTTCATCCGTTGGTAAACTGATTGCTTTAAAGACGTTGAAAGTAATCTCTTGATCCTGGACACGCATAATAAGTTCACCTTTCTGAACATCTATTGACGTTCTGCCTGTGGCCAAAAATGGCCTTCCCAATATTATTGGTATGCTTTTGTCCTCCTCGTAGTCTAGAATGATGAAGTCAGCTGGGAAAATAAACTTGTCCACCTTAACCAACACATCCTCAACAATTCCTCGTGGATATGTGATTGATCATCTCACTAGTCAGTAATGATATGTTTATCGGCTTTGGATCCGCAATCCCAACCGATTAAACATCGATAAGGGTATCAAATTTATGCTTACCCCAAGATCACATAAACACTTCATCAAGTTCAACCGTCTGGATGGTACATGGAATTGTGAAACTACACGGATCCTTCACTTTGAGGTAATTTCATTGAAGCATCGCACCGCATTCCTCCGTCAAGGCTACCGCCTCAAACTCATCTAATCTCCTCTTCCTTGATAATATACCCTTCATAAACTTGGCGAATGAGCATTTGTTCCAATGCCTCTTGAAGGGTATGTTGATCCGCATTTTTTGAACACCTCCAAGAATTTGTCAATTGTTTATCTTCCCTTTTCTTCATTAATCTCTGCGGATACGGAACCTGAATATGCATTGGTGGTACTGGACTCTTAAGTGTCTCCTCTGAGCCTGCTTTGTCTTTCTCTTCCTGCCGATCCTCAAATTTCTCCAAATTTTCCTGCTCATTGGTCGGTTCTTCGCTTTCACATGCCGCTGCCAAGGCTTCCTCAAGACATTCTCGCATGTGGCGCATCGACTTATGATGAGTGACAAATCTTTCCCAGATCTCAATGTTATCGCTTGGCATTGTTCTTTCCCTTCTCTTCTTGGATTCGTCTCAGACATTTGGCAATGAACCCTGGGCCTCGTTAGTAAGCATGTTCGCCATCCGCCCCATTTGAGTTTCCAGATTCTTTATAGCCACCGCTTGGCTCTTGATCATAACTTCTGTGTTTGCCATGTATTTCATCATCATCTCCTCCACTTCGATTTTTTTTTCTTGCCGAGGTGCCAGCTGGAGTGTGATGTTGCTGTTGTTGTTGAGAAAATCCTCGTGGAAAGGGTGGTCTAGATTAAATTAATAACTTACTGGTCGCACTGAAATTGATTGTTTGGTTGAAACTGAGCTTGCTGATTCCCTTGATTATTCGACCAACTAAAATTTGGATGATTTCCATTGTTGGGGTGGTATGTGTTCTGAAATTGGCCTTGGTCTTTTCTGTAGTTGCTCACATATCGTGACCGATTCTCGAAATGATAAAGACATTGGTCCGCCGAGTGTGACCCCGCACAAATCTCACATATGTAGGGCAACCGCCTTTACCTTTCCTTCAACCAAAATATCTATCTTCTTTGCCATAGTCGCCATCTCAGGCTTTGATATAATGAGTAATGGCATCAACCTCCAATACACCGCAACTTTGGTTTGTGGCATTCGGGATGTAGGATTCTGAAAATCATTTGATGCCATTGTCTCGATAAGATCATATGCTTCCTCATAGTTCTTTGCCCATAATGCACCTCCTGCAGCTGCATCTACAATCGGTCTCGACTGCCATCCCAATCCATTATAAAACATGTTAATTACCATCCAATCTGGCATACCGTGATGTGGGCACTTTCTCAGCATTTATTTGTATCTCTCCCATGCTTCATGTAACGATTTGCCCTGTTGTTGCTCAAATTGAGAGATAGCGGTCCTCATCTTTGCAGTCTTAGTCATTGGGAAAAACTTAGCTAAGAATTTCTGTGCTAAATCCTCCCATGTAGTTATAGATCCTGCTGGCAGAGAATGAAGCCAACCTTTTGCTTTATCCCTCAATGAAAATGGGAACAACCTTAGTCTAATAGCATCCTCCGTCACACCGTTGTATCTGAATGTATCACAAATTTCAATGAAACTCAATATATGTTCATTCGGATCATTCGTAGAAGACCCCAAATCGAATCAGTATTCTCGCACCATTTGAATAGTGCGCAGTCTTGATCTCGAAGGTATTGGCCGCTATCGCTGGTCTGACTATGCTGGATTGTAGTCCGCTGATATTGGGCATGGAATACTCTTTCAGAGCCCGATGCTCTTCTCTTTGTTCCTCTGCTTGTGCATGGCAGCCCATGTTAGTTGTCGTGTTTTCCAATCGTTTTGTAATTTTCACGACACCCGCTTCCAACCTCTCCCGCTTATATTATCCCTAACAGTGTTAACTTCGGGGTTGGTTGGTCAATGCAAAGCATAAAAATTTATCCAAATTCTCAAACAAAAAAAAAAACTCGAAATGAGACAAGACTAGATTTGTCTAAGTCATACAATATAGCTTAAAACTAATGATAATAATACTAAGTTAAACGCCTTTCCCCGGCAATGGCGCCAAAAACTTGTTGCCTCTTTTTTACGACTAACAAAAGAGCTCTAACTCATACAAGCATATATGCGTCAACAAGTAATACAGAGCAAGTAAAGTATCGATCCCACAGAGAAAGTTGTTTAACTTAAACTACTATTCATTAATTAAATCACTATATTTATATGCTCACACTATGGATTAAACTTGGTTTGTTCTTGAATTGCAAATAACAACTAAAACAATATAAACGATATAATAAATGATATTGGAACTAATGGGATTCTAACTTCATTCAATATTTCATTCAATCGCCACTATCATGCCTGACTTGTTCACATATCATAGGAAAGTAGCCAAGAGCACTAAAAGAGTATTAGCCATTTTTCAATGCACTAAGACCTACTTACACAGCATCCACAGATGATAGACTCTATGTAATCATCAATATAACCAATATCACTATATGTCTATGTAAAATTGCAACTATATTGATTTTAAGTTCAAGCTCTTATCTTAACTTATACGGTGAAACAATATATGTCTATCTGGTTCACGAAATATATAAGCCATATAACACAACCCTATATACGTATACTATCATGGCTACAGTCCATATTTGCATGTTCATTGTCAATTCCATACAAATACTGAAACGAATGGTGATCAAGCATTCATGTATGCAAAACAATCATGACAGAAATCCCATATAATATTCAAAACAACCCAGCATTTAAGTGTGCAATCAAACTACATAATAAAATCCCTTAGAATCCCATAATGGAGTTTAGTTCATGATGTAACCAAAAGCCATTATGGGATCAAAGTTAAACATGATCAATAAGCAACAATTGAAAGATGAAAGATGAAACTATCAAACCCAATCACGAATACACATCAATATTCAATCCTCATAAGATTCCAAAGAAAACAAATATTAATAATCTGCTCTCGTAGAGAAATCCCAAAAAGGAGTAGAAAAGTAGAGTTATAGCCTCCTTCTACGTTGGAATCCTCTCTAGAGAGTAAAAACCCTAATTACGATGTGAAGATACGTGAAAAAACTAATAAAATGTCGAACGATACCTCGACACTACCAGAATCATTTTAAATCAAATACAACCTTTAAAATTTGGAAATAAAATAAAACACATCAAGAAGATAGATATAGCAAGGCAAGGCTACCGCCTATTCTCTAAGATGTTAGTCTCATGTCGCGAGACTTGTAGTAGCATCCAAGATCTGGCTGGGTAATCGCGCGGGCGCGCGTTTTTAAGGCTATTTTGCTGCCAAGGCGGCTTGCAACTGCAGATCCCGGTTCCTGCTTTTCCTACTACCATTGTCGCTTGCTCACCATGCTTTATCCTCTTGCACTAACGCACCTTCATGCCATGCATATCCCATCCTTTTATCTCGTTTAAAGCATCCATTTGCCTTATGCTCCATAACACCACCAAAACAGGCTGATTCCTGCACTTATTCACCAAAAGGAGTTTTAAGAACGTGCAATGCAAATTAACATGAAATGCAGCTAAAATATACTAAAATGTACTTGAGATGGGTATAGTTTGCATGAATTGGTACTCCATAAGTAGGTAAAAATCCTACTTATCAATACTCGTAAGGGTTGTTATTCCATTCTTTATTATTATGTTGGAATAACCTGTCTATTCGAAGTATCGCATACATACTAAAATTCTTCTATTATTCCATTCTTTATTATTCTGTTGGAATAACCGCCTATGCCGATTCATCGCATACTGTTGAATTTCGTTGTTATTCCATTCTTTATTATTCGTTGAATATCCTATCTGCAAGCGGATTACGATGACTGTTCCATTCTTTATTATTATGTTGAAATATCCCGTTTGTGCGGGTTACGATGACTCGGTTCCATTCTTTATCATTCGTTGGAATAACCCGCCTGCACTGGATTACGCATGCTCGGTGAATTCTTTCGTTATTCCATTCTTTATTATTCATTGGAATAACTCGTTTCATGTATAGTGGATTCGCATGCATGGTGAATGATCTTCGTATTCATTCCTTATTAAAGTGTGGAAATGATCATCTGCGTGGATTTCTGCATGGCGAGCAAAAAATCAATTGCGATTTCATAAATTCTATTATACTCGGTTGGTTAAAATTTTGGTTTCTATATCCATAAAATTAGTAGAATATCACGGATATTTGCTTTCATCAGTATCTTTTCATGGAAATATTCTTCGAAAGCATTCTTGAATTTTACTCCACAAAAAACAAGATCATGTTGACAATTTGGATGTTATTGATTTTTGATAAATTAAATTATAAATCTTTAAAAATTTATCCTTGAACTTGTTTTATTGAATTATTATATCATTGTCATCATCCTCATGTTTATAATATGTTGAAAGTCATCAAGTGATGGATCTTATTCACGACCGTGATTGAGCATGATTGGTAATGTTACAAGGGATGGTAAAAGTCCTCATTGGATGTAGTGCGATGGGATGTGATGATAAGATAATCACGCCGACCGTAATGTTACAAGCGGATATGGTAAAAGTCCCTCATCTGGATGTAGTGCATTGATGATAGTTGTGATAAAAGTGATGAAAAACCTTTAAATCATCGAAGATAATATATTTTATTCATCATCTGATGAATGGACCTTCAATCAGAATTTTTCAGTAACACCTTGAATATAGTCGCATTAGATCATCATGCTTTCATCGTTTTTCAGAAATGATAGTCGGCTAATTGGCCTGATGATAATATTAGTCCCAACTCATTCTATGAATATTTGATAATAAATGTATTGAGGGCTCCATTTGAGTTGAATATCGTTTCAGTAAGACAACATTCGTATTAAACTCTCAGCTTTATGTTTTGTCAGATGTTACACTATAGTTATTGTTGTATTTGAATTTCATCAGTATTTACATTCAAGATGGGTGATGTATACCTATTTTGGGGCGCCACCGTGATGCCCCAAAATTAGGTATACATCACCCATCTCGGGTCGCCAGATACATGGTACGTAATTCAAATACAACTTATTATACAACAATGATAAAATACTTATTAAAACATATGATGTGAGTTTTAATACAAATATTGTCATCTAGACCATATACAAACTCAATGGGGTCCTCATTACATTTATTATCGCATTTATTTCACGTAATAGTGAGGACTACTAATGCTATTATCCGACCGCCACCCGCTCTCCCCGATTAGTCCCAATTTACGCTCTCATTTTCCTCAAGAGAACATTGAAAGAAAGGGTGAGCTCAACTATCCCAAAGAAGAAATATTATGACTAAGATAATGCGTAATAAATTATCCTTAGCCTTCAACAAAGGTTAAACCGATACAATATAACAAACATCAAGTTTAATCTGCAATGAACAAGCAATCCATTGTAAGAGTCAAGTAGAGAATAAAATCTACTATCTTCTATGATTTAAAAGATTTATCATCACTTTAATCACCGAGACTCAAATTTCAATAAATAATCCACATAATCAAATCATCCTCAAGACTACATGTGCCAAGGATATTCTTTAAGATCACGACCATGAATTATCCATGCACCACTAATGCCAAGGATATTCGTAGTTTTCATCAATGATCCCGATCATGCCATAAAATAATTCATCTTTTCACCTTGGTCAAGAGAATCCATAGCCATAATCATATTTAAAAATCATTCCATCAATGCACTACGCCAACGAGGACTTTTTCCACATCATTTGTAACATTACTACCATGATTATACCTAATAATCCTCGTCATAATCATACAAAGTCCATCTATGCACGTAAGCCAAAGATGACTTTCAACATAATATAAGCATGAAGATGATGACAATTCAATAAAACAAGTTCAAGAATAAATTTTAAAGATTTATAAGTTAATTTATCCGAACTCAATAACGCCCAAATTGTCAACATGATATCGCTTTTGTGAAGTAAAATTTAAGAATGCTCGTAAGAATATTTCCATGAAAAGACATGGATGAAGCAAGAATATCAAGGATATTCCACTAATTTCATGGAATATAGATGCCAAATCTTTAACCAATCGAGTATATATAGAATATATGAAAATCGCAAGAATAGATTTTCGCCTCGCCATACCAGAATCCACGAGATGCATCATTTCCACAATTTAATAAAGAATGAATACGAAGGATCATTCACCATGCATGTGGTAATCCACATAGACAAAGTTATTCTAACAGTAATAATAAAGAATGGAATAATGTAGGATTCACCATGCATGTGATAGATCGCATAGACATGTGTTATTCCCAATAGAATAATAAATAATGGAACCGAATTAAAGATAAACGCATGTGATAGGATATTCACAAAATAATAAATAATGGAACTCAGTCCCCCAGAACGCATGCATGTGATATTCCGGCGTAATAATAAATAATGGAACTGTGTCCGCGAAACGCATTGCATGTGATATTCCAATGTAATAATAAAGAATGGAATATTAGAAGAATTTCACCATGTATGCAGATTCAGATAAACATGTTATTCCAACATAATAATAATGAATGGAATAATGTAAGTTCTCTTCATGAATACTGAAATAAATAAATAATACCCCTTACGAGTACAACAAATAATATCCCTTACCTTTGAAAGAAAAGTATCTCATTGGTAGGCGAAGATATACTCAAGAAAACTTGTACTACGCTTTCAAAGCTTTCTTAAACTCTAAAGAAATACGCCAAGATTATAGAAGAAGAACTCTCTATAGTTTCTCTCTAAAGTTTCAATTGAATTCGTAAGAAATAATGAAGGAATGAACTTTATTTATAGAAGAATGGACTCGATAGTAACTAATTCATGAACGGTCCATATTGATTTACTTTTAATCGGACTATTCAGTATTTAAAGCAAAATCTTTTAAATAAAATATAATATATTATATTTATAATCTAATAAAACGAATAACTTTATAAAAGTATTTTGTTTTATATAAAAAGATTTTACTATGCAAAACACTACGCAAAGACTATATGCAACACTATGCATAATAAAATATAATATATTCTATTTATGAATAACTTTATAAAAGTATTTTGTTTTATATAAAAAGATTTTACTATGCAAAATACTATGCATAATATGTAATATAATATATTCTATTTATAAAATAACTTTATAAAAGTATTCATTTTTATAAAAAGATTTTACTATTAAAACTTTAAACCAACGATCCATATTGATTTATTATTATAATTTCAACCAATGGTCCGAAAAAATTAAAGACATCTCCTCATGGAATAATATTGTACCCAAAAATGATTTGAACCAAAAAGAAATATATTTTTCGGGTGAATAGTACCCCGTGAATAGTACTTCAGGAATAGTAACTCGTGAATAGTAACTCGTGAATAGTAACTTGTGAATAGCATTCCGATACAAAAAGTGCCCCAAATACTCGAGTGAATAATACTAGAGTGAATAGTGACCATGTATTTTATAACAACTTGTTTACTTTGAAAAATTTTCACATATCACCCTTAACTTTAACCTTTTATCAATTTAACCATTTACCAAAATAGAAAAATTGAATACTTTTATTTCATAAAATTCAGGGTCTCACAGTCACAGTTGGTATCAAAGCTTAGGGATATGATCCATGGCTAAGATGTGAGACTAGAACTAGGAGGGGAGAGACTGGGAATTCCTTCGCTAGTATGACCTACCTAAATTTATTTGGTATTTAATTGGTCGGTTAGAGTATAGGGATAATATGTTACATGTCAATTAACTCTTGTTTTGTGGCATTATTTGAAAATGACATCCGAGAATGTTGAGAATAGTAATGGAGCACAGGAGACCGTTGAGTCTCCACAGATCAATAATCAAGATAATGTGCATCAGGAAGGTGACAATCCTCATGCAAACAACAACACTGACCAAATGATGAACGATTGAATGTTAAGAGGCTTTATGCAATTCATGCAACATCAGGCAAGAGCGGCTCCTGTCCAAAATGTAGGTGGAAACACTGGAAACTCTTGGATGGTCATCACTAAATAGTTCAAGGAGCTGGGACCACCGAGTTTATTGGAGAGCCAAAACCACTTAAGGCTAAGCGTGGATAAAGCAGATCACTAAGATATTTGATGTCTTGGGATGCTCAGGAGCAAAAGGTTCCTTTGCCACCTTTTATGTTGTAAGGAGAGGCAGACATCGATGGGAATCCAGAAAGCGACTCAACTCGCCCAGACCGAGGATGTCTTGGGAGAAGTTCCAAGAACAATTCAACGACAAGTACTTTCCCAAAAGTATTCGTCACATGAAAGAGGTAGAGTTCATCAAGTTGGAGCAGAACAATATGGCCGTGTCACAGTACAAAGCTAAGTTTGCCGAGTTGTCCCAGTTTGCATCTCACTTGGTTGATAATGAGGAGAGAATGATGCATATGTTTCTAAGAGGTTTGAAACCTGAGATACGTCAATATCTAATTTCTCATAAACTGTGTTTGTATTCAGATGTTGTAAATAGGGCTCCGTTATTGGAGTGCGATAACGAGTCAACCCAACCAAAAGAAAGCAGCCGGCAAAATGATAATACCAGTGGTGGCAGTCATAGAAGCGGTGACAACAAACATGGAGGGAATCAACATGCCAAAAATGGTAACCACTTCGGTGGTAATCATGGCCAAGACAATAAGAATGGACATTTCAAGAAGAGGAGATTCAACAATGATGGAAAGACGTTAGCACTAACACCCGTTGTTAAGGAAGGAGAACGACCACCTATCATATACTTCAAATGCGGAGGGGAACGACACAGCAGTCCAAACTGCGCGATGCAATCCAAAGCGTGTTATAATTATGGAAGAGAAGGTCACCTAGCTTCGATTTTGTCGTGCAATCAAGACAAGTCCAATTTGGGATGGAGGCACCCAAGGTCAGCCCCGTAAAAGTTAAAACCGATAGTTCAAGGGGAGGCGTTTGTTGTGACCTCCCGTAAAGTAAGGAACCCGAACGAGGTTATCACGGTAAGCTTATCATAAACTATAAATAAGTCTATACCTTATTTGATACCGGTTCTACCCATTCTTTTATTTCTCCTACTTGCGCCAATGTTTAAATTTGACTCAGGAGAAATTAGACTTTGACTTATCGGTTGAAACTCCCGTTGGGAGAAACCTTCATTACATCCATTGCTTAAAAGTCTTGTTTGATTCAAATCAGAACGCAGACGTTACTCATCGATCTTATTTATTTGAAAATACTTGCATTTGATGTGATTTTAGGGATTGATTGGTTAACTACTCATCATACTAAAATCAATTATTTTCATAAGGTTGTTAGTTTTCATATTCCTAACCAACCTATTATACGAATTCAATAGACCAAACCATTAAAATCAATCACGGTCATCTCAAGCCATAAAGCTATTCGTTTATTGAAAAACGGATGTCAAGCTTTGTTAGCTCATGTCACTGATTTAAACAAAAATACGTCAGATTTGAATGATATTTCTGTTGTTAATAAATTTCCTGACGTATTCCCCGAAAAACTTCCTGGCCTACCCCCGGAGCGTGAAATCGAGTTTGGTATCGACCTTGAACCCGGTACAAACCCATTTCCAAAGCCCCATATTGAATGGCTCTTATTGAACTTCAGGAGTTAAAAACCCAACTATAGGAATCATGTCACCATCAAAAATAGGTACCCGTTGCCTCGCATTGATGACCTATTTGACCAGTTGCAAGGCGCCAAATTCTTTTCAGAGAATGATCTTCGTTTTGGATATCATCAGATGAAAATTAAAACGGATGACATTCCAAAGATTGCTTTCAGAACTCGGTACGGGCATTACGAATTCCTAGTCATGTCTTTTGGATTGACTAATGGTCCTGCTGCCTTCATGAATATGATGAACCGAGTATTCAAGGAATATTTGGATCACTTTGTGGTCGTCTTTCTTGATGACTTCCTCATTTACTCCAAAAGCCGTGAAGATCATGAGCAACACTTGAGGCTGATACTCCAAAAGCTTCGTGAAAACAAGTTATATGCCAAGTTTAAGAAATGTGAGTTTTGGCTTGAGGAAGTAGCATTCCTTGGGCACGTGATATCAAATCATGGAATATCCGTTGACCTTAAGAAAGATTGAAGCAATTCAAAGTTTGGAGCAACTAAAATCAAGGATCAAGACGTAGCTTTCTCGGGCTAGTATTGGTTATTATCGGAGATTCATGGAAGGATTTTGTCGAATCACTACTCCATTAACTCAGCTGACTCAAAAAGATACAAAGTTCGGTTAGAGCGGGGAATGCGAGAAGAGTTTTCAAGAACTCCAGAGAAGACTCATTTCAAGACTGCTCGACAATACCATCCGCCTCGGAGGGATTTGTCATCTACAAGTGATGCTTGTGCAAAGGGTTAGGATGTGTTCTCATGCAACATGGGAAAGTCATAGCCTATGCCTCAAGATAACTCAAAGAATATGAGAGGAATTATCCTACTCATGATCTAGAGTTAGCAGCTGTCATTTTTGCACTTAAAATTTGGAGGCATTACCTGTATGGAGATAAGGTGGAGATCTATACGGATCATAAAAGCCTCAAATATTTCTTCACTCAAAAGGAACTCAACATGCGGCAACGACGATGGCTTGAGTTGTTGAAAGATTATGATCATACCATCCAATACCATCCATGAAAAGCGAACATAGTAGCTGATGCATTGAGTAGAAGATCATATGTGGGTATGAGTGCATTATTGTCAACGCAAAGGCCAATTTTATATGACTTACAAAGGATGGAGATATAGTTAAAGACTCTAGGGACCCATGTGATGATGGCGAATATACGAGTAGAACCAACTTTAATCGATAAATACCTGATACAGAATTCAAATACAACTTAATAATACAACTATTGTGTAACATACGACAAAACATAAACTGAGAGTTTAATACGAATATTGTCTTCTAGACAATATTCAACTCAAATGGAGCCCTCAATACGTTTATTATCAAATTATTTCATAGAATAGTTAGGACTACTAATGCTATCATCTGGACCGTCACATCGTTCCCCAACTAGTCCCGGCTACGTTCTCATTTCTTGAAGAGAACAATGAAAGCAAAAGGGTGAGCTCAACTAGCCCAGTAAGAAATATTATGACTAAGATAATGCAAAATAAATATCGTTAGCCTTCAACAGTGTTAAACTAATAAAATACAATAAACATCAAGTTTAACTGCAGCGGAACAAGCAATCCATTAGAAAAGTCAAGTAGAGCATGATATCTACTATCTTCTATGATTTAAAAGTTTATCATCAATTTTATCACCGAGACTTAGCTAAATAAATAAACCACATCATCGAATCATCCCTGCACTACATGCCAATGATATTCATTAGTTTCACGACCATGAATTATCCATGCACTACGGGCCAAGGATATTCGTGTTTTCACTAATGGTCATAATTACATCGAATAATCCCTGGTCATAATCATATCAATCAACAGTCCATCTATGCACTATGGGCCAAAGATTACTTTCATCACAATATAAGCATGAGGATGATGACAATGATATAAGAATTTAATTAAATGAAAGCAAATGATAAATTTTAAATATTTATAATTCAATTAATCGAGAATTCAATAATGTCCAAATTGTCAACATAATACTGCTTTGTGGAGTAAAATTCAAGAATAATATATCAAAAATGATTTGAACCGAAAAGAAATCAATTTTTGTCATGAATAGTACCCCAGGTGAATAGTAACCGAGTGAATAGTACCTCGTGAATAGTACTTCAGGAATTAACCCGTGAATAGTACCCCGACGTGAAAAGATAAAAAATTATCAAGAATGCTTAGAATAATATTTCCATGAAAAGATACTGGATGAAGCGCAAATATCAAGGATATTCTACTAATTTCACGGAGTATAGAAACAATACTTATCAACATAAGTGTAGAATTAGGAATATGAAACGAAATAATATTACTTACATACTACATAGTATGGAAGAAAATATTATTTCTTACGAATATTGAACAAGAATAATATCATGAATACGAAAAAAATAATACCCATTACCTTAGTAGGAGATTGGATACTGCAATATATAGTGTAGTAACAGAATACTTTTCTTCTTTCTTTCTTATTCTCTCTATACTTTCTCTCTCTATAACTTGAATGAATTGGTGAAAAATAAGAAAGAAATGAGCTTCTATTTATAGGCTTGGCAGAGTAAGGGTAAAATAGTCTTTTTACCATATTTTATGACATCATCGCTTACATCATCGATCATATGACATCAATACTTACCTCATTGTTCTGATGGCATCATTGCTTACCTCATCGTTCCGATGACATCATTGCATACATCATCAGAATTCAAATTCAATTTGTTCTCTTCCACCTCATTTTACTTTTATACCATGAATTTACTATAATAATGCTACCATTCAAATTAAAAATCATACTATTATATAATCACACCATACTACTATAATGTAATATTATAATAATATATTTGAATGAATTATTTTATCGAAAAAGATAAAATACCAACTTTCAACAAATGTCACATGCTAAAAATTACTCCGTTTAAATCCACATTAAAAAAATATTTCCTTATCATATATATCAACAATTTATTATTCAAAAATAATATTACAGAACTACAAATATTAACAACCAGGTCGTTCCCAGGAAAGAGGGGGCTTTCCGATAAAGATTTCTTCCTATTGGCGCGCAATTAGGTGACCAAACCCCTTTCCTCGACAGAACTTTCTAGACATTGTCAATAATGCTATCTAATAATATTATTCAAATAATATAAATTATTGATTTGATAATTTGAAATATTGTACAATGACAATTATTGAATCAATAATATAAAATGTCATCGTAGCAATTATTGAATCAATAAAATAAAATATTGAACAGTAATTACTGTAGTAATAATTGAGTATAACTGAGTGATTTCTCACGTAAGCATCAATAATCAATACCATGTGCTACTATGCAACCACGCGTATTACTGTACTTGTATCACTGGGTATTTCAATAGTTAATGATAAAACTTTCGCCGTTATTTTTATAAAAAGTTATTTCTGTCGTTTTTTAACTCCGACAGCAATTCCATTGTGGGGTCCACCAATGATTGTGTCGTCGTAGGGATATTCCTCGATAAAAAAAAATATTCCCCGACTAATCGAATATTTTATAACAACTTGCATACTTTGCAAAATTTATAAATATTATCCACAACTATAACATTATATCAAAGCCACACCATAATATTCAAAAATATATTTCGAGAAAAATTAATCTTTATTTATGAAAGTTGGGGTCTTACAACCTCCCATTCTTATGAAATTTCGTCCTCAAAATTAGGGTACGTACCTGATATGCCGAAGAGGTGAGGATACCTTGACTTCATTTCAGATTCTAACTCCCAGGTCATTTCCTCAACATCGTGGTTTCTCTACAAAACTTTAACTTGAGGTATAACCTTAGAGCGTAGAATATGCTCCTTCTTATCCAAGATTTTAATAGGCACCTCTTCATACGTTAAATCTTCCGCTATTTCGTCCGGTTCTAACTCAATAATGTGGTTCGGGTCTTTCACATATTTACGTAACATAGATATTATGAACTAAATCGTAAATCCGTGCCCATAGCTTTTTGCAAACTAACCTAAAATTGTGAAGTGAATCTTGGGTTTCGGTCAGAAACTATGGATACTGGCATACCATGCAGTCTTACAATCTCGTTTATGTATATACGAGCAAGACGTTCGAGTGTATAAGTTTTTCGTATAGGTAAGAAATGAGCAGACTTGGTCAATCTATCAACAATGACCCAAATTACATCCATGCCTTGAGAAACCTTGGGAAGATCAATAACGAAATCCATGGTAATGTGCTCCCACTTTTATTCTGGAAATTCAAGTGGTTGCAATGGACCTTTTGACACTTGATGTTCCGCCTTGACTTGTCACCTCAAGATAAACTCCGCGATCTCTCTCTTTATATTGATCCGCCAAAATGTATGTCGAAGATCACGATACATTTTGGTACTCCCAGGATGGATTGAAAACGGTGTGTTGTGCGCCTCCATGATGATTTTATACTTCAAGTCATAATTGTTAGGAACACAAAGTCTGGAGTTGACTCGAAGTATTCCTTCATCATCGATTCTTTCTTCCGGAATAACAACTTCTTGCACTTTATTCTTCATACGCATCAGCTCTAGGTACGTAGATTGAGCAACTTTAACTTTATCGATTAAAGTCGGTTCTACCCGTATATTTTCCATCATCACATGGGTCCATGGAGTCTTTATTTCTATCTCTATCCTTTTTAAGTCATACCAAATGGGCCTTTGCATTGACAATATCGCACTCGTACCCGCATATGATCTTCTACTCAATGCGTCAGCTACCACGTTCGCTTTTTCAAGATGGTATTGAATTGTATGATCATAATCTTTCAACAGCTCGAGCCAACGTCGTTGCCGCATGTTGAGTTCCTTTTGGGTGAAGAAATATTTGAGTCTTTTATGATCTTTATAGATCTCCACTTTCTCCTCATACAGGTAATGCCTCTACATTTTAAGTGTGAAAACGACAGCTGCCAACTATAGATCATGAGTAGGATAATTCCTCTCATATTCTTTGAGTTGTCGTGAGGCATAGACTATGACTTTCCCATATTTCATGAGAACACATCCTAAACCTCTGCCTGAATCATCACTGTAGATGACATATCCCTCCGAACCAGATGGTATTGTCAGAACATGTGCTTAAATGAGTCTACTCTTAAGTTCTTTAAAACTCTTCTCACATTCCTCACTTCAATCGAATTTTGTATCTTTTTGAGTCAGCTGAGTTAATGGAGTAGCATTTCGAGAAAATCCTTCCACGAATCTCTGATAATAACCAGCTAAGCCCAGAAAGCTACGTATTTCAGTAACTGACTTAGGTTGCTCCTAGCTTTGAATTATTTCAATCTTTACCGGGTCAACATATATTTCATGATTTGATATCACGTGCCCAAGGAATGCTACTTCCTCAAGCCAGAACTCGCATTTCTTCAACTTGTCATATAGTTTATTTTCACAAAGATTTTGGAGTATTAGCCTCAAGTGTTGCTCATGATCTTCACGTCTTTTAGAGTATATGAGGATGTCATCAATAAAGACTACAACAAAATGATCCAAATATTCCTTGAATACTCGGTTCATCATATCCATGATGGCCGTAGGAGCATTAGTCAATCCAAAAGACATGACTAGGAATTCGTAATGCCCGTACTGAGTTCTGAAGGTAGTCTTTGAAATCCCATCAGTTTTAACTTTTAATTGATGATATCCGGAACGAAGATCGATCTTTGAAAAGAATTTAACACCTTGTAACTGGTCAAACAGGTCATCAATTCGAGGTAACGAGTACCTATTTTTGACGGTGACATGATTCAACTCCCGATAGTCAATACAAAGTCGTATACTTCCATCTTTCTTCTTTACGAATAGAACAGGAGCACCCCAAGGAGACGTACTAGGACGAATGAAACCGATGTCTAACAATTCTTGCCGTTGGGTTTTTAACTCCTGAAGTTCAATAAGAGCCATTCAATATAGGGCTTTGGAAATGGGTTTTGCACCAGGTTCAAGGTCGATACAAAATTTAATTTCTCACTTTGGGGGTAGTCCAGGAAGTTCTTCAGGGAATACGTCAGGAACTTTATTAACAATAGAAATATCATTCAAATCTAACGTATTTTTGTTTAAATCCGTGACATGGGCTAAAAAAGCTTGACATCCGTTTTTCAATAAACGAATAACTTTATGGCTTGATATAAAAGTGATTGACTTTAGTGGTTTGGTTGCTTGAATTCGCATAATAGGTTGGTTAGGAATATGAAAGCTAACAACCTTACGAAAATAATCAATTTTTTCATGATAAGTGGTTAACCAATCAATCCCTAAAATCACATCAAATGCAAGCATTTTAAAAGAGATAAGATCGATCGGTAACGTGGGGTTGCCGATTTGAATAAAATAAGACTTATAAACAGTGGATGTAATGAAGGTTTCTCCCAACGGAGTTTCAACAAACAAGTCAAAGTCTATTTTCTCCGGAGTCAAATTTAAACGTTGAACGCAAGTAGGAGAAATAAAAGAATGGGTAGAACCGGTATCAAATAAGGTATAGACTTCGCTATAGTTTATAATTAGCTTACCCGTAATAACCTCGTCGGGTTCCTTACTTTTTGGGAGGTCACGATAAACGCTCTCCCTTGAACTACCGGCTTTGACTTGTCTGGGACGACATTTGGTGTCCCCATCCCTACTGGACTTGGCTTCGCTTCATGACAAAATCGAGCTAGGTGACCTTCTTTTCCATAATTGTAATATGCTTTGGACTGCTGCATATAGTTTGGACTGATGTGTCCCTCCCCTCCGTATTTGTAACATACGATCGACGATCGTTCTCCTTCCTAGGACTGAGCAAAAAATGGCTATAACCGAATTACCGAACCGAACCGAAATAATTAACCGAAATTTTCTGATAATTCAGTTATTTTTAACATTTTGGTTATATCCGAAATTATTTACGATTTTTGGTTAGTTTGTACGGGTTTCAGTTTTGAGTTATTTAGTTTAACCGAATAACCGAATAAAGCTTTGCAAAGTTGAAATAATAATATAACTGAACAAAGTCTTATGGACTACTTGTCTACTTTACTAAATAAAGCTGCTCTACTTATGGTATACTACTCTACTTTACATTATAATGCTGCTTTTAGTAAAGTAGCTGGCTAGACCCACTGCCCCAGGCTCTGAGTCTGAGATTTCCAAATTGAACACATAGTCATCTTCAAAATCAAACCCGATACCGATCAGGAAAAAGTCTCCGCCATGTTCGACGGACTCAACCAGGTGGTCCACCTGACCTCACCGACAGTCCGCTCCTCCACACCCCTTTCTCCTCCCTCACCTTCACTCACATGCTCCACTGCCGCTACAACTCCAAAGAAGACCTCAAAGCTTATGCGGTACACCCGACGCATATTAGTTTTGTGAAAGAATCGGCACCGATCGTCGATGACATCATAGCCGTCGATTGGGTCGTTAAACATCTCACCAGTCCAGTGGCCCTGGCTCCTGGCTCCGCCAGAAAATTCGATCTTTTTCCAACATTAACTGCAATAAGATAGAAAATTTGTTTCAAACTCACTGCATGTGACTCTTCAATTTTGGTATGGATAACATCATAGTCGATTTAGGCATTTTGTGGAATCATAATTTTGGGTGTTATTTTTGATAGCAGTGTTCAATTATTAACCGAAATACCGAATTTATAATTCGGTAATTCGGTATTCGGTCATTCAATTATTACCAAAATTTGGTTATTAGTTCGGATATTAAAAATAGGAATATTTCAATTTTTGGTTATAACCGAATAGCCTATTTGGTTCAGTTATAACCGAATGATTAGTTATACTCCTTCCTTAATAACCGGTGCTGGTGTTGACGTCTTTCCATCATTATTGAATCTCCTCTTCTTGAAATTCCTACTTCTATTATCTTGGTCATGATTACCACCGAAGTGGTTACCATTTTTGGCATGTTGATTCCCTCTACGTTTGTTGTCACCGCTTTGATGACTGCTGGCACTGGTATTATCATTTTGTCGGCTGCTCTCTCTTGGTTGGGTTGACTCATTATCGCGCTCCAATAACCGAGCCCTATTTATAACATCTGAATACAAACACAATTTATGAGAAATGAGATATTGACGTATTTTAGGTTTCAAACCTCACAGAAATATTTGCGTCATTCTCTCCCCATTATCAACAAAACCGAGACAACTCTTCAAACTTAGCTTCGTACTGTGACACGATCATATTATTTTGCTCCAGCTTGATGAACTTTACTTCCTTCATGTGACGAATACTTTTGGGAAAGTACTTATCATTGAACAGTTCTTGGAACTTCTCCCAAGACATCTTCAATGCGGCAGGTTGGGTACGCTTTACAGATTCCCACCAGTAATCTGTGTGACAAACGAGATTTTGTAATTTAATTTTAATATTTATTGAATTAAATAAATATTTTCGATGATTTAATTATTAGATTAAATAATTAATTGATGAAGTTGTGGTAGATTAATTTAATTATATGTGTTATATTTATTAAATTAATGTGGAGAATTTTTATTATTCAAAGTATGTACTTATGTGAGCTTATTAAATTAAATTAAATATTTAAGAAGCATAATGTGATTTTAATTAATTTAATAATTAATTAGAGAATTAATTATTTAACATAATTAATAAATGAGAAATTTAATTTTATGACTATGTGAATTAATAAGAAATTATTATATTTTATTTACATTAAATTAAATGAGATATTTGATTATTGTGTAATTGGGTGTGACATTATTAAACTATAGTATTAAGGATTAATGAAATTAAATGGGTTTGAGTTTTTAAGAGTGGCCAAACAGGGCCTTAAGAGATGTTGAGAGCAGTTAACCACGTATGGGTTAACTGACCTCAATATTATTGGTTATAATAAGTGCGCCTTCATCAGTTTCATTATTATGTATATTATTTAGAATCAAAATCCTGAGAGTCAGATAATTCAGAGAGATTTTCAGAGAGAGTTAGAGGAATTTGTGATATTGAAGAATCAGAAGGATTGCTTGAGGGTAATCTCTTCAACCCAGTTTTATTTATGTCCTTAGAGTTTTCATGAAAATGGCTTTCAAGTTAATTGTTTAAGTCTCTATAATCGGAAAGGGTAGTGATTATATGGATGTATGTGTTAATATGTTAACATAGTATGTTTTTACTATGTTGTATGAACCATAACATCAGTTTCATAAAAATATATGTCATAGATTGTTTCTTCAAAAATTAAAGAGTATAAAAATATGACCATATGGCCCTTACATGCAAATTAATACGTCAATCATATGTTGTTTCATAAATTTTACACTTGTATATAATTATGTATATTAAAATGAAGGAATCAAACTTCAAATGAACAAATTCAGTGTTATAACGAACCCGTAGTATTAATTTTTATGTTTTGTGTTCAAAACTTTCAAGAACAGTAAAATTACATGTGTTGATTCTGCAAATTATGTGTTTTAACATGTTAAAATTATGCTAGGAGGGTTAAGTAGTATTTATATGTGTATTACAACGTTTGGGTATGTCTAAATTCGTGTAGAAATAATTTAATCAGAGGTTTTGGCCATGTTCTGCAATTTTTCACGAATTGCAGAACTTCAGATCGTTCATCGCACTGCAAGTGCCAGTTCCATGCCTTATATGGCATGCAATGACATAAAAGCCCAAGTAGTCATTGTCAGGAGGATAAGTTTATAAGTGGAAATATAGGCCACTCTACTGTAATGTCCGTAAATAAAAATTTTAAAGTGTTCAAGTCCATGAATGTGATAGTAACCTAATCTAGTGAACATAAAAATATGTTAGAAGTATAACGAGACGTTAAAATAAGTTATTAACACATCAATAACACAGTTACGTGTGGATTGAATGATTAAACACATATTTAACTTATTGTTCGAGAAGTGTAAAATTATGTGACAATAAGTGTGGTAATTTGACTAAGTATAGTCATAATCCGAGTTAGACGAAAACAATGAACTTGTGATGACTAGTTACGTTATAAATGACTGGTATTGTGAATATGAATGATATGTAGGACTAAATCGAGGAACATGTATAATTAATGTGTAATCTACGCACGAGGCAAGTTTCCTAACCCTACTTGTTATCATTATTCAAGTTTATAAATTACCTCGAGCAAATTCTTGTTATTATTAATCAAATTCAATTTGTTATATTAAAGATTATTTATCTTTTCAAAGTATGATTCTGTTATACAATACTTGTTCCATTGTATACCTCTTGAAATTGTTATTCGATTTAAATATCATTTATTGTTGAACCTGGTTAGACCAGTGAACCCTTATTGATTCGACTAGTCCATAGTTGATGAACGTTTTAAATTTCAGAACCCTTATTGATTTATCCAAACCAAACTTCCTTTGGTGGGGACTCTAATGTCAAACTGAGATGAACAACCCTGTATAGGGATTACTTATGTGTTAGCGTTAAGATATTGTGCACAGTATGGTACTAAGGGCTGATCCCCCTAAGTACGAGTAGCAAAGTCCATAGTCTTATGACTGTTAAAGGTTTCAAGTATAACCCTTGATAACCTGGGACATAGTTTAAGGTCTTATGACCCTCAGAAATCTTTTGAATTCTTGTTATTCATTCTTGATTCAAAAGTTGAGTTTATTTCCAGAAGTCTTTGATTCACTCGCATGTTATTATATATTTTTATTTCATTTTTATACTTGTGGGCAATTATGCTCACCCTTGCGTAATAATAACATTACATTTAAGAACGAAAGGTCCGATGAGCCTTCTACTAGCAAAGGCAAGGGCAAGATTAACAAGTGATGAAGACTTGTTGTTTTATGTGATGATGTATTTCTGTTTTAGACTTATGTTAACGATGTGTAAGATGATTAATTGTTTATGTTTCCGTAGTTAAGATTTAAGGTTACTATGACCTGGGATTTATGTATTTTTACGATGTAACTCCTTAAGGAGAAGATTTATTTCTATCTACTAATGCTTTCATTTATTATGGGTAGATAGACAGATAATGTTTGTATAATGAACACCAAATCTTGTGGGAATTGAAGTACCCGGATTTGGGGGTGTCACAATCTGTCTCTCGTCGCAACATGAAGGTGGCAAATGGAACCTTTTGCTCCTCGGAGCATCCCAAGACATCAAATATCTTGGTGATCTGCTTTATCCATGTCTCCACCTTAAAGTGGTTTTGGCTCTTCCAAAAACTCTGGTGGTCCTAGCTCCTTGAACTACTTAGCGGTGACCATCCAAGAGTTTTCAGTGTTTCCACCTGTATTTTGAACAGAAATTGTTCTCGCCTGATGTTGCATGAATTGTATAAAGCCTCTGAACATCCCATCATTCATCATTTGGTCGGTGTTGTTGTTTTCCTGAGGAATATTGCCTTCTTGATGTACATTATCCTGGGTATTGATCGTTGGTGACTCAACGATTTCATGTGCTCCATTGCTTATCTCAACATTCTCGGATGTAATGTTCAAATATTGCCACAAAATAAGGGTTAATTGACATACCACATATTATCCATATATTCTGACCGACCAATTAAATAACAATTAGGTCATACTAGCGAAGGATTTCCCCGTCTCTCCCCTTAGTTCTAGTTTCACATCTCAGCCATGGATCATATCCCTAAGCTTTGATACCAACTTTGACGCCCCCAAAATAGGTATACATCACCCATTCTGAGTCACCAAATACATGGTACAGAATATAAATACAAACTTCATTTATACAATACAACAAAGCGTAGCTGAGAATTTTTACACGAATATTGTCCAATAGACAATATTCAAACTCAAAAAGGAGTCCTTATTATATTTATTATAACACTAAATAGTGATGACTACTAAAACAACCATCACGGACCGTCACTCCATTCCCCGACTAGTCCCGACTACGTTCTCATTTTCTGAAGAGAACAATGAAAGCAAAAGGGTGAGCTCAACTAGCCCAGTAAGAAATATTATGACTAAGATAATGCAAAATAAATTATTGTTAGCCTTCAACAGTGTTAAACTAATAAAATACAATAAACATCAACTTTAACTGAAGTGGAACAAACAATCCATGCATTAGAAGAGTCAAGTAGAGCATGATATCTACTATCTTCTATGATTTAAAAGTTTATCATCAATTTTATTGCTGAGACTTAGCTAAATAAATAAATCACATCATCGAATCATCCCTGCATTACAAGCCAAAGATATTCATTAGTATCATGACCATGAATTATCCATGCACTACGAGCCAAGGATATTCGTGTTTTCACTAATGGTCATGATTATACCGAATAATCCCTGATCATAATCATATCAATCAACAGTCCATCAATGCACTACGGGCCAAAGATGACTTTCATCACAATATAAACATGAGGATGATGACAATGATATAAGAATTCAATTAAATGAAAGCAAAGGATAAATTTTAAAGATTTGTAATTTAGTTTATCCAGAATTCAATAATGTCCAAATTGTCAACATGATACTGCTTTGTGGAGTAAAATTCAAGAATAATAATGTATCAAAAATGATTTGAACCGAAAAGAAATCAATTTTTGTCATGAATAGTACTCTGGGTGAATAGTAACTGAGTGAATAGTACCCCGTGAATAGTAACCCGTGAATAGTACCCTGACATGAAAAGATAAAAAATTATCAAGAATGATCAGAATAATATTTTCATGAAAAGATACTGGATGAAGCTCAAATATCAAGGATATTCTACTAATTTCATGGAGTATAGAAGCAATACTTATCAACATAAGTGTAGAATTAGGAATATGTAATGAAATAATATTACTTACATACTATAGAGTATGGAAGAAAATATTATTTCTTACGAATATTGAACAAGAATAATATCACTTACGAATACGAAAAAAATAATACCCCTTACCTTAGTAGGAGATTGGATACTGCAATAGTGTAGTAACAAAATACGATTCTTCTTTCTCTCTATACTTTCTCTCTCTATAGCTTGAATGAATTGGTAAAAAATAATGAAAAAATGAGCTTCTATTTTTAGGCTTGGCATAATAAGGGTAAAATAGTCTTTTCCCCATAATTTATGACATCATCGCTTACATCATCGATCATATGACATCATTGCTTACCTCATCGTTCCGATGACATCATTGCTTATATCATCAGAATTCAAATTCAATTTGTTCTCTTCCACCTCATTTTACTTTTATATCATGAATTTACTATAATAATGCTACTATTAAATTTAAAAATCATACTATTATATAATCACATCATACTACTATAATGTAATATTATAATAATATATTTGAATGAATTATTTTATCGGAAAAGATAAAATACAAACTTTCAACAAATGTCACATGCTAAAAATTCATCCGTTTAAATCCACATTAAAAAAATATTTCTTTATCATATATATCAACAATTTATTATTCACAAATAATATTACAGAACTACAATATTGACAACCAGGTCGTTCCCAGGAAAGAGGGGGCTTTTCGATAAGGATTTCTCCCTATTGGCGCGCAATTAGGTGACCAAACCCCTTTCCTCAACAGAACTTTCTAGACATTGTCAATAATGCTATCTAATAATATTATTCAAATAATATGAATTATTGATTTGATAATTTGAAATATTGTGCAATGACAATTATTGAATCAATAATATAAAATATCAATGTAGTAATTATTGAATCAATAAAATAAAATATTGAACAGTAATTACTGTAGCAATAATTGAGTGACTTCTCACGTAAGCATCAATAATCAATACCGTGTGCTACTATGCAACCACGCGTATTACTGTACTTTTATCATCGGGTATTTCAGCAGTTAACGGTAAAACTTTCGCCGTTATTTTTATAAAAAGTTATTTATGTCGTTTTCTAACTCCGACAGTAATTCCGTTGTGGAGTCCACCAATGATTGTGTCATCGTACGGATATTCCCCGATAAAAAGAATATTTCCCGACCAATCGAATATTTTATAACAACTTGCATACTTTGCAAAATTTATAAATATTACCCACAACTATAACATTATATCAAAACAACACCATAATATTCAAAAATATATTTCGAGAAAGATTAATATTTATTTATGAAAGTTGGGGTCTTATAACCTCCCCTTCTTATGAAATTTCATCCTCGAAATTAGGGTACGTACCTGGTATGTCGAAGAGGTGAGGATACCTTGACTTCATTTTAGATTCTAACTCCCAGGTCATTTCCTCAACATCGTGGTTTTTCCACAAAACTTTGACTTGAGGTATAACCTTGGAGTGTTGAATATGCTCCTTCTTATCCAAGATTTTAACAGGCACCTCTCTATACGTTAAATCTTCCGCTATTTCGTTCGATTCTATCTCAATAATGTGGTTCGGGTCTTCCACATATTTACGTAACATTGATATGTAAAAAACGTTATGAACACGAGACATACTTGGCAGTAAAACGAGTCTATAAGCCACAGTTCCTACCCGATCAAGAATTTCAAATGGGCCAATGAATCGAGGATTTAACTTTTCTCTCTTTCCAAATCTTGTAACTCCTTTCCATGGAGAAACACATAGCAACACATGCTCTCCAACATTGAATTCCACGTCCTTTATTTGTCCTTTTATGTTTTTGTCTTTTGGTGTTCTCAGTTTAAATGAGATTTATTTGAAAAAACAAGTTTGAAAAGGTCCGACATGTATATGTCGACGATTTGACTTTAAGAGTCGCCAGTTGGTTATTTTTAAATTGTTGCACCAACGCAATCGAGAAAAGGATTGCACAAAGACCTAGCGATATGACACTATTTAACTAGCCTGCAAAACCGAAATTTGTTCGGGTCCGGGGGCTTGATTAAGCGGAGGGAAGTTGTTAGGTACCCCCTGACTTCTGTGATAACACGGTTACCACCACTTTTCATTAAAAACTTTTATTTGCGTACGTGTGTGTGTGTTAGGTCTATGTGCGATTATTTGGAAGTAGTGTTATGCCTCGTTTACACCCATATACAAAGGGTTTGACTTTTGTATAAAAGTTCAATTTTAACAAGATATACCAGTGATGTTTTTTAAAATAGGTTTTTCAAACCCTTGTGCTCAATAGTAATTGAGGCATTTGATACTTCAATTTTATTATGCGTTTGGCTTGGTTGATTTTATTTTTGAGATGCGAGGCAACTTCGAGAAAATAAGATACATAGTAGTGCCGAACTCCTTGTGGGCATGCGAGCCATCTAATGATATTCAGGCACCGTATATAATTTACAAGCTGGATGCAGCTGAAAATGTCCATCACGGGAACCGAATCTAGATTCAGGACATGAATCTGTGATCACATGATTCCTAGGCTCACATGAAAAAGCAATATGTATAAAAGCTTGAAAACGAGCCAAATTTGAGTAAATCTAAGCATTCCAGCTTCAGCGGTTTCAGTTTAGTTACCATGAATCGATTAAAGCGAGAAATAGCCAAATTTAGGCAAATCTAACCCCCAGGCTGATAAAAGCTAGAAAAGGAACTAGATTTGAATAAATCTAAACTATTCGACTTCAATCTGGCCCAGTTTAGTCACCATGAACCTAAGTTAAAGTGAGAAAGAGCCGATTGTGCAAATCTAGCCTCACAGATGAATATGAATATATATATATATATATATATATATATATATATATATATATATATATATAAAGGTGTAAATATATATATATGAACTATCAACACCAATGTAAGTAAACTCTGTGTAGAGACTTGAATATATATATATATATATATATATATATATATATATATATATATATATATATATATATATATATATAATAAGGATCTTAGACTCACCCTCTTCTTTGCTCACCCAACTCACCTATATAAACCCCCCGCCTCTTATTTCTTCTCTCTCCTTGACTCAGACAAAACAACACTAACCCATTTGCCTCTCTCCTGCTCTCTCCGCTGCCTCTCTCTTACTCGCTTCCCATCTCCTCGCTCGCCGCCCATTTCTTCCCGCGCCGCCCATCTCCTCGCGACTAATCCGTCGATTCACTACAACGTAACAAAATTAGACGTGGATAGATGTATTTTATTGCTTTTAGTGTTGAATTAGCCTTTTTGTTTTATATTTTGTGTTTTGATTTTCAAAAATTGGAATATGCAGATTTGTTTGTGTTGATAGACAACTTTTTGATTTATGAATATTATTCTGGGTTATAATGGGTGGTGTTAAAATAGAAAGCAGAGCACATTTGTTCTGCTGTTATAGAGTGTTATTATTTGAGAATGCCTGTTATTGAGTTGTAATTTGATGAGAAACCTCTCTTTCACTTTCTCTCTCCAAAACCCCCAAAATATTCCCGATCCCCTCTATTCTTCTCCTCCCTTTGCCTCTTTTCTTCTGTCTGTTTGCTGAATAATTTATTATGTACTATCTTTTTTGCTTTTATGTTAGTTTTGTTGATTTTTTTGTTATAAATTGTTTCAGAGATTGTTCAGCTGGTTTTGTTTGATAACGAATCTTTAAAATTGTGTGTTCATGGGTTTATTATAAATTTTACATGAAAAGCTTTTTTTATATATTTGTTGACTCGGAAGAAGAGTTGGACCACCTTATGTTATGGTTTTATGTTGGCAGCTTGTGTTGATAATTGTTGAAGATATGTAATGTGTTTTTGGTTTAGTGAAGTGGTTTTGATTTATCAAGTTTAGTTAGTGTCTAAAATATTATTGTTCACCTATCATTTTTCTCCTCATTCTTTTATGCCTTTTCCCAAAATAATTTCTATATAATTTTGTTGGTTTTTTAACGTGTCCTTTGAATTTCAAGGTGTTGCAACTAGTTGGCAACTTTATCTCAATGGCCCATTTAAATTTGTCTCAAATACTATTAAAATAAAAGATTTTTTGAAATAGTATCCTAACTCCTAAATCACTTAATTTTTAAAACTATGAGAAATCCTTCCGTTCAATAGCTGTCTAGGTGAAAAATGAGTATAATTTTTGTTGAATCTAGTTGGTATTGTTTTGACTAATATTTTTCTTAGTTCTCAATTATTTTTTCTTTAATAATTGTAGGTGCTAATAATTTTCTCCATGCTAAAATGCAAATTCAGTAGTCAAACTTGTATGATGTTGATGCTAGTGTTAATACTTGTAATATTGTGAATAAGGCTGGTAAAGGGAGGAGGGGAAGAAAGAGAAAAATGTGCTAAGGGCAAATGTAGGAGAAAAAAGATGTAAAAATAGGTTCACAGTAAATGAATGATTTATTGTTGATTTGCACCCAAAATAAATGATTTATTGTTGATTTGCATTCAAAAATAAATAAATGATTTATTGTGTTTTTTTGTTTTGTATTTGTAACCATGAATGCACTATGTGATTGTGAGAGGCGAGCTCAACTTAAAACAACATGGACCGATTCAAATCCAGGATCTCATGTCCAAATTATGAAAAAGTAAGTGTGTTAGGGTTCCAATTTTGTTATATATCTCTTCCATTCTATTTACTTGCACATAAAATTAAAAATTTCTTTGTTTACAGAGGAATGTTTGTCAGTTTTTTGCTTGGTATGATCCTCTAATGTGTGATACGTGAACACAAATAATCCCCGGATTACTTTGAAAGATTAACAGAATGAAGCAAGAGATGGAGAACATGCGTGCAATAGGCAACATTCGAAGAATAAAATTTATTATTGTACTTTTTTTATTCTTGGTTATTGATTTTATTCATGATGTTATTGTAGATGAGGTAAATATTGTCATTTGAGTTGATTACGCTTCTAGTATAGTTTAATGTAATCTTATCCAAGAAGGGAACGTAATCATGGTTCTTCTTTGTTTCTGAAAATTTGAATTATCTAGCATCTGTAAGGATTTTTTTTGTTATGCATGTGATGATTCCCTCCTAAGGAGGGAACCGATCCGTGACTCTCCCCCTCTCTCTCTTCTCCTTCCCCTCCTCTTCCTTCTCTCATTTTCTATATAAAGAGAACGATACTGAAGGAAATAATAAGATTTTCTCTAAAGAATTTCTCTCTCTTTTCTCTTGTTTATTCTCTCTAAAATTATGCAGCAATTATAAGAGTATCTTTATACACTTTGCTAAAGTTTTATAACACGTTATCAGTACGAAGCTCTAACAACCTGAGACGGTAAAATTAAATTCTTGCAATTTATTATTATATTACCGGTTTGGCTATGCCACCAATAGTATAATGTTATTCTTATAATTGGCATGGCTTTGCCACATATTATATTCTTTAACTGTCAAGTTATATTTATGTTTTATTGTCCATTTTAAATCATGTTATTTATAGAGGTACCATCTATTCTTGTTGATCTTACAAGACTTGGTGGGAACCTTTTTACCGCTTATTAAATTGTGGGAATAACCTGTATATGCGAAGTACCGCATACATGGTGAAATTCTTCTGTTATTCCATTATTTATTATTCTGTTGGAATATCCTGTCTGTGCGGATTACGCATGACATGGTTCCATTCTTTATTATTCTATTGGAATATCCTGTCTGTGCGTATTACGCATGACCTAGTTCTATTATTTATTATTCTGTTGGGGATAACCTGTCTGTGCGGTCTATCGCATGCTTGGTGAATTCTTTTGTTATTCCGTTCTTTATTATTCTGCTGGAATAATCTGTCTACGTGGATTACCGCATGGCGGATGAAGATCCATTTGCAATTTTGTATATATATATATATATATATATATATATATATTTGTAATTGTATATATACATTAACGATTGCATATTCTTTTTACTAAGATAATATGCTAATAACATAAATATAAGAATATTTATATTATTTATATTTGCACTTTATCACCACTTGAAGTCGTGATTTAGTTTATTTTTTATATATATCATACATGCAATTATTTATTGTTTTAATAAATAATAATTGTGTTTTAACCCAGAATAGATGGCAAATTTGGCAAAAATAGACTTTTCTATTTTGAAAATCTCTGGAGACAACTATTTGGCTTGGGCACTTGATGCAGAATTGCACCTTAGTGCAAATGAGTTAGAAAATACCATTGAATCAGGAAATACAGCTACTTCGGCACAAAATGCAAAAGCCATGATTTTTTTTCGTCACCATATTGATGAAGGATTAAAGACTGAATATTTAACAGTCAAAGATCCTTTGTCTTTATGGACACAACTGAAGGAAAGATTTGACCACCAAAAATTGGTTGTTCTCCCTAATGCCAAATTTGAGTGGCTTAATTTAAGGCTACAAGATTACAAATCAATTACGGAATATAGTTCCAATGTTTATAGAATAACCTCTACTTTGGCTTTGTGCGGAGATCCAGTTTCTGAAACCCAAATGTTAGAGAAAACGCTCTCAACTTTTCATCCGACCAACATGATTCTATCACAACAATATAGACAGAGTAAGTTCACAAAATTCAGTGACTTGTTGTCTATCCTCCTTGTTGCAGAAAAGAATAATGAATTGTTGTTGAAAAACCATCAAGTATGGCCAACGGGTGCTACCCCATTGCCAGATATTAACAGCACGTCATTCCAGCAGATTAAACGTGACAAGAGATGATCATATAATAAGAAGTCTTGGGGACGAAAGAATAAACAAGGCCATCATAACAACAAATTCCAGAACCGCGACAATTCAGGCCACCAGAAGAGGCAAATGTCTGGGTCAGGTAAAAATAAAGAAAATGCAACACAGATAAAGAACAAACCAAATGTTTGTTTTAGGTGTGGGATGAATGGGCATTGGTCGCGTACCTGCCGTACGCCGAGGCATCTGGTTAATTTATTCCACCAATGACCAACATTGAGAAAAAGGTTGTTGATATTACTGAACCTTCTGAAAGTATCTTTTGGGATATTGTTTAATTTCTTATTTTAATTAAACACCCTGAATGTATAATATTATCAGTTTTCATTCTGTATGTGGTATGTGTTTCTCATGAATAAAATTATATTTGAAATGTAACTTTTCTTATTTATGTTTTTATATGTGTCAGACCATCTTTAATGGATATAGAGGATATATGTTTAGCAGACAGTGCAACAACTCATACAATCCTTCAAAGTGAGAAATATTTTTCACAACTACTCAAAGATAAGGGAAATGTAGGAACTATCTCTGGCACATCAAATTTAATCGAGGGATTTGGAAAAGCTAGTTTCATGCTACCAAATGAGACACAAGATTTTATCAAAAATGCTCTATATTCTAGTAAATCAAGAAGAAATTTTCTTAGTTTTAAAGATATTCGACTAAATGGTTTTCACATTGAAACAACCAATGAGAATGATAATGAATATCTTCTCATTACTTCTACTATTTACGGAAAAAGAATATCTTAGAAAAACTTCATTCAATTTCTTCTGGATTATATACTATGAAAATTAGAGCAATTGAGTCTCATACTGTTATGATTCCAAAAATCATAGATCCCAAATCCTTTATGCTTTGGCATGAAAGACTAGGTCATCCAGGTACTTCTATGATGCATCGTATTATTGAAAATTCTATTGGTCATCCTCTCAAAAATAAGAAGGTTTTTCCCAGTAGTGAATTTTCTTGTGCTGCGTGTTCTCGAGGAAAATTAATTATTCGACCATCACCAATAAAAGTTTATAAAGAAGCCCCAAAATTCCTAGAGAGAATTCAAGGAGACATTTGTGGACCTATTCAACCATTGTCTGGCCCATTTCGATATTTCATGGTTTTAATAGATGCTTCAACTAGATGGTCTCATGTTAGTCTTCTCTCTTCACAAAATTTTTCCTTCTCAAAACTTCTTGCTCAAATAATCAAGTTACGGGCTCAGTTCCCAGATCATCCAATTAAGTCATTTCGACTTGATAACACAGCTGAATTTTTATCAATGACTTTTAATGATTTTTGTATGACTATTGGAATCTCTATTGAGCATTTTGTTCCTAATATTCATACACAAAATGGTTTAGCTGAATCTTTAATAAAAAGACTTCAACTAATTGCACGACCATTAATGTTAAGGGCTAACTTACCTACCACAGTTTGGGGTCATGCAATTCTTCATGTTGCAGCAATCATTCGAGTAAGACCAATGTCTCTTTATAAATTCTTTCCTCTACAGTTAGTTCTTGAACAGATACCCAATATATCACACTTTCGAGTTTTTGGAAGTGCAGAATATGTTCCAATTGCACCTCCATAAAGAACTAAGATGGGAGCCCAACGAAGAATATGTATTTATGTTGGTTTTGATTCTCCTTCTATTATCAGATATCTTGAGCCTTTAACTGGAGATGTTTTTACTGCACGTTATGTAGATTGTCATTTTGATGAAACTGTATTTTCTCCATTAGGAGGAAAGAAAGTTTTAAATAAAACCCCTCTAAAATATCATGGAATGCATCAGATTTAAATTCACTTGATCCTCGTATAGGACAATGTGAAATTGAAGTTCAAAGAATTATTCATTTACAAATATTGCAAATCAAATGCCAGATGCATTTAATGATGCTAGAAAAGTGATAAAGTCACATACACTGCGCAGTGAATACTCCAAAGAAGGATAGAAATACCTATTGAAAAATTAATTCCTGGAGAATTGACGAATATGGTAATAGAAGAATCTAAACTACGCCAGAAGCGTGGAAGACCGATTGGTGCAAAAGACACTATACCACGAAAATCAAAAGCAAATAAGGGAATCCCAGAAGGAATACCCGCTCCAGAAGTAACACTTATTCCAAGAGTGGGAATAGCCCCAGAAGAGGTTCAAAATCTCAGTGAAGAGATACGAGATGAACACCAAGAGATCTCAATAAATTATGTACATGATGAGAAAATATGGGATCGAAGCAAAGTCATGATTGACGATATATTTGCTTTCTCTATAGCATCGAATATTACTTTGATTCCTGACACGGATCCTGAACCACAAAACGTGGAAGAATGTCGGAAAAGAAGATTAGCCAAAATGAAAAGATGCTATTCAAACTGAGCTACAATCTCTATTGAAAAGAGAAGTATTTGGACCAGTAGTACAAACACTGCTGGGTGTAATCCCGGTTGGAAACAAATGGGTATTTTTACGAAAGCGAAATGAAAAAAATGAAATTGTGAGATTCAAAGCCCGACTTGTAGCTCAAGGGTTTTCACAAAAACCTAATATTGATTATCAGGATACATACTCTCCAGTAATGGATGGAGTCACTTTTTGCTTTCTGATAGGTATGGCAACCATGGAAGGTTTGGAAACACGTCTGATGGATGTTGTAACAGTATACATATATGGCTCACTTGACAGTGAGATTTACATGATAATTCCTGAAGGATTGAAAATGACTAAATCACAAAGGCCAAGTCACATATATTCAATCAAGTTACAACGCTCATTGTATGGGTTGAAACAATCTGGTCGTATGTGGTATAATCGACTTAGTGATTATTTAATAAAAGATGGATATATAAATGATCAAGTATGTCCATGTGTTTTTATTAAGAAATCACAAAGTGGATTTTCCATCATTGCTATATATGTGGATGATTTGAATCTTGTAGGTACTCCTGAAGAACTCACAAGAACCGCTACTTATTTAAAGGATGAATTTGAAATGAAAGATCTTGGAAAGACAAAATTCTGCTTGGGAATACAAGTGGAGCATTTATCATATGGAATTTTTGTTCATCAATCCACATATGCTGAAAAGATTCTCAGTCGTTTTCATATGGATAAAGCTCATCCTTTAACTACCCCGATGGTTGTTCGATCTTTAGAAGCTGATAAAGATCCATTTCGGCCTCTAGAAAGTGGGGAAGAAGTTCTTGGACCTGAAGTTCCATACCTAAGTGCAATAGGTGCTCTTATGTATCTTGCAAACTGTACACGACCTAATATTACTTTTGCTGTCAACTTGTTAGCAAGATACAGTTCTTCTCCGAGTAAGAGACATTGGGATGGGATCAAACACATTTTGAGATACCTTCGTGGAAGTATAGATCTTGGGTTATTTTATCCAAGAAATTCAATGTGAATTGGTTGGATATGCCGATGCAGATATATTTATCGATCCACACAATGGAAGATCACAAATAGGTTATGTATTTACATATTGTGACACGGCTATATCCTCGAAATCCACAAAGCAAACTACTATGATGACTACATCTTCAAATCACTCGAGAGATTCGGCTATACATGAAATGCGAGAGAGTGTGTTTGGTTGAGATCAATTATTCAGCATATTCAAAAGTCATGTGGATTACCATCAATCAAAGACATTCCTACAATTCTGTATGAAGATAACGCTGCATACATTGCTCAACTTAGAGGAGGATACATCAAGGGAGATATAACAAAGCACATTTCACCTAAATGCTTCTTCACACATGAGCTACAAAAGAAGGGTGATATAGATGTGTATCAAATTCGAGCATGTGATAATCTAGTCGACTTATTCACAAAGTCACTACCAAATGCAACGTTTGCAAAACTTCGAAAAAAGATCGGAATGTGTTGACTGAAAGACTTATGACAACATTTCATCAAGAAGTATTGAATTCCTTTTGAGGGGAAGACTGTACTCTTTTTCCTTAGTCACGATTTTTATCCCAATAGGTTTTTCCTGACAAGGTTTTAACGAGGCAGTCAATTAAGATATTTATGTAAAAGATATGTACTCTTTTTCCCTTCGTTAAGTTTTTTTCACTGGGTTTTCTTAACAAGGTTTTTAATGAGACATAATCCTCTATCGTAGGGAATCATGGGAAGTGTTATGCATATGATGATTCCCTCCTAAGGAGGGAACCGACCCGTGACTCTCCCCCTCACTCTCTTCTCCTTCTCCTCCTCCTCCTCTCATTTCCTATATAAAGAGAACGATACTGAAGGAAATAATAAGATTTTCTCTAAAGAATTTCTCTCTTTTCTCTTGTTTATTCTCTCTAAATTTATGCAGCAATTATAAAAGTATCTTTATACACTTTGCTAAAGTTTTATAATAGTTTTGTCTTTGTGTGGTTAGAAGTGGTTTTTTTTGACATAACATTGATGCTCATAAAAAAGTACTATATGATCAACACTTGAAACAGCAACAACAATTTTCTTCTCTTCATATAATAATATACAATATACACACACGGAACACTATATAATAATATCAAGTTCAAACATCTATCTTTTGATAATAATATTCTTCTCTTCATTCACAACTAAAGAAACTACAAATAATATTATTGCAAACCCAAACCCAAACCCAAACCCAAACCCAAACCCAAACACCTCTAAAATATAAAGGACAAATATGCATTGTGAATTAAACCCACCCACCCAAACCAATGATGCTGCTGCCACTTCTCTTCCCAAAAGGACCTGATTTCTCATCCACCGATGCAACTGTTTCCAGCAACTCAGATAACAAGGACGTGCAGCTCTCTTCCAAGTACTTGAAGCTTTCTGATTGTATAACCACTAAAAATCACAACATATACACCACTTAAAACAACAACAACAATATACACACATGGAACAACAACATCAGGACAACAGTGATAGCAATAAGCAGAAACAATGATTTGAAATAAATGAAATAATTCCAATTTCACAACCTTTTTTTCTGTCCTCCCAATAATGGATTAAAAGCAACTAGTTTGAAAATTACTATAAACTCCCTATTCTGGTTTCACCCTCGAGAAAGAGCTTGCTTAAAGACAATATAGAATAAAGAGAGTTAAAGACCCCATTGTTCTATGTGTGTATAATTTCCAACAATAAATAAAACCAAAATGAAAGCTCTATTTGCGATAACATTACAAACAATAAGACTAGCTAACTGGAGCGGCCAAAGCCAGGAGACTTGGATCAACAGCATAAAGTGCACCTGTAGTGAACATAATATTTTAGACATAAATCAAAACTACTTCACTAAACCAAAAACACATTACATATCTTCAACACTTATCAACACAAGCTGCCAACATAAAACCATAACATAAGGTGGTCCAAATCTTCTTCCGAGTCAACAAATATATAAGAAAAGCTCTCCAAGTAAAATATATAATAAACCCATGAACACACACAATTTTAAAGAGTTGTTATCAAACAAAACCAGCTGAACAATCTCTGAAACAATTTATAACAAAAAAATCAACAAAACTAATATAAAAGCAAACGAAAAGATAGTACATAATAAATTATTCAGCAAACAGACAGAAGAAAAGAGGCAAAGGGAGAAGAGTAAGACCCCAACTTTTTATGAATAAAATTGAATTTTTTCTATTTATTATTTTGTTATAGTAAGATGTTGATTTGATTAATGTGGTTAGTTATGGGTAAAATGCGCAAATATTTTAAGGAAGCAAGTGGTTATAAAATATTCATCATTGTCGGGGAATATTCGTTTGGTCGTTGAATATTCTTGCTGTCGGGGAATATTCGTACGATGGCGCAACCATTTGTGGATCCCATAACGGAAAACTGTCGGATAAAGAAAACGACAAGTTTGAGAGTTTTTTTATAAATAACGGCATAGTTGTTATCATTAATGTGATGTCCCAAAATAGGTATACATCACCCATTCTGAGTCGCCAAATACATAGTACATAAATCAAATATAACTTAATTATATAACATGAGCTGATAGTTTTTTCACGAATATTGTCTTATAGACAATATCCAAACTCAAATTCAATCCTAATTGCATTTATTATCACACTATTTACTAGAATAGTGAAGACTATTATGACAACCATCTCGGACCATCACTCCATTCTCCGTCTCGTCCCAACTATATTCTCATTTCCTGAAGAGAATAATGAAAGCAAAGGGTGAGCTCAACTAGCCCAGTAAGAAATATTATGACTACGATAATGCAAAATAATTTATTGTTAGCTTTCAACAGTGTTAAACGGATAAAATACAATAAACATCAAGTTTAAATGCAACGGAACAAACAATCCATTAGAAGAGTCAAGTAGAGCATGATATCTACTATCTTCTATGATTTAAAAGTTTATCATCAGTTTTATCGCTGAGACTCAGCTTAATAAATAATCCACATCACTGAATTATCCATGCACTACGGGACAAGGATATTCATTAGTATCACAACCATGAATTATTCATGCACTACGGGCCAAGGATATTCGTGTTTTCACCAATGGTCATGAACATGCCAAACAATAATTCATCTTTACACCCTTGGCCGAAGAGAACGCATGGTCATGATCGTACCAACAGCTGTCCATCAATGCACTACGGGCCAATGATGAGTTTTACCACATCATTTGTAACATTACAGGTCATGATTATACCGAATAATCCCTGGTCATAATCATACCAACAACAGTCCATCTATGCACTACGAGCCAAAAATGACTTTCATCACAATATAAGCATAGGGATGATGACAATGATATAAGAATTCAATTAAATAAAATCAAGGATAAATATTAAAGACTTTAAATTTATCGAGAGTTTAAAAATGTTGAAATTGTTAACATGATACTGCTTTGTGGAGTAAAATTAAATAATAATATTGTATCAAAAATGATTTTGGACCGAAAAGAAATCAATTTTTTTCATGAATAGTACCCTAGGTGAATAGTACCCGAGTGAATAGTACTCCGAGAATAGTACCTCGTGAATAGTACTCCGATATAAAAAAGTTAAAACTGAACAAGAATGTTCAGAAAAATATCCTTGTGAAACGATACTAGATGAAGCGCAAATTTCAAGGATATTCTACTAATTTCAATGAGTATAGAAGTAATACTTAACAAAATGAGAGTAGAATTCGAAATCTGAAATGAAATAATATTACTTACATACTACATAGTATAGAAGAAAATATTATTTCTTACGAATATTGAACAAAAATAACATCCTTTACAATTGTTGAACAAAAATAATATTCCTTACGAATATTGAACGAAGATAATATTCTTACAAATATTAAACGAAGATAATATTTCTTACGAATATTGAACGAAATTAAATTTCTTACGAATATTGAACGAAATAAAATTTCTTACGTATATGAAAAATAATATCGTAAATGCGAATATGAAATAAATAATACCCCTTACCTTAAAAGGAGAGTATTCCATCTGATATAACGTATATATTCTTGAAGAAAACTTTCACTATTTTCTACACTCAAAGCTTCCTTAAACTCTAAAGAAATACGCTCAATATTATAGAAGAAGAATTCTCTAATTCTGGTGTGATTTTCTTTTCTAAACTGAGCATCCTATTTATAGGAATGAAATGATACTATTTGGAAATTTTAATCACGGACGCAGAGTAGAATTCGAACGAATTCTTCATGGACGAATTCTGAAAATTTTGATTTTACTATGCAGACACTATGAATAATAAAATATAATATATTCTATTCGTAAGTTCACACACACACACACACACACACACACACACACACACACACACACACACATATATATATATATATATATATATATATTAAATGTGTGATAGTGGTGTGTGCATATATATATAAGTTCACATGCAGCACACACACACTGACACATTATATATATACACAACACACACCACTATCACACATTTAATATATATATATATATATATATATACTGAATATCTTTCTACCGATTATTTTGAAAAATGGGTAAATGGGGGTCCAAATAATAAGCCAAATTTACAACAAATACTTCATAAAAATTCCCTCAATATTTTTAACAATATTTATTCATCATTATTATAACTCGCAATATTAACAACCAGATCGTTCCCAAGAAAGAGGGAGCTTTCCGATAAGAATTTCTCCATATTGGAACGCAATTAGGTGACCAAACCCCTTTCCTCGACAGAACTTTCTAGACATTGTTAATTATGCAAATAATAATATGAATAACTTGTCATTTTAATTATTGATTTAATAATATAAAATATTGTGACAATAATTGAATCAAATAACGTGAGATACTATGCAGCAATTACTGTGGCAATAATTAAAATAAACTGAGTGAATTCTCACGTAAGCATCAATAATCAATACCGTGTGCTACTATGCAACCACGCGTATTACTGTACCTTTATCACCGAGTATTTCAATAGTTAGCGGTAAAACTTTTGCCGTTATTTTTATAAAAAGATATTTCTGTAGTTTTCTAACTCCGACAATAATTTCGTTGTGGGGTCCACCAATGATTGTGCCGTCGTACGAATATTTTCTGCTAAAATGAATATTTTCTGTCTAATCGAATATTTTATAACAACTTGCATACTTTGCAAAATTTATAAATACTACCCACAACTATAACATTATATCAAATCCATATCTTAATACTCAAAAAAAATATTTCGAGAAAATTAATCTTTATTCATAAAATTTGGGGTCTTATAGTTAACACTGTTGGAATACCTGGTGGTTAAAGTACAGTAATACGCGTGGTTGCACAGTAGCACACGGTATTGCAAAGTATTTTTAGATTATTGATTCTTACGTAAGAATACACTACTCAATAATTGTTACAGTAATTACTGTTCAATATTTTATTTTATTGATTCAATAATTGATACGTTGATATTTTATATTATTGTTGTTTCAATAATTGTCACTACACAGTATTTTCCATTATCAGATCAATAATTCATATTATTTGAATAATTTTATTAGATAGCATTATTGGCAATGTCTAAGAAAGTTCTATTTAGGAAAGGGATTTGGTCACCTAATTGGGCGCCAATAAGGAGAAATCTTTATCGAAAAGCCCCCTCTTTCTCAGGAACGACCTGGTTGTCATTATTGTGATTCTGTAATATTATTTGTGAATAATTAATTATTGATTTATATGATAAGAAAATATTTATTTTATGTGGATATAAATAAATGAATTAATGCTGAGGTGTTTATCAATATTTTATCGGAATGGAGGTTTTAAAAATCATCCGTATGTGGATTTTGGACATTTTCTGTTTGAAATTTGGAAAAACTTTCTTCTACAAAGTTGTAGAGAATTAAATTTTATATGGAATAGACATAAGGTTCATATTTTTCTAATAAAATGGTTAATTATTATGAATTATTGAAGTTTCGGAAATAAATATTTTTATTAAAAATATGAGTGGGCCCCACTTTTATTTTTTGTGGAAAATTATTGAATTTCAAAGGTGGTGTGCGTGAATAACAAAGGGTGGAAGCCACCGGTAGCAGGTTAGTCAGCTTTGGCGTTCTAAGCATTTTCCTATAAATAGGGTGCTTAGGTTAGAATTGAAAATCACACCAGAATCAGAAATTTTCTCTCTATAATATCGAGCATATTTTTGTGAGTATTTAGATACTTTGAGAGTTGATAAGTAGTGCAAGTTTTCTGCAGCATTATATCTGATATTCCAGTCAGAAGTATTGTTCTTTTGAGGTAAGGGATGTTATTTTCTTCGTAAATGATGTTATTCCTTTTAATATCGTTATACCGAAATATTGGTATGAATTTTATTATAAAATTTTTATCTTTTCATGTTGAGGTTACTATTCACGTATACGACACTATTCATGAATACGGTACTATTCACGAAGTATGATTTTTCTTATGAAATTTATATCTTTTTGTGTCAGGGTTATTATTCACGTATATGACAATATTCACATATACGGCACTATTCACGAATACGACACTATTCATAGAAAAATTAAATTTTATTTTCTTTTCTTTCTTCTAAGGAGGCGAGAATATAGCGGGAACTAGTTGGGGTGTGGAGTGATGTTTCAGCGTAGTTGTTTTAACAATCCTCACTATTTTATAAAATAGTGTATCAATAATTGTAATAAAGACTTATTTGAGTTTGGATATTTTCTAGAAGACAATATTTGTATTTAAACTCATATCATATGTGTTGTCGTATTTTGTACGACAATTGTAATAAGGGCAAAGGTCCAAAAATATCCCTGATGTTTACACGAATGTCCAACTTACATCCTAAACTAATTTTGTTTCCAAAAGTACCCTTAACGTTACAAAAATCAAGTCACCCGTGACCCTGTTGTCAACAGACCAGCCCCCTAGACTAACTCTGTTTACACGTGGATAATTACCGCTGATTAAGCACTTAGGGAGAGAGAGACAGAACAAAAGCAATTGTCACTTTTCAAAAGGGGCAAAAAAGCCCTAATCAGTTTCACTCCATAGTGAGACGAAATCGAATAGGAGAAGAAGACGCGAGAAGAAGACCTTTGCCCCATCGCTCATCAGTAATTTCGAAGAGAGAGCATATGCATATGTATATATTGTATAAATGATATCTCTCTACAATTCGAACATCTTCTTCCATAAGCCCAAAATTAAACCACACACCCTAAATATCCCACTCAAATTCAAAACCCCATTTACTCTCCCACACAAATAATAATCGCCTTATCATCATTATCAATGTCGAATCAAATCCTGCGCCGCCGATCCCGCGGTAGCTCTTGCTGCAACATCAGAAATCGACATGGTCCAAACCAAAGATGGCATCTACGCCCCTAAGTCAAAAAAGGTATTCATTCTATGGGATTTAGTTAACAAGCCACCACGTGGGCCACCGTACCAGGCGACGATGGCCCTACAACGTGTGGCTCAGAGATTCGGAGAAGTCGTCAACATATCCGTCTATGCAAATCGCCACGCCTTCATCCACCTTCCCCACTGGGTGCTCGAGGAGCGCCGCCAGCGCCGCCTCTTAGATATCCTCGAGCGAAAGGGAGAAACGACGCCGTCTGAGTCGTACGTTTGTGTGGTTTGCGTGATGTTGATGATGATGATGAAGAAGATGATGGTGATTTCTTATTGGATAGTGATGATGATGAAGTAGAAGAGGATAATGGATACTTTTGATATGTAAAAACTATTTTTTTGAGATGATTTTGTGTTGGAGTATAGCAGAGATGCGTTCATGAATGATCTTGAGATGATTCTGTGTTGGAGTATAATTTTGCCTTTTGTTCTCAATTTTTTTTCATTCTTTGCTTTATGTTGATTAATATGGCGTATAAAATTCGCTTCAGAACTTGCATAGAAATTGATCCTTTAGTAGAGCATAACAGTTCAATCATTTGGCATTGATTTATTTATAGCTATATGGGGAAATTCCAATATCTAGTGAAATTGATTAGGGCTTTTTTGCCCCTTTTGAAAAGTGATGATTGCATTTTTTATGTGTCTAATTAGCAATAATTATCCACGTGTAAACAGAGTTAGTCCAAGTGACTAGTCTATTGGCAGCAAGGGCACAGGTGACGTGATTTTTGTAACGTTAAGGGTACTTTTGGAAAAAAAATTAGTTTAGGGTGTAAGTGGGACATCCGTGTAAATATTAGGGGCATTTTTGCACCTTTTCCCATTGTAATAATGAAGTTATAGTTGTTTTTTGTACTATGTATTTCGCGACACAGAATGGATTATGTGGACCTATTTTGAGGGCGTCACAAGAAGAATAGAGGGAATCAGGAATATTTTGGGGTGTTTTAGAGAGAAAAAGTGAAAGAGGGGTTTCTCATCAAATTACAACTCAATAACAGGCATTCTCAAATAATAACACTCTATAACAGCAGAACAAATGTGCTATGTTTTCTATTTTAACACCACCCACTATAACCCAGAACAATATTCATAAATCCAAAAGTTGTCTATCAACACAAACAAATCTGCAGATTCTAGGGTTTGGCCATCAAAAAATATTAGCCCTAAAAGGTCCAATTTTTGAAAACCAAAACACAAAAATGTAAAACAAAAAGCCTAATTCAACAATAAAAGAAAGAAAATCCATCTACCCACATCTAATTTTGTTACCTTACAGTGAATCGACAGATTTGTTGCGAGGAGATGAGAAGCCTGAGCGAGGTGATGGGCGAGCTGGGAGATAGGTAGCGAGCAAGAGAGAGGCAGTGGGGAGAGCAAGAGAGAGGCAGATGGGTTAGTCTTATTTTGTGTGAGTCGAGAAGAGAGAAAAAATAAGAGGCTTGGGGTTTATATAGGTGAGTTGGGTGAGCAAAGAAGTGGGTGAGTCTAAAATACTTATATATATATATATATATATATATATATATATATATATATATATATATATAAGCAATAAAAAGCCATGGATCGATGATCCGGGCATACCCACACAATGCGACTCTCAACTGTAGTAGATATATATGTACAGAAGTGATAAAAATCTTAAAAATCTGAAATATCTTATAGTGGGCTGCCAATAAGACTTCATATAGCTTTTGACGCCTGAAAACTCGGTTTCCACTGGTTACATTTTAGTATATTGTATAACACGAGCTTACAAGTGTTTAGAAAGAAGAATCACTCAATTTGGAGCACTAGAGAAATGTGTACGGACTGAATCGGACAACATTTTCTCTCTATTTTATATTTTTTTTTCAAATGAGCAACCAAGTGCTTATATTTATAGACCGGATGGCCGCGGGTCTACCCGCGGCAGTCGCGGGTCCACCTGCGGCTGCATGGGTTGCCTCGGGCCATACGGGTCTCGTCGTCTCAAAGTACGTTCACTTTGGCTACGCGTTGTCCGATTGAACCTTCATAACTTTCAATCCGGGCATCCGATTAAGGTGTTATGTACCTTTCCAGAATGCTGTTGTCGAGAGCTACACAATGACATAAAATTAGAGGTTGTACGTAGCCAAGAAGATGGGTCCATGACCAGATCTTCGAGTCGTCAAATTCTATCTGGTGTGTTGTCTTGTGTAGTAGTCACACGGGATTTGAGCTATGGTTCTTATGGGACATCATGTATGAAGTGTGGGTTTGAATGATGCTGAGACGACATGAATGTAGTATCGAGGTGCAAAATGATGATTTTTCCCCTCAACGGGGTTATCTCGGCTTTTCTTGAGATGTAGCGATCGTTCTTTCGGGGTTATCTCGAGATTGGGGGCATTGTGTGGGTCTTTGAGTGTCCTCAGGATTGTCTCTGAGGTTGGAACTGACTTTTCCGTGGTTATCTCTGGAACTGGAACTACATCCCTTGGGGTTGTCTCCGAGGTTAGGACTGAGTATCTCGGGGTTGTCTCCGACATTCAAAATTTTATCTCCTGGGGTTGTCTCCGAGGTTGAGCTAAGTTGACTTTCAGGGTTATCTCTAAAAGATGATTTTGCGCTCCTACAAGGTTAGTAACAAGAATGCAAAATTTTGAGTGTCTACAGATGCCCCTCTTTATGATATTCATGCAATGTAATGGCATGGATAGGATAAAGATCACTAGACACTTGAAATGTGACAAGACAATCATGATGTAAATGCAATGATGAGTATAGTTTGTTGGACCGTTTTCCAACGGGATGTGACAATTGTCTGCTCCCACCGCTTCTGTTGGGGGATGGAGTTATCACTGATGACCCTGACGAACTACTTGGATGCCTACTCGATTGGTAGTTCCCAAAGCTCACAAGAATCACCATGATTGAGACCACATGATGTTGACATTGGGGCTATCACCAAAGTCCTTAATCCTTTGTACAAGCTTTCCACTGAAGATGTCCTTTTCATGTACGAGAGATTCTTGAGGAATTATGCTTTGATTACCGAAGATCTGTATAACACATTCCATCATCGGTCCTCCCCGATGAGGATGGTTTTCCATGGTTTGCCTCGTCAGGTCTTTCTGACGCTTCGTTAGAGTTACTGCCAATGGCTGATACTGTCAGGGTTGTCTGACCTTCGTTAAAATGTGTTTCAACGGCTAACGTCATCGAACCATCTTTGATGCTTTGCTGGATTTACTTGTCAATGGCTGATAATGTCAAGGCTGCTTGACCTTCACTGAAATGTGCTTTAACGACTAACATCATCGGACCACCTCCGATGCTTCGTTGGATTTACTTGCCAATGGCTAATGATATCAGGGCTGCCTGATCTTTGTTGAAATTTCCTTCAACGGTGAACATCATCGGACCACCTCCGATGCTTTGCTGGATTTACTTGCAAACGACTAATGATATCAAGGCTGCCTGATCTTCGCTGAAATGTGCTTCAACGGTGAACATCATCGGACCACCTCCGATGCTTCACTGGATTTACTTGACAATAGCTAATGATATTAGGGCAGCTTGATCTTCGCTAAAATGTCCTTCAACGCTAAACATCATCGGACCGCCTCCGATGCTTCACTGGATTTACTTGCCAAAGATGACTTCCACCTCAATATAAATAAGAGAATGATGACAATGATATAAGGATTCAATCAAGTGAGATCAAGGATAAATATTAGAAATTTATAATTTAATTTATCCAGAGTTCAAGAATATCCAAATTGCCAACATGATAACTAAATGTGGTGTAAAATTCAAGAATTATATTTATGTATCAAAAATAAGTTGGACAGAAAAGAAACCAATTTTTATTGTAATAGTACCCCGTGTATAGTATCCCGAGTGAATAGTATTCGAATGAATAGTACTCAGTGAATAGTACCCTAAGTGAATAGTACCTCGAGTGAATAGTACCTGAGTGAATAATATCCCGTGAATAGTACCCCGAGTGAAAATATTGAAATTTAATAAGAAAGTTCTGACCAATATTCTAATGAAATGATACTAGATGAAGCGCAAAGCTCAAGGATATTATACTAATTTTAGGAATTATAGAAGCAATACTTACCATAGTAAGTTTAGATTTAAGAATATGAAAAGAAATAATATACGAAACTGTAAATAGATTTTCACCCGTCATGCGGTAATTCGCGTAGACAGATCTTTTCCACAAATAAAGAATGAGTACGAAGGATTATTCACCATGCATACGATAATCCGCGTTGATAGGTTATTCCCACAGATTAAAGAATGAATACGAAAAATAATATCTCTTACCATATGAAAAATAAAATCCCTTACGAATACAAATGAAATAATACCCCTTACCTTAGTAGGAGATTGGATACTGCAACAGTGAAGTAGTAAAATACTCTTCTTCTTTCTCTCTATAGTTTCTCTGATGAGTCTTAGTGAATTGGTAAGAATGAAAGAAGAAATAAGTTTCTGTTTATAGGAGAATGGACTAAATAGTAACTGATTCACGGACAGTCCAAATTGATTTACTATTAAAATGGACGGTCCATATTGATTTACTATTAAAACCACAATCGACGGTCTATATTGATTTACTATTAAAACCACAACCGACGGTCCATATCGATTTACTATTAAAATCACAACCGATGGTTTAGATTGATTTACTATTAAAACCACAATCGACGGTCCAGATTGATTTACTATTAAAACCACAACCAACGGTCCAGATTGATTTACTATTAAAACCACAACCGACAGTCCATATTGATTTATTATTAAAACCACAACCGACGGTCCATATTAATTTACTATTAAAACCACAACCGACGATCCGGAAAATTAGTATATCTCCCCATGGAATAATAAGTCAACATACAATAAACACCTCATGACAAACCCCTCTATTTATATCAAAAAAAATTAAATAAATATTTACCACAAATCACTTATTTTTAATAAAAACATTTTTAACCTTTTAAAAATTATTCATCATTAATATTATAACTCACAATATTAACAACCAGATCATTCCCAAGAAAGAGGGGGCTTTCCGATAAGGATATCTCCTTATTGGCGCGCAATTAAATAACCTAACCCCTTTCATCGACAGAACTTTCTAGACATTATCAATAATACAAATAATAATATGAATAAATGTGTTGTCTCAATTATTGATTTAATAATATAAAATATTGTGTAGATGATACTGTGACAATAATTGAATCAATAATATGAGATATTATGCAGCAACTACTGTTGCAATAATTGAATAAAACTGAGTGACTTCTTATGTAAGCATCTATAATCAGAGATAATGTGCAATGTCGTGTGCTACTGTGCAACAACGCCTATTATTGTACTTTTATCACCGGATGTTTCAACAGTTCAACGGTAAAAGTTTTGTCGTTATTTTTATAAAAAGGTTATTTTTGTCTCTTTCTATATCCGACAGTTATTTCGTCAATGATTGCGCCATCGTACGAATATTCCCCGACCAAATGAATATTTTATGACCACTTGCTTACTTTGTAAAATTTTTACATATCACCCTTAGCTTTAACCTTTTATCAATTTAACCATTTATTGAATAGAATAATAATTATAAGAAAATTTAATACTTTTATTTCATAAAATTTAGGGTCTTACACTGTTGATTGGTGTTACATGGATAAAATATTGATGGTGAATTTTTCAAATATGAGAAGATAGTAGACATTTTGTTCTACTTAACTCTTCTAATAGATTGTTTGTTTTGCTGCACTTATCGTTGAAAACTTATATAATCTTTAAAATTTTGATTTATCATTATTGAATTTCAAAGATAATTTATTCTTCATTATCTTAGTCATAATATTTTTTACTAGGCTATTTGAGCTCACCCTTTTCTTTTTTGTTCCATTGTTCTTCTTAGAAAATGAGAGTGTAGTTGGGTCTAGCTAGGGAATGGAGTGATGGTCCAAAACTGTAGAAGTATCTCAATTCATTATTAAATAGTGTGATAATAATCATATTGAGAATTTAAGTTGGGTGTGAATATTATTGTACTAGATACGATACAATATTTGTATTGAAACTCACAGTATGTGTGTTATCGTATTTTGCATGACAGTTTAATAGTTGTAAATAGAAAAATTTGTATTTGGATTTGTAATATGTATTTTGGCGACTCAAAATGGGTTATGTGGACTTATTTTGGGGGTGTCGTGTGGCTGGCCGCATGAGGGAGTAGCGGCTAGACCCAAATCTTTTTAAATTTAAGCCCTTATATCTTTTCTTGGACGATCAGATAAGCAGTGGCGAAGCCAGGGAAAAATGTCACTTGGGGTCAAATTACTAAATTACACCCACAAAAAAGCTATTACATCATATATAAAAAAAAATCAGTGGGGTCAAATGACTAAATTACATCCACAAAAATCTATTACATATATATATATATATATATATATATATATATATATATATATATAGGGAATAGCATCCATGGCAATAGGTTCTTTGAGAACAAACCAAAAAGTAATGACACAACAGCTTGTAGCGGCTGGGACAATAAAAATGGGACATGTCCCATTTTTATTGTCCTAGCCTCTACAAGTTGTAGCGGCTGGTTCCTCTTCTATTAATGATATTAATGCTAGCGGCTGGTTCCTTCCTTTTCAAATTGATTCAACTAGTTAGTAGTTAATAATATTAATGATATTAATATTATAAAAACCTTAAATTACAATGAAATATTAGTTAGTAATACTAATGATATTAATATTTATATTAATAAGAATAATTGTAATATTAGTATTAATATTCATATTAGTTATTACTATTAATATTATTAATACTAAATATTATTAACATTAATATTACAAAATATTAATATAAGTATTAATAATATGACAAAATATTATTATTAATATTACAAAATATTATTATTAATATTATATAAGTATTAATAATATTAAAAAATATTATTATTTTAATATTTTGTAATATTATTAATACTTATATTAATATTTTGTAATATTAATGTTAATAATATTTAGTATTAATAATATTAATAGTAATAATAGTAATAACTAATATAAATATTACTACTAATATTACTATTATTCTTATTAATATAAATATTAATAATATTAATATCATTAATATTACTAACTAATATTTCACTGTAATTTAAGCTTTTAATAATATTAATATCATTAATAATATTAATATCATTAATTACTAACTAGTTGAATCAATTTAAAAAGGAAGGAACCAATCGCTATCATTAATATCATTAATAGAAGAGGAACTAGCCGCCATGTCTATTGTCTTTATTACTTTTTGGTTGTTTCACAAGAACTGTGCCATGACGGATGCTATCCATATATATATAAGAAATAAAAAGCCACAGATCGACGATTCGGGTATACCCACACAATGCGACTCTTAACGTTAGTAGATATATATGTACATAAGTGATAAAAAGCTTTAAAATCTGAAATATCTTAAAGTGAGCTTCCAAGAAGACTTTAGATAGCTTTTGACGCCTGAAAACTCGATTTCCACCGGTTAAATTTCAGTATGTTATAAAACACGAGCTCACAAGTATTTAGAAAAAAGAAGCAATCAATTTGGAGCACTATAGAAGTGTGTATAGAGTGAAATGGGCAGAGTTTTCTCTCTTTTTTCTATTTCTTTTTTTTAAATGAGCAACCAAGTGCCCATATTTGTAGATCGGATGGCCACGAGTCTACCCATGGCAGTCGCGGGTCCACCTGTGGCTGGCTGGGTTGCCCCGGGCCATGTGGGTCCCATCGTCTCGAAGTGTATGCACTTTGGCTACGCGTTGTTCGCTCGAACTTTCATAATTTTCAATCTGGGCATCTGATTAAGGTGTTCTGTACCTTTCCGGAATGATGCTGTCGAGAGCTACACATTGACATAGGATTAGAGGTTTTACGAAGCCAAAAAGATGGGTCCATGACCAGATTTTAAAGTCTTTAAATTCTATCCGGTGTGCTATCTTGTGTAGTAGTCACTCGAGATTTGAGCTACGGTTCTTGTGGGACACGTCTGTGTGTAGTGTGGGTTTGAATGATGTTGAGACGACGTGGATGTAGTATCGAGGTGGCAAAATGTTGATTTTGGCCATCATCGGGGTTATCTCTGGCTTTGCGCAGATGTAGTAGTCGTTGCTCAGGATTATCTCTGAGATTGGGCTGTTGTGGGTGCTAAGTGTCCCCAGGGTTGTCTCTAAGGTGCGCCTGACCTCCCGGGGTTATCTCCAGGGTTGGAACTGAGTGCCTCAGAGTTGTCTCCGAGGTTGGAACTTACTTTTTCGGGGTTATCTCCGGACCTGGAACTGCATCCCTCAGGGTTGTCTCTGAGGTTGGGACTGAGTATCTCGGGGTTGTCTCTGAGATTGAAAACTGTATTTCCTGGGATTGTCTCTAGGGTTGAGCTGACTTGACTTCCAGGGTTATCTCTGGAAGATGATTTTGTCCTCCTGCAATGTTAGTTACATGAATGTAAAATTTTGAGTGTCTACAGATGCCCCTATTTATCATATTCATGCAATGTAATGGCATGGATAGGATAAAGATCACTAGACACTTGAAATGTGACAAGATAATCATGATGCAATATAATGCAACATGATGCAAATGCAATGATGAGTGTTATTTATTGGACCTTTTTCCAATGGGATTTGATAACTGTCTGCTCCCACTACTTCTGTTGTGGGATGGAGTTATCACTGATGACCATGAGGAACTTCTTGGAGGTCTACTTGATCAATAGTTTCCAAAGCTCACAGGAACCTCTATGATAGAGACCACAGGATGTTGACATTGGAGTTATCGCCAAAGTGAAGGGTTTCGACACAGAAACGCACAGCGGAAATAGAACAATTTAATGCAATTTTGAAACCCTAAACAAGATCCATGCGAAAAATAATTAATTCAGTGGTTAGAAATTATACCGATTAAGAAAACTAGAAACGATGCGGTCGAATCTCCAATGCAATTCAAACGAACTACGTCTCTACGGTATCCACATGAACACTCCACTGCGAACCGTCGTACGATCTGGAGTAAAAGGAACTGTGGTACTAGCCACCAAGGATGATGATTTTCGAAACTGTTTCTCTCTAGTCTCTCTCTAAGAGCGGCTAGGGTTTTAGTTAATGAATAATCCCTAAATGGCTGCTACATATCATATATATAGCGATTAAAAAGAATTAATCAAAACCTAATTTAATAAAATCTAAATTTATATATATATATATCTGAATTAAGTCTTACTTAATTAATATACCTATATATATAAATTATCCTATTAATTTAAATTTGTAATTTAAATACTATCAATCATATTGACATATTTAAATCTTTACAATTTAAATTAATTCCCTTTTAATTACGTTCTATGTGTGTGACCCTATAGGTTATTATTACATTGGAAATAATTTTAAATCATATTATAAAATAATAAACAGTGAGCGACATCTAGTAATGCATCATTGCTACCCAAGTAATTATAAGATTGATGATTCGATGCAACCTTTTCGTGATCAATGTTTCAATTTAATTTAATCATTTTAACCTTGACATCCTAGATTAAACTCGAGTCATGGAATGTGTCATACTCTTCATAATTTAATCTGTGTTTTCTTGATCAATGAGTAGACTATATGAAACAAATCACTATTTGAGCATGGTCATGCATTTCATAGTCCTACTCAATCAAGAGGCCTATGGATATCACCCTTAATATATAGGAGGGTTAAATTTTATCTAGATCACTCATATTCCTCACACGATTCATGATGTACCTACCCAATAATCACCTTTATAGTCCACCCTATTAAAGGGGACATTTGATGATATCAAAGTACATAAATTCTCATGTAGTAATATAGTGATTTCAGGTCGGAGGACCATTACATCATTGTCACTATGAGAATCGCTAATGACACTTTGCATAATGTTCCACATAGAATTCTCATGGTGAATTCTGCATCCGAAGACATCGTTCTCTAACATATACCTATGCATTGACTTAATATTTCATATATTTATGACCAATGAGATTTGGTCATCACCAATCCACATATTGGTCTCAATGCATCATTGTTGTCCCATCAACAATGATACTTTCGATCAAGGACATTTAAGAACAATGATGCTAATTGTAATTATATAATCTCATGTTCAAGTCACATACTCGAAACTATATAATTTGTATCACTATTCTAAGGATTTTTATTATGTTAACATTTATATAACGCAGTAAATAAAACCATAATAAAATCATTCATTTATTCAATCAAATATAATATCAAAACGTTAAGCAATTATATTAAATAATTGGCCTCTAGGGCATAAACTCTAACACAAAGTCCTTAATCCTTTGCACAGGTTTCCCACCGAAGATGTCCTTCTCATATACGAGAGACTCTTAGGGGATTGTATTATGATTACCGAGGCTCTATATAACATATTCCATCATCAGTCCTCCCCGATGAGGATGGTTTTCCACAGTTTTCCTCGTCAGGACTTTCTGACGCTTCACTGGATTTACTTGCCAGTGGCTAATACTATCAAGGTTGCTTCACCTTCACTGAAATGACCTTCAACGGTTAACATCATCGGACCACTTCCGATGCTTCGCTGGATTTACTTACCAATGGCTGATAATATTAGGGCTACCTGATCTTTGCTGAAATATTCTTCAACGGCTGAACATCATCGGAACACCTCTGATACTTCACTGGATTTAATTGCCAACGACTGATAATGTCAATGCTGATTGACCTTCGCTGAAATTTTCTTCAATGGCTAACATCATCGGACCACCGCCGATGCTTCGCTGGATTTACTTGTTAGTGGCTGATGATATCAGGGCTGCCTGATCTTCGTTGAAATGTGCTTCAACGGCTAACATCATCGGACCACGTCCGATGCTTCGCTGGATTTACTTGTCAGCGGCTAATGATATCAGGGCTGCCAGATCTTTGCTAAAATGTGCTTCAACGGCTGAACATGTATGAAGTCCCCTCTGGGGATGGATTTTTGACGAGATGTAAGCTTCTGATTGTAATTACAACCCTTGTGATGGCATCAGACCTTTGTGAGGCATTACCAAGGGAAGCTTGTAACAGTTGTGATCATCGGCTTTGTGAACCCTATGTTTGGGCAAATACCAATGATTGATGTGTAGACCCGCAGTTTGGTCTCTGAAAATTAGGATTTCAGGGTTTTCCGCTTAATCGCGTAGCAACTTTTTTCCTGATTTGACTTTTCAGCTTGTGGGACCTCCTTTGCAACTCAAATTTGATCGAGTCGGAGGGGGTGGGACCACCCAGGACAGTCACTGTCACGCCCCCAAAATAGGTATACATCACGTATTCTGAGTTGCCAAATACATGGTACAGAATACAAATACAATCTTTAATATACAACAAGAGAGCTGTGAGTTTTAATACAAATACTGTCTTCTAGACAATATCCACTCTCAGAATAAGTCCTCATTACATTTATTGTCACATTATTTAACAGAATAGTGAGGACTACTAATATCATCATCGGTCCATCACTCCGCTCCCCGACTTCGTCCCGCCTATATTCTCATTTCAAGAGAACAAAGTGAAAGAAAGGGTGAGCTCAACTAGCCCAAGAAGAAATATTATGACTAAGATAATGCGAGAATAAATTATCATTAGCCTTGATAGTGTTAAACCGATAAAATATAACAAACATCAAGTTTAAGCTGTAGGGAACAAGCAATCCATTAGAAGAGTCAAGTAGAGAATAAAATCTACTATCTTCTATGATTTAAAAGGTTTTTCATGACTTTTATCATTTGAGACTCGACAATAAATAATCCACATCATCTCCGCAGACTACTACCGAGGATATTCATTAGTATCACAACCACAAATTATCCATGCACCACAGCCAAAGATATTCGTGTATTCATCAATGGTCATGATCATGCCAACAACTGTCCATCAATGCACTACGGGTCAATGAGGACTTTTTTCACATCATTTGTAATATTACAGTCATGATTACACCGAATAATAATCGGTCATAATCATACCAAGTCCATCTATGCTTTCTGTGCCACAAATGACTTTCAACATAATATAAACATGAGGATGATGACAATGATATAAGAATTCAATAAAACAAGTTCAAGAATTAATTTATCCAGGAACTAATAACGTCCAAATTATTAACATGATACTTCTTTCTAGAGTAAAATTCAAGAATGCTCGGAAGAATATTTCCATGAAAAGATATTGGATGAAGTAGCAAATATCAAGGATATTCCACTAATTTCATGGAGTATAGAAGTCAAAGTTTTAACCAATCGAGTATAATAAAGAATGGAATAACAAAAGAAATCACCGGGCATGCGATAGATCAAGCCATGCAGACGAGGTTATTCTAATGAGAATAATAAATAACGGAATTCAGGTCCCACCAGTAAAACGCATGCAGAACATGATATTCCAAATGAATAATAAAGACTGGAACCGAGTTTGGCATAAAACATCTGCATGAGGATATTCCAACAGAATAATAAAGACTGGAATCAGGTCCGACGTAAAACACACAGACAGGATATTCCAACAGAATAATAAAGAATGGAACGGTCGGCAGAAATGCATGCAGACAGGATGTTCCGAGAATAATAAATAATGGAATAATGTAAGAATTTCACCAAGTATAGGTATTATTAAGCGTATCTGAGTTATTCAACAGAATAATAAAGAATGTGATAACAAAAGAATTTCACCAATAAGAAAGAAGGAATACCCCTAACGAGTACAACAAATAATATCCCTTACCTTAAAAGAAACTGAATATAAGAGTAGGGAAGGAGCAAAATACTTTTCTATAGCTTCTCTATAATTTCTCTCTCTAGAGTTTCAGTGAATTCGTAAGAAGTAATGAAGGAATGAGCTTCTATTTATAGAAAAATGGACTGCATAGTAACTAACTCATGAACGGTCCAGATTGATTTACTTTAATTTGACGGTCCATATTTAAAGCAAAATCTTTTAAATAAAATATAATATATTCTATTTATAATCTAATAAACCGAATAACTTTATAAAAGATTTTACTATACAAATACTATGCAGGCACTATGCAAACACCATGCATAATAAAATATAATATATTCTAATTATTGTCAATAAAAGTATAACTTTATAAAAGTATTACATTTTTATATAAAAGGTTTACTTATTAGCCTAATAAAACGAATAACTTTATAAAAGTATTACATTTTTATATAAAAAGCTTTTTCTATTTTATTACATTAATAATACCAATAAAACAAAAGCGAGTGACTTATCACATAAGCATCAATAATCAATACCATGTCTTTCTTTAACTTATTCGGCAGATTCTTGTATTTTTTAACACGGGTGTTTCAACAATTAACGGTAAAACATCCGCCGTTATTTTCATAAAATATTTTTGTCGTTTTCTCAATCAAATGCAATAATTCCGTTAATAGGGTCTACCAATGATTGTCTTGGTTATCACGAATATTCCCTGTTAAAACGAATATTCCTCGACCAATCGAATATTATATAACAACTTGCGTACTTTGAAAAATTTATAAATATTACCCACAACTATAACATTATATCAAATTCATTCCATAATATTCAAAAATGATATTTATAGAAAATTTATCTATATTTATAAAAGTTGGGGTCTTACAGTCACAGGTGGACCTGCGGCAGCCGTAGGTAGATCCGGGGCTATCCGTGGGTCTATTTCAAGAACCTTTCCCTTTCACAAGTCATTTTTAGTTGAAGCCGTACAGAGAATCCGAGAGTTCTTCTTCAAATCTACTGAGTTCGGGCAGCTTTCTATAAAATATGTCACCGTACAAGTGTTATGCACTATCCTGGTAATGTATGCATGTCTTCTTTTTAAGTTTTGTCTGTTGGAAAATGAGTTATCACATGAAATGCTTTTAAAAACATAGTAGCGATTATGCATGCTCATATGACTTGATAAAAATTATTAAACATAGTAAATGTTAGTATTTAACCATGCTGAACGTTTTGATGTGAAAAAAATAAACTTTTGAAACAGTCAATTTGGCACATTTTTCTGCTATTTTTTCATCCTAGTTGAGGACAAATGAGCAAAGGTTGTGAAGCAAAGTAATCCTGGTAATTAGGTCACCCTTATGGATTATGACTTTGTTATTTTCATGCATATAGGATGCTTATGACTGTGAGTGGGTGTGCTACTGAATGGCCACCTAGTCATGCCTACGCGCATGTGGATAATCCTTTTTACAAAGGAGACTCTGGCAAAAAAATTTCACGAGTTTAGGCATTAAATGAACATGCATTTTTAACTCTACTGTAGATGTAAGTTAAAGTAACGCATGCATTCAAATAGATATAAGATGCATTTAGTGAGCTCCAGGTTAGAATTTACCACACTCTTTCTGAGGTGATTTGGAGACTTTTGTCCAGATATATGGATCCAGACCAGCCGAGCAGCTCCCGTAGGACCTCTTCAGGTATGAGGAGGAGAGCTTCAGATGTGCCTCAGCCTCGCCCAGCCCGACAGCCTTGTCGGTTGACGAAGTCAGTGATTCGTCATATCCGGGTTGAGGTACCAGATGTTGAGGATGAGGAGGAGGATGTACCAGTTGCGGATCCTGCTCCTGTTGCTTCTATTCCTCGTAGGGAGCTACCATCCATAAATGTGACAAATCCAGAGCTTCTGGATAATTTGAGTCGCCACCCCTCGATCTACTTGCATGCGAACGAGGTAAAAGCTGTGTAGTTCTTCCTTTTTCCTATTGATGAGGAGCAAGGTTCTGATGTTGATTTTCATTGTGATGCAGGTTCCCGGCTTTATGCAGCATCGAGGGAACTTGTTCAGCATACATTTTCTGTATCAGACTCTCCATCCAGAGTACCGAGAGATTGTGCATGCTTGGGGATTTGAGGCATTCTTTTACATCCTCTCCCTTCGTTGTCCCTGGGGTTACCTCAGGGGTTTGTCTGAGCACTGGTTTCACTAGACTCAGTCTCTCCATTTATTAGATTGTGAGGTGGTGATGACGCCGATGGATTAGCGGTTCATCACTGGTATGGAGTTTTTTGGGGCGTCAGTCGAGGCTGACATTTTGTAAGACCCCAAATTTTATTAAATAAAAATATTTAATTTTTCTATTCAGTAAATGTTTAAATTGATAAAAGGTTAAAGTTAATGGTGATATGTGAAAATTTTACAAAGTAAGCAAGTTGTCATAAAATAATCGCTTGGTCGGGGAATATTCTTTTTGTCGGTTAATATTCGTACGACGACGCAATCATTAGTGGACCCCATAATGGAATAACTGTCGGATATAGAAAGCGACAAAAATAATATTTTCATAAAATAAACGACAATACTTTTACCGTTAAACTGTTGAAATATCCAGTGATAAAAGTTTAGTAATACGCGTTGTTGCACAGTAGCACACAGTATTGCATAGTATCTCTTATTATTGATGTTTACGTAAGAAGTCACTCAATTTTGATCAATTATTGACACAGTATCATCTGCACAATATTTTATAATATTAAATCAATAATTGAGACAACACATTTATTTATATTATTATTTATATTATTAACAATGTCTAGAAAGTTCTGTCGAAGAAAGGGGTTAGGTCATCTAATTGCGCGTCAATAAGGAGAAATCTTTATCGAAAAGCCCCCTCTTTCCTAGGAACAATCTGGTTGTTAATATTGTGAGTTATAATATTAATGATGAATAGTTTTTGAAAGATTAAAAATATGTTGATTAAAGATAAGTGATTTGTGGTAAAATATTTATTCAATTTTTGATATAAATAGAGAAGTTTGTTATGAGATGTTTGTTATAAGTTTGGCTTATAATTCCTTGAAGAGATGTGCTAATTTTTCAGACCGTTGGTTGAAGTTATAATAGTAAATCAATATGGATCGTTGGTTGAAATTATAATAGTAAATCAATATGGACCGCTGGTTTAAAGTTTTAATAGTAAATCAATATAGACCGCTGCTTTAAATTTTAATAGTAAATCAATATGGATCGTCCGTTTAATTGTAAATCAATCTGAACCGTTCATGAATTAGTTACTATTTAGTCTATTCTCCTATAAATAGAAGCTCATTCGTTCATTATTTCTTACGAATTCACTGAAACTCTAGAGAGAGAAACTATAAAGAGAAAGAAGAAGAGTATTCTGCTACTTCCTATTGCAGTATCCAATCTTCTACTAAGGTAAGGGATATTATTTTTCGTATGGTAAGGGATGTTATTTTTCGTATGGTAAGGGATATTATTTTTTGTATGGTAAGGGATGCTATTTTTGTAAGGGGTATTATCCTTTCGTATTCGTAAAGAATGTTATTTTCTTTCAATACTCATAAGGGTTGTCATTCTGTTCTTTCTTAATCTGCGGGAGTAATGTGATGCCCCCAAAATAGGTATACATCACCCATTCTGAGTCGCCAAATACATGGAACATAACTCAAATACAAACTTAATTTATACAACTATTAAGTGTCGTGCAGAATACGACAAAACTTAAGCTTTGAGTTTTAATACAAATATTGTCTCCTAGACAATATCCAAACTCAAATTCAGTCTTCATTATAATTATTATCACACTATTTCACAGAATAGTGAGGACTACTAAAGTAACCATCTAGACCGTCACTCCATTTCCCGACTAGTCGGAGCTATATTCTAATTTCCTGAAGAGAACAGTGAAAGAAAAAAGTGAGCTCAACTAGCCTAGTAAGAAATATTATGACTAAGATAATGCGGAATAAATTATCGTTAGCCTTCAGCAGTATAACAACTGATAGAATACAATAGACAACAAGTTTTAGATCAACAACTGCACCGGAATAAGCAATCCATTAGAAGAGTCAAGTAGACCATGATATCTACTATCTTCTATGATTTAAAAGTTTATCATCAATTTTATCGCTGAGACTCAACTTAATAAATAATCCACATCACTGAATTATCCATGCACTACGGGCCAAAGATATTCATTAGTATCACAACCACGAATTATCCATGTAGTACGGGCCAATGATATTCGTGTTTTTACCAATGGTCATGATCATGCCAAACAATAATTCATCTTTACACCCTTGGCCGAAGAGAACGCATGGTTACGATCACACCAACATTTGTCCATCAATTCACTACGGGCCAATGAGGACTTTTATCACATCATTTGTAATATTACAGATCATGATTACACCGAATAATCTCTGGTCATAATCATACCAAACAACAATTGATCTTTGCACACCTGACCGAATATGACTTTCAATACAATATAAGCATGATGATGATGACAATGATATAAGAATTCAATTAAATAAAATCAAGGATAAATATTAAAGAATAATAATATCCAAATTATCAACATGATACTACTTTGTGGAGTAAAATTCAAGAATAATATTATATCAAAAATGATTTGGACAGAAAAGAAATTAATTTTTGTCATGAATAGTACCTCGGGTGAATAGTATCCAAGTGAATAGTACCCCGTGAATAGTACTTTGTGAATAGTACCCGTACGTATGAATAGTACCGTACGTATGAATAGTTTCGTGCGTATGAATAGTGCCGCATAAATGAATAGTACCCATAAATAGTACTCCGGTATGAAAACTTAAAAATGAACAAGAATGTTCATAAAAATATCTTTGTGAAACGATACTAGATGAAGCGCAAATTTCAAGGATATTTTACTAATTTCAAGGAGTATAGAAGCAATACATAACAAAATGAGTGTAGAATTCGGAATTTGAAACGAAATAATATTACTTACATACTACAAAGTATGGAAGAAAATATTATTTCTTACGAATATTGAACAAAAATAATATCCCTTACAACTGTTGAACGAAAATAATATTCCTACGAATATTGAAAGAAGATAATATTTCTTGCGAAAATTGAACGAAATAAAATTTCTTACGAATACGAAAAAATAATATCGTAAGCGAATGTGAAATAAATAATACCCCCCTTACGACTGTTGAACAAAAATAATATTCCTTATGAATATTTAATGAAGATAATATTTCTTATGAATATTGAACAAAAATAATATTTCTTACAAATATTGAACGAAAATAAAAATTCTTACGAATACGAGAAATAATATCGTAAGCGAATATGAAATAAATAATACTCCTAACCTTTAAAAGAGAGTACTTCTGACTAGTAGGGCGGAGATTTTCTTGAAGAAAATTTGTATTATTTTCTACACTCAAAGCTTCCTAAAACTCGAAAGAAATACGCTCAATATTATAGAAGAAGAATTCTCTGATTCTAGTGTGATTTTCAATTCTAAACTGGGCATCCAATTTATAGGAGAATGGAAGGATACTATTTGGATGACACGATTACTAAAATGTTCTTGGTATGAGAATCGATTGAAACTTTTGAAAATCACATGATTTACTATGCAAACACTATGCATAATAAAATATAATATATTGTATTTTTCATAAAAAAACAAAATTTAATATATATATATATATATATATATATATATATATATATATATATATATATATATATATATATATTACCTTACCCTCCTGGCAAAGTTCCCCTTATTAATAATCCTACTAAATCATTCCATGATTCATCCCCTGAATCATCATCATCATCATCATATATATATATATATATATATATATATATATATATATAAGTAACAAAAGCTGAAATAACTTCTACCGACAATTTTGAAAAATAGGTAAGTGGGGATCCATATAATAAACCAAATTTACAACAAATACTTCATAAAAAAATCCCCTCAATAATTTTAACAACATTTATTCATCAATAATATAACTTTCATTATTAACAACCAGATCATTCCCAGAAAAGAGGGGGTTTTCCGATAAGGATTTCTCTCTATTGGCGTGCAATTAGGTGACCAAACTATTTTCCTCGACAGAACTTTCTAGACATCGTCAATAATGCAAATAATAATAAGAATAACTTTGTCGTCTCTATTATTGATTTAATAATATAAAATATTACTACAATAATTGAATCAATAACGTGAGTTACTATGCAGCAATTACTGTGGCAATAATTGAATAAAACTGAGTGACTTCTCACGTAAGCATCAATAATCAATACTGTGTGCTACTATGCAACCACGCGTATTACTGTCCCTTTACCACCGGGTATTTCAACAGTTAACGGTAAAACTTTTGCCGTTATTTTTATAAAAATTATTTCTGTCGTTTTCTAACTCCAACAATAATTCCGTTGTGGGGTCCACCAATGATTGCGCCATTGTACGAATATTCCCCGATAAAACTAATATTCCCAGACCAATCTAATATTTTATAACAACTTGCTTACTTTGCAAAATTTATAAATATTACCCACAACTATAATATTATATCAAATTCACACCTTAATATTAAAAAAAAATATTACGAGAAAATTAAATCTTTATTCATAAAAGTTGGGGTCTTACAACCTCCTATTCTTATGAAATTTCATCCTCGAAATTAGTGTACGTACCTGGTATGTCAAAGAGGTGAGGATACCTCGTCAGATTCTGTGAGACCCCGAATTTTATGAAATAAAAGTATTCAATTTTTTCTATTTTGGTAAATAGTTAAATTGATAAAAGTTTAAAGTTAAGGGTAATATGTGAAATTTTTTGCAAAGTAAGTAAGTTGATATAAAATATTCTTTTTGACGGGGAATGTTCGTACGACGGTACAATCATTGGTGGACCCCACAACGGAATTATTGTCGGATGGAGAAAACGACAAAAATATTTTTATGAGAATAACGGCGGAAGTTTTACCGTTTAAACTGTTGAACTACTCGGTAGTAAAAATACAATGAATATGCTGCGTGGTTGCATAAGAAGACACCTGTATTGATTATTGATGTTTACGTGATAAGTCACTCGGTTTTTGTTTTATTAGTATTATTAATATAATAAAAGCAGAAAAGCTTTTTATATAAAGCGAGAATACTTTTATAAAGTTATTCTATAAATAGAATATATTATATTCTATTATGCATAGTATTTTGCATAGTAAAATCTTTTTATATAAAACATAATACTTTTATAAAGTTATTCATAAATAGAATATATTATATTTTATTATGAATAGTGTTGCATAGTATTTTGTATAGTAAAATCTTTTTTATATAAAATATAATACTTTTATAAAGTTATTCGTTTTATTAGATTATAAATAGAATATATTATATTTTATTTAAAAGATTTTTCTTTAAATATGGACCGTCCGATTAAAAGTAAATCAACTGGACCGTTCATGAATTAATTCTTATCTTGATCCATTCTTCTATAAATAGAAGCTCATTCATTCATTATTTCTTACGAATTCTTTGAAACTCTTGAGAGAGAAACTATAGAGAGAGTTCTTCTTCTATAATCTTGGCGTATTTCTTTAGAGTTTAAGAAAGCTTTGAAGCGTAGTGCAAGTTTTCTTGAGTATATCCTCGCCCTACCAAATTGAAATACTCTTCTTTCAAAGGTAAGGGATATTATTTGTTGTACTCGTAAGGGGTATTATTCTTTCGTATTCATTAAGAGAGTTATTTTCTTTCAATACTCCTAAGGGTTATTATTTCATTTCTTATTATTCTATTGGAATAACTTTGTCGGTCTGCGGATTACATGACGCTGGTGTGAATCTTTCATTATTCCATTCTTTAATTATTCTATTGGAATAACTTTTATGCATGCATGATCTATCGCATGCATGGTGATTTCATTATTATTCCATTCTTTATTATTCAGCCGGAATATCACATGCGTGGGTTCTGGCGGACACTGGTTCTATTATTTATTACTCGCCGGAATATCACATGCATGCGTTTACGGTGGGACTGGTTCCATTATATATTATTACGTGGGGAATAACACATGCATGCGATCTATCGCACCCATGGTGAATCCTTACATTATTCCATTCTTTATTATCTTCTTTGGAATAACACCATACATGTGGATTACCACATGCATGCTGAATGATCATTTGTATTCATTCCTTATTAAATTGTGAAAATGATCTGTATACGTGGATTAACGCATGACGGACGAAAATCCATTTGCAGTTTCATATATTCTCTTATACTCAGTTGGTTAAAGCTTTGACTTCTATACTCCATGAAATTAGTGGAATATCCTTGACATTTGCGCTTCATCCAGTATCTTTTCATGGAAATATTCTTCTGAGCATTTTTGAATTTTACTCTACAAAGAAGTATCCTATTGACAATTTGGACATTATTGAGTTCAGAATAAATTAACTTATAAATCTTTAAAATTTATTCTTGAACTTATTTTATTGAATTATTATGTCATTATCATCATCCTCATGCTTATATTATGTTGAAAGTCATCTATGGCCTGTAGTGCATAGATGAACTTGGTATGATTATGACCAGGGATTATTCAGTATAATCATGACCGTAATGTTACAAATGACGTGGAAAAAGTCCTCATTGGCCCGTAGTGCATTGATGGGACGATTTTGGTTTGATTTTTGGCTATGGATTCTCTTGGCCAAAGGTGCAAAGATGAATTATTTTATGGCATGATCAGGACCATTGATGAAAACACGATTATCTTTGGCCCGTAGTGCATGGATAATTCGTGGTCGTGATACTAAAGAATATCCTTGGCCTGTAGTGCAGGGATGATTCGATGATGTGGATTAATTATTGAGTTGAGTCTCATCAATGAAATATTAAATCATGGATGTGATAATAAAGAATATCCTTGGCCTGTAGTGTAGGGATAATTCGATGGTGTGAATTAATTATTGAGCTGAGTCTCAGCAATGAAATATTAATTCATAGATGTGATAATAATGAATATCTTTGGTAGTAGTGCAAAAAGATGATTTAATGATTACTGACGAGGAATTGTGATTTGGTATAACCATGATTTTTGATGTTTGGTGAAGATAGGTGATGAAAATTATTTTAAATCACAGGTGCGAAAAAGAATTCAGAATCACAATTATGATGATGAGTTATTCATATGATTGTGGATGTGGAATTGTTGATTGATGTTACGAGGATAAAACATTATTGGTGGACTTTTAACATGGAGAAGATTATAGACCTGATGGTCTATTTGACTCTTTTAATGGATTGCTCGTTCCGCTGCAACTATGGTTAAAAAGTTTTATCATCTACCATATGTTCTAAATCTTTGAGTTATTATGGATGAAAGCTATTGATAATGTAATTATCTTTAGTCATGATATTCTTTACTGGGCTAGTTGTGCTTACCCATTTGCTTCACAATTCCTTTCAGGTAATAAGAGTGTAGCTAGGTCGAGCGTGGATAACAGGGGAATAGAACGGTGTTCTATAGCTGTTGAGGTTCTCCCTAAATAGTATGGAAATAATTTTATTGAGAACTTTAGATAAGTGTGTCGTATTATATACGTCATTTAATATTTAATTTTGGTGAACCAAATAGGGTGAGGTGAAACCAACTTTGGAAGGGTGTTTTGCCACTATCATACAAGATGTCTAATGACATACAACCTCGTGTTATCATAAGACAGGGTTGTGCACGTACACTTGCTAAGTATATCTACGAGCACTACCTATACGATCTTGGAATTTATTTGAAATATAATTTTCTTGGAGACAGTGGAGATAGTTATATGCCAAGAAAAGACTCACCATTGGAAAGAAGATGATAGTAATCTTCTCATTTTTTTTAGGGTCTATTGGGTCAACCAAGGATAATTCTGTGGACATATGATATCTATCATAACCTAGACTCATGGCCTCCCATGTACGAAGGTTTCATTGAGCACTTACCAAAGATTTTAATTCCTAAAACAGTGTTTGACTATACTTTAATGTAAAGTATCATTGTAAGGTTGTGGTCGAGGTACCATGAGAGTTACATACATTTGTATTAAAACTCATAGTTAACTGTGGTCGAATTCTATACGACAGCTCAACAGATGTATAAATGAAGTTGTATTTGAATTTTGTACCATATATCTGGCTACTCAGAATGGGTGATGTATACCTAATTTTGGGGGAGTCACATTTGATATCAGAGCTTAGGGATATGGTTGCTGGCGGAGATAAGAGTCTAGAACTAGGAGCGGAGAGACAAGTTATATTCTTCGCTAGTGTGTGACTTACCTAAGCTGAAATTATTTACTTGATAAGTTGACAAATTATGATATGTCAATTAACCTTTGTTTTGAAGATATATTCTAGAATGATATCTGAAATACAGGAGATGAGCAATGGAAAAATCATGATCTGAGAGGATATAACCTAGGAAAAGTACAATCCAGAAAAGAAAGCAAGGTATTCTCATCTCTTGAATATCAGTCACGATGCGACGTAAATTTCGAGGCGTAAATTTCATAAGGAGGGAGATTGTGAGACCACGAATTTTATGAAATAAAAGTATTCAATTTTTTCTATTTTGGTAAATAGTTAAATTGATAAAAGTTTAAAGTTAAGGGTAATATGTGAAATTTTTTACAAAGTAAGCAAGTTGATATAAAGTATTCTTTTTAACGGGGAATGTTTGTACGACGGTACAATCATTGGTGGACCCCGCAATGGAATTATTGTTGGATGGAGAAAACGACAAAAATATTTTTATGAGAATAACGACGGAAGTTTTACCATTGAAACTGTTGAACTACTCGGTAGTAAAAGTACAGTAATATGCGTGGTTGCATAGTAGCACACGGTATTGATTATTGATGTTTATGTGATAAGTCACTTAGTTTTGTTTTATTAGTATTATTAATGTAATAAAACAGAAGAGCTTTTTATATAAAACAAAATGCTTTTATAAAGTTATTCTATAAATAGAATATATTATATTCAATTATGCATAGTGTTTTGCATAGTAAAATCTTTTTATATAAAACATAATACTTTTATAAAGTTATTCTATAAATAGAATATATTATATTTTATTTTGCATAGTGCCTGCATAGTGTTTTGCATAGTAAAATCTTTTTATATAAAACAGAATACTTTTATAAAGTTATTCGTTTTATTAGATTATAAATAGAATATATTATATTTTATTTAAAATATTTTGCTTTAAATATGGACCATCCGATTAAAAGTAAATCAATTTGGACCGTTCATGAATTAGTTACTATGCAGTCCATTCTTCTATAAACAGAAGCTCATTCCTTCATTATTTCTTACGAATTCACTGAAACTCTAGAGAGAGTTCTTCTTCTATAATCTTGAGCGTATTTCTTTAGAGTTTAAGAAAGCTTTGAGCATAGTGCAAGTTTTCTTCGAGTATATCCTCACCCTACCAGTCAGAATACTCTTCTTTCAAAGGTAAGGGATATTATTTGTTATACTCGTAAGGGGTATTATTCTTTCGTATTCATTAAGAGAGTTATTTTCTTTCAATACTCCTAAGGGTTGTTATTTCATTTCTTATTATTTTGTTGGAATAACTTTTGTCAGGTCTGGATTCACATGCGCTTTGGAGAATTCTTACATTATTTCATTCTTTAATTATTACATTGGAATAACATGCATGCTGATCTATCGCATGCATGGTGATTTCGTTGTTATTCCATTCTTTATTATTACGTCGGAATATCACATATATCATGCGTTCTGTGGGACTCGGTTCCATTATTTATTATTACGCCGGAATATCCATTTTGTGCGTTTATCTTGGGACTGGTTCCATTATTTATTATTACATTGGGAATAACACATGCATGCGATCTATCGCATGCGTATGGTGAATCTTACATTATTCCATTCTTTATTATCCTGTTGGAATAACATGTCTATGTGGATTACCACATGCATGGTGAATGATCCTTTGTATTCATTCCTTATTAAATTGTGAAAATGATTTGTTTGAAATATAATTTTCTTGGAGACAGTGGAGATAGTTATGCCAAGAAAAGACTCACAATTGGAAAGAAGATGATAGTAATCTTCTCATTTTTCTTTGGGGTCTATTGGGTCAACCAAGGATAATTCTGTGGACATATGATATCTATCAAAACCTAGACGCATGGCCTCTCATGTACGAAGGTTTCATTGAGCACTTCCCAAAGATTTTTATTCCTAAAACAGTGTTTGACTATACTTTTATGTAAAGTATCATTGTAAGGTTGTGGTCGAGGTACTATGAGAGTTACATACATTTGTATTAAAACTCATAGTTAAGCGTGGTCGTATATATCTGATGACTCAATAGTTGTATAAATGAAGTTGTATTTGAATTTTGTACTATGTATCTGACGACTCAGAATGGGTGATGTATACCTAATTTTGGGGGCGTCACAGATTCTAACTCTTGAGGTATAACCTTTGATCGTAGAATATGTTACTTCTTATCCAAGATTTTAACAGCTATCTCCTTATACGTTAAATCTTCTGCTATCTCGTCTAGTTCTAATTCAATAATGTGGTTCTGGTCGTCCATATATTTACGTAACATCGATACGTAAAAAATGTTATGAACACGCGACATACTTAGCGGTAAAGCGAATCTATATGCCACAATTCCTACTTGATCGAGGATTTCAAATAGACCAATAAAATCGAGGGTTTGAGCTTTCCTCACTTCATCGATTCTTGTTTCTAGAATAACGCCTTCTTGCACCTTCTTCTTCATATTCATCAGCTCCAGGTCTGTAGCTTGAGCGACTTTAACTTTATCGATTAAAGTCGGTTCTAATCGTATATTCACTATCTTCACGTAGGTTGTTGGAGTCTTTAACTCTATCTACATCCTTTGTAAATCATATGAAATGGGTCTTTGTGTTAACGACATCGCACCCATAACCGCATACGATCTTCTAATCAACGCGTCAGCTACTACGTTCGCTTTTCCAAGATGGTATTGAATGGTATAGTCATAATCTCTCAACAGCTCGAGCCAACGTCTTTGGCGCATGTTACGTTCGTTCTAGGTGAAGAAATATTCGAGGGTTTTGTATCGGGTTCAAGGTCGATACAAAATTTGATTTCACGCTCTGGGGGTAGTCTAAGAAGTTCTTCGGGAAATACGTCAGGAAATTTATTAACAATAGGAATATCATTCAAATTTGACGTATTTTTATTTAAATCTGTGACATAGGCTAAGAAAGCTTGACATCCGTTTTCAATAAACGAATATCTTTATGGCTTGATATAACAGTGATTGACTTTAGTGGTTTGGTTGCTTGAATTAGCATAACAGGTTGGTTAGGAAGGCTAACAACCTTGCAAAAATAATCAATTTTAGCATGATGAGTAGTTAACAAGTTGATTCTTAAAATCACATCAAAGGCAAGTATTTTCAAAGAGATAAGATTGACAAGTAATGTGAAAGTGTCGATTTGAATCCAATAAGATTTATAAACAGTGGAAGTAACGAAGGTTTCTCATAACAGAGTTTCAACAGATAAGTTAAAGTCTAATTTCTCCGGAGTTAAATTTAAACGTTAAGCGCAAGTATTAAAAATAAAAGAGTGGGTAGAACCGGTATCTAATAAGGTATAGACTTCACAAGAGTTTATGATTAACTTACTCGTGATAACTTCGTTTGGGTTCCTCGACAAACGCTCTCACTTAAACTATCGGCTTTGACTTGTCTGGGACATCCTTTGGCGTCATTATCCCAACTGGACTTGACTTCACTACACGACAAAATTGAGCTAGGTGACCTTCTCTTCCGTAATTGAAACATGTTTTGGGTTGTTGCGTACAGTTTGGACGGATGTGTCCCTCCTATCCGCATTTGAAACATACGACCGGTGGTCGTTCTCTTTCCTTCGAAACGGTTGTTGGTACTGCTGTCTTTCCATCATTATTGAACATTCTCTTCTTGAAGTTATTCTCACTTAGTTCACCTTTCATATTATCTTGGACATGATTACCACCAAAGTGGTTACCATTTCTTGCCTGATAATTTCCTCCACGATGGTTATCGTTGTTCTGATGGTTGTTGCCACTGGTACGATTATTTTCATGTTGCTGGTCGTTGCCTTTTGGTTGTGCTGACTCATAATCGCGGTCTAATAACTGAGCCCTATTCACAACATCTGAATACAAACAAAGTTTGTAAAAAATGAGGTATTGACATATTTCGGGTTTTAAACCTTGCAGAAACATTCGTGTCATTTGCTCTTCATTATCAACCAAATGGTATACAAACTGGGATAACTCGGCAAACTTAGCCTCGTACTGCGATACGGTCATATTGTTCTGCTCCAAATTGATTAATTACACCTCCTTCATGTGACAAATACTTTCAGGAAAGTACTTGTCATTGAATAATTCTTGGAACTTCTCCCAAGACATCTTTAGTGCGGAAAGATGAGTACGTTTTACAGATTCACAACAGTAATCTGCTTCTTCACGCAACATAAAGGCGACGAAGGGAACCTTTTGCTCCTCTGAGCATTCCAAGACATCAAATATCTTGGTGATCTGCTTAATCCACGTCTCTGCCTTAAGTGGTTCTGGCTTTCCCAAAAACTCTGGTGGTCCCAGCTCCTTGAACTGCTTAGCGGTGACCAACCGTGAGCTGTCAGTGTTTCCACCTGCATTTTGAACAGGAGTCTCTCTCGTTTGGTTTTGCATAAATTCTAAAAAGCTCCTAAATGTACCATCGTTCGTCATTTACTCGGTGTTGTTATTTATACGAGGATTATTGCCTTCCTAATGCACATTATCATGGTTATGATTGGCGGTGACTCAACGATCTTATGTGCTCCAATGCTTATCTCAACAATTTCAGATGCCATTTTCAAACACTGTCACAAAACAAGGGTTACTTGACATGTCACAAATTATCCTTATATTCTAACCGACCAATTAAATAATAAATAAGCTTTGGTAAGTCATACTAGCGATGGGATTTACCTTGTCAGGAATAAGCATGTGAATGTTATTCCTATTTATATATGATTTGATTATGATATATATATATATATATATATATATATATGAATGAATAATATGCAAGTATGCTTGCATTACGAAGAGCTGTAAAGTCCTTTGATAGATAATAGAAATATATGTACACGAACTTAGAATGAATTGATCAAATATGTTAGGTTGATCCTACACAAGCAAAACATCTTTGTAAAGTCCTTAAAAAGAAATGATGTACAAGGACTATAAATATAGAAAGATCAAGCTTGTTAGGTTGATCTTATGATGTAATAGATAGGCTTGTCTGATCGTCGAGCACTGCACCAGAAGTCGTAGTCTGCCAGGAGAGTCAAGGTTAACTCGAGAGCTATCGAGGCAGAATAGGAGTATACAAGATAGTAGATCTCGGAGTTCGTAGACTTCCAGGGGAAACGAAGAAGGATCGTAGTGTGCTGAGGAAGTCATGTTCAGAATCGTAGAGAAAGCACGCTTACTTAGAAGAATAGATCATCCGCGAAGCCAAGGCGAAGCGTAGACTACACTCAGAGTCGTAGAGTCTACTGATGCCGAGGCCAAGTTAAGGATCGTAGATCACAGTCTGAGTTCGTAGAGTCTATGGATTACATGCAGAGATCGTAGTCAAGCAAGATCAGATGAAGACAACAAGCTCAAGGAAGAAATTGTAGTGTCAAGATCTGATCTCGGGATCGTAGTGTCTGCACAAGCTGAAGCTGAATCATAGAATGCATAACTACGACCTCAACAGAAGTGCTCACAATGCCAAGGTTGAATCGTAGAGCATATACGGTTCTCAACGAATGAACACTCCCAGAATATCCAAAGGAATGAAGCCTCTGGTTCAAGTTGCAAGCTACATCCAAGGAAACCAGAGAGCACTCAACAAATGGCATGCAGGCTAGCAAAAGATCTAAGCACCAACCCAATCAGTATCAAGATTGAGTTGTAAGTCCATTCATGATGAAGTCTTCCATGAGGAGAACCAAAGAAGACTTCAGAAGCTGACTAAGGAAAGTCAGCAAATGCAGTAGCTATCAAGTGAACAGAAGACAACGATCTTGGAAGCAACCAAGATCGTAGTGTTTGCCAAACAAAGAAGGAACCGATGGAAGGTGAACTGAGAGATCTTTGGTCACCTCCGAATAACAAGGCTAAAGTGATTAAGTGCGAGGTCGGGTTCATTGATAATAAGTGAATGGGAGATCACAAGGAGAAAGCAAATTTGGGCCGCGCCACAAATCAAGTGTCTTGATATTCGAGAAGGGACCGAGCAAGGAATTAGGCCATCGGTCACTCGAGCGGTCAAAGCAAATGAAGTATTGAAGCATTGAAGCACTGCACAATACAAGGAAGATTTGTTCTGCATTGAAGATCCAATCAACACTCTTCAAGATCGTAGTGTTAACTCTACCAGTCAATGAGCAACACTCAACAAGACACTACGATCAGGTCCTTGAAGACGTGCATCAGAATTGTAGAGTTCGAATAGCTGAAGACTGAAGCTTTGGCAAAGGTTCAATCTGAAGGGTAATATTCGGACAAGTGCTTATTGAGAGCATCGATGCAATAGGACAACATCTGATCGAGAAATTAGAAAGAAGTAATAAAGTCTTCGACCTGCACAAGACATTAAAGTGATACATCTGACAGGGTAGTTGAAACAGTAGACTGCAGCGTCAGAAAAAGTATGACATGTCACATCAAGCAGTCTACCTCAAGTAACTCGAGATCTGTGAAGAGAATTGAATAGCCTTCAATGGCTGCTTTCCAACGGAAGGATTGGGAACAAGTATAAATGAGAAAGAACTTCAAAGATCAAAGGTTGCTGGAGTTGCCGATTTTTTGGAGAGAAGATGGACTGATCTAAACCATGTGAGATAGTGAGTCCGAAGGCTCACTCTACGATCCACCAAGAACACTCAGAGACATGCAAAGAAAGAAGTAGAAGTGAGAGTTCTACAATGTAGAAGTGAGAGTTCTACTACTTAAAGAGTGTTCTGAACTGCCGAGAGAAAGAAGAGTATCATGTCATCTTGATGTCCATCATGGGAAGACTCTAAGTACAATAGAGAAGAGCCTACAGTCATCTTAACAAGTCCATCATGAGAAGGCATCAAGTAGCAAGAAGGGAGATAATAAATGTCATCTTGGTGTCAAGCATGAGAAAGCTTCTAAGTACCTAACAGAAGAGCTTACAATCATCTTAGAAGCCTATCATGTGCAGCCATCAAGTACCAAGGAGAAGGATCTTCAAGGCAATTCATCAAGTGGTTGAGCGACTGAAGAAGCTGAGCATCATGCAACACTCAGTTGCACTTCAAGGATGATCAAGCCAAGCTGCTAAGTATAGAAGATGTTAGGAGCATGAAGACATCTTTAAATTTCAAAGACCGACTCCAACAACAACAAACAAACAACTCAACGGCCCGGGCACGAGGGTCCTTGTCGGGAGGGACTAAATGAAGCGAGATTCGAGGGTCCTTGTGGGAGGGACTAAATGAAGCAGGGCGGAAGGGTCCTTGTCCGGGAGGGACTAAGCGAAGTTCCAAGCTCTTTGGGCTTGAAGAGTTCTAGGGAACTAGAGAAGTTCCAAGGGTCACGGCCTTGAAGATTTCTTAGTGAATCAAGTCCCAAGGTGCTGGCCTTGAAGGAATCTTAGTGATTCGGGTGTTTGCCGCCTTCCTTAGTGGAATTCCTGCTAGTTGAAAGCAGAAGAGTGGATTAGGAGCTTGAGTCTCTGAACCACTTAAAACCCCTTGTGTCTTTTACATTATGTCATTTACATTATGTGCTATAACTGCTATGTACGTTTTAACTGCTTACAACTAAACTAACTCTATGAACAATGTATGTATAATTATGAATATATCAATGAAGGGGATCTTTTACTTATTCCGCTGTACTTAAAAAGATTCTTATGTTTGTCATACGTTAATTATGAACAATATAATATAAACCAGCAAAGTATTTGAAATAAAAAGGATCTATTCAACCTCCCCCCCCCCCCCCTTCTAGATCTATTGTGCCCTCTGGAAACTAACAATTGGTATCGAGAAGCGGGGTTCTCATGTTATATTCAAAAGCTAATCGCTTTGAGTCCGATCCGTGCACTAACATTGTTCTAAACTTAGTTTAGTAGTAAGTAACTTGTTATATCTTGAGATGAGCTCACATGTTAGAAATATTGTGTATATGATAAATGTGTATATACACACAAGTCGCTTTCAGATTGGTCCATGGTCTCTATTGTTACATCAACAAGATCAATCCTAGCCTGCAGTCAATCTTGTAGTCCTAAGACCAGACAAGAAAACTCAAGAGCAATCAATGACAAAGAGTCAAGCACCCCACCAATCTGAAAGATGAAGAAGCCATACATGCTAAGAAATGCTTATCGAAAGAAGAAAGAAGATCTTCTTAAACTTATGTCTGGCCAACCAACAGCTGGGTGCAAACTATGTCAGCTAAAGGATGGCAAAGATCTTAATGCTGAGATTCTCTTGGCCTATATCTTCAAGACCACTACTGATTGATTAAAGGCCAACAAAAGCAATAAGCTGTCAGAAGCAAAAGTAAAGTTATGCACATCAATACCTAAACTCAGTATATCTAAGATAAATGACTGTTTAGTAACGGACAGTAAAAAGGTACGATTCCTTACTATTAAATGTATACATCATTATTGCACCCTCTTATGAACCATGACAATATTCTGTCAAGGAGCCATAATCTACTTAAAGAGGTGAAGAGAGAAAGTAACCTGAGGATGGAAACTCAAATGACTATAAACTTTCTCTCCATTCAAGTTTTAGGTTGAAGATGACATCTTGAAGGAAATCTGAAATGGGTCATAAGAGCATCACATGCCAAATAAACGTTATGAGAAGTAATCTTTGCTGGTGGGTTAGTATGTATGTACAAGCCTAGGTTCTAAGTGTTTGACAACAAACAGAGTATGATCAGTTCTGCAAGAGGATCTTTCTGATTCGTAGAAACTGATCACCTCAATGAATCAACTAGATACTCCTAAATCGTAGAGTTGATTCTCACTCTGTGAACTCTTAAACATTGTGAACATAACCCAGTAAATGATGAATCCATCATAGATAATGAGTGTGTTATTTTATGTCAAATCCTACACACACTCACCGTGTATCTCAAAATGTATTATCTTAAGACAGTTGCATGCATGAATATGTCTGTTGGTGATAAATATGATGATTATTCAAATGAGAGGAACAGGGGTTTAGAAAACTAACCTAGCAGGACCCATTTAATTATGGGTACCAAAATTAGAAATATATTTAAACCTGCAGGTACTTGGTCAGTCTGACCACACTAAGGAATGATAAAGAAAAAGACTTCAGTCAAAAAGACTCAACCAGCAGAAGGCCAAGGACTGTTCAGAATTGATTCTGACAAAATTCCTATATGTCCAAGCCTGTCCTTGAAGACCCTCTGAGCTAATTAGAATGAAGCTCACATGGCTGCTACTCTGTATATAGAAGCAAGCCATTCAGCCAAAGAAGGAAAGGGTTTTATGTGCTCAAAAGCCAATCAAAGAATGCTATATGAGAAGAATCCTCAAGGAAGCTCACAACAGAAGATCATCGAGCATCGTTCAAAAGGAACTTATTGCAAGAGCAGAACTTCACAAACACAACTGTCAAAGAAGACTACGTTCGTATTGATGTCAAATAATTGTAGAGTGATCAGTCCTGAAAATACTCATCTCTACGATACAAGGAGATCTAAGTGATGATGGAAATTCCAGTCAGAAGGAGATATGCAAGACTGCCTTCAAATGAACCTGTAGAAGAGGGAATCACATCCATCTGGGAAGACAGCGTCAACAATGAGGGGAGCGGTGATCTCATTAAGGAACAAAGACCTTTGAGATATACTATGAAAAGTTGTACCAGCTACAGAGTTCCAAAACTTTATAGCTGATGAACCAAATGAAGATCCATAGTCAGTAGGAACGTCTCAAAACGTACTACTGATAACCTTTCAGCCACCCAACCCATAATCGTGAAGTGCCTACGATCAAACATATGATCGGAGTGTAAGAAGCAGGAGGACACCACGATTTCAGCAAAGCAGTTGTCTAAAGCTGGTAGAAGACCTCTCAATCAGAAAAGGTCGAATGAGATGTCATTGCAAATCACTGCTATAGTATTTCATCTAGAAAGCGCCTCAGGGATAAACCTGACCCTTAGCTCACTCTAAGAGGTTGGCCTTTCCTGAGCTACCTTGACCCAGAAGGAATGTTTGATCTAGTTCATCTCAAGGACCAAGTCAGTCAACGATCTTAGAGTCGAGTTTGAAGAGAACTAAGCGATCGCAGTGCAACCTCAACGATCGTAGTACAACCTCAGCGATCGTAGAATACAACTCGACGATCATAGTCCTACCATAGGGTACTCCAGTTCACAAGGAGCTTGGAAAATGAGATATTTGCTAAGCTATTCAACTTAAGGAGATAAGTTTGAATACATTAGTGATTGAGTTATGCTGCATCAAAGTAAGGAGAAAAGACAAAGCCATCCACTGCAGCATCTCTCAAAAGTTGATCGTTGAGTCAACCAAGGGAATCGAGAGTCCATATGCTTATCATGCCACTCTACGAATCAAAGGTCAACCAGTCGAGCCACGACGTTTAAACGACTACTCTTCTAAAAGGAAACATCTAACCGAAAAGTTATGGGAGAATTCTGACTCATTATTGGGCAATGTGCAACCAATGGATGGTTGATACATCACCGACATCAGAGTTAGAAGGAGCGCCTTAAAAGACAATTTTAAATTTGCAGACAGTTACCAAAAGCTATCGAACATTTCTCCCTCCCATTTTCAAACCCTAGAATCCTCTCAAGAGCCAAAATCAGTTAACCCTCCAGAGCCTTACCAAAATTACACTCAGCCATCTCTTATAAACAAATCTAAATCAGATACCCACATTCTTCGAACTACTTAAAATGGAAAACTGAGAAGTAATCACTGGCATTCAGCTCGGAACCAAATCGTTTGAGAAATCCGAAAAGAAGTTCAGGGATATTCTCGAGCTTGTGAAGAAAGTTGGATTCTCAGAATGTCTTGAGGCAAATACTAGAGTCTACTTCGACCTGAACGCCTCCATCAATTCTGAAACCCTTACTACCAAGGTTAAAGGTCAGTCTCTGAAATTAAAATCTTCTGACCTCAATCCATGCCTAGGTTTTCCTAACCAAGGGCTGAAAAACCTTGATAATGTCAATATTGAACAAGCAAAGGAGGTTATAGGGTACCAAAGAAACCCTAGTTTTAAAGACATGAAGAAGAAGGAGTTTCCTGAAGAGTATGAGTTCCTTGCTGAAATTGTTGGAAAGTGCATCTTTGTGCAAGAAGAACTTTGCACATGACACAATGATTGATCAACGATTGAAAATAATGTCGTTAATAGTTACGAAGAAACAAATCGACTTTGGAGCTATCTTGTTCGATTAGATCTCCAAGTGGGTAGAAAATTTGAGAAGAAGAAGACCCTTTGAAAAACCCCCGACCAAGGTGTGTTTCATGGAAGGTCATTGAGTATTGTCTTGAAGAAGAAAAGCTAGGAGGAAAATCAAGGATAATGAGGAGAAACTTTGAATGTGCCTGTTGATGTCTCCACAATTATTTGTAAACTGGAAGAAGAACCCTAAGGAGAACAAAAGGCTGACAGCTGGGAGCAGTAGTAGGGCCTCTGCAAAGAAGAGGAAGATAGAAGAGGCAGAGAGCTCTGAGTCTGATGACTCTGCACCAGCAGAAATCACACCAGCCAGAAAGAAATCAAAAGGTGTGAAGAGAGCTGGTGATGTGAAGAAAGCCAAGGCCTCACCAAGGAGTCTCTCCATCAAAGAAAAAGTTGAAGAAGAAAAAGCTCTAACTATTGAAACAACAAAGAGGAGAAGCAAAAGGCTGCTTCAAGGGCCTATCAGCAAGAAAGCTAAGGTGGAAGACAAACCAGCCTCAGCTTCCCAAAATAGTACATCTGCTGAAGAGAGGGACGTAGAGTCAGCAGAAGAAAAAGAAACAGATGTCAAGGCGCAGTCTCCACAGACAACATCCAGCAATGAAAATGAAGCTGATGTGATGGAAGAAATTGCAGCATCTGCTGATAAAGAAGAATGCTCAAGCCCCATGGCTAATCCTCAAAGCAGTCACTCTGTGAATGAAAAAGAGATTCAAGATAACTAAACTTAATCTCTAAGTGTAACTGCCCCAATGACCCAAGATGATAGGTCAAGTAATGATGTGTCTGAAAAAGAAGAACTTGCCCCCTCAAATCCAGCTAGCCACATTGATGGCTCTAAAGATGACGAGTCCAAAGAAGAAGAATCTGCCCCTGCCAGTGCTGAACCTCAAAGAAGTCTGTCTGCTAAACAAGAGAAGTCAGAGTTTGAAGAAGAAGAAGAAGAGTCTGACTCTCCCAAACCTGAACCTCCAAGAAGAAGGAAAAGCTACAGACTGCAGGCCAAGTTTGCCTCCAAAAGGAGCAGTGGTCAATCAAATGCCATCATTGAATTGAGTGATGATGAGTACGTATCCGGTAGAAAATCTTTGAAGAAGAAAACCGAAATGAAGAAGATGAGTCGAAGAAGAAGATCTGGTGAAGAAAGTTCGAGAATGAAATGCGTGAAGAGGAATTCTTTCTTTGAAAATGATCAAGAAAGTTCAGGGCTCGAGAGAGAGGATTAAAGAAGATTACGGTTACGCACCTCAGAAGTGCAGCGAACAAGAAGATTATCCGATTCTATCTCCCGCAAGATTTAGCGGAAGGATCATAGTGGAAGTTTCAAATGACTTACCAGATGCTCCATCAGAGAGATGGGTGAACTATAGAAATGAGCAACTCAAGGTAGTAAGAATACTACCTTTGACATAGCCAAAAACTTGAACAATATGGAGCTAGACTGCTCAACCATTCTCTACAATCCTGACGACTTGTTGATGAGATGGTTCATCTAGTGGATGCCATGGCTAAAGGCCCACACTGAAGGAGATGGAAGCTATCTCAACTGGTGCTTCGCTCACTTCCCAAGTATGGAGTTGGTGGCTCAGAACTTCCCAAGGGTGAAGATGTTTGCAACCAAAACAATCAAAGAACAACCCCACTTCAAGGTCTATCGTCATGCTAAAAATCTCTATATCCCCTACGATTGTAGAGTGGACTCTGAAGGACGAAGAGTCATGACCAAGGAGCTGATCGTAGAGTTTGTTCACTCTACTGCTGATGATGTTCAAGCCCAAAACCAGAATCCTTTTTATGCTCAAGCACTACTATCTGACATTCCCTCATCCTCACACAGTGATTGGAACTCAACGATCATTCAGATTCTTCAAACTTTCAAAAATTTGTCTAAGGATGAAAATTGTAGAGTCCAAACTGATGCTCATCCAGCTGCTGCCCAATAAAAGGATCAAACTACTTTGGAGCAGGAACTACAAAAGAGTTCTGATGATCTAAGCGAGAAAATATCTCTGCTCACTGAAGAATCCCAGAAGATGACGATGAATAGGAGATAATTCCTTCCAAAGACAAGCTTGACTACTATGGTGATGTATCTCTCAAACTCCAAGAGAGAGATAACATCTATCAGAAGGCCATACAAGATCAGAAGGCAGATGCTCTACGAATTTAGAAGACCAATGAAGAGCAGATCCAAGCCCTGTCTGACAAAATTGACGACCTAAAATAGTCATTCTCAGTGCAACTTAAGTTAGGCCAGCAGGAACTCAAATTTGAAGTTGCCAACTCCTCCTACCTAATGGAGCAGCTTATGTCCAACATGGAGCATCTTTCTCATATGATTGATGAAAAAAAGGCGGAGAAAAAGAGGCATAGAAAGAGGAAGATCAAGAAGAGCAAGAGGCACTCAAAAAAGAGCAGAGGGATAGAAGAAAAGAGATCAAAGAAGAAGACATCAACTGCAGAAAGAGTATCATCATCTGAGGGGGAGCCAAAAGATGATGATCCCATGATCGCAGAGTTTGAGGAGGAGCATGATAAGAAAGAAGATGAAAGGGAGCCAAGAAAAGACAGAAGGTCATCATCTCAGGGGGAGCAAGAGCAAGAAGAACAATCAGATGAGTAGCTGATCAGCAAACATCCTGGAAACATACAAGGAGCCAAAGAGGTACATCTCTAACTAGTTAGGTATGTTCTGGATCCAGGATGTAGAATGTCTTAATATATAAATTGTCATATCAATATAAATGACATTCATAATTATCTGTTTTAGAAATACAGCTGCTCACTATATATAAGATTCATTCATAACATGCATATGTACTTATTGTTTTTGTCATAATCAAATAGGGGGAGATTGTCAGGAATAAGAATGTGAATGTTATTCCTATTTATATATGATTTGATTATGATATATATATATATATATATATATATATATATGAATAATATGCAAGTATGCTTGCATTAAGAAAAGTTGTAAAGTCCTTTGATAGATAATAGAAATATATGTACAAGGACTTAGAATGAATTGATCAAATATGTTAGGTTGATCCTACATAAGCAAAACAACTTTGTAAAGTCCTTCAAAAGAAATGATGTACAAGGACTATAAATATAGAAAGATCAAGCTTGTTAGGTTGATCTTATGATGTAATAGATAGGATTGTCTGATAGTCGAGTACTGCACCAGAAGTCGTAGTCTGCCAGGAGAGTCAAGGTTAACTCGAGAGCTATCGAGGCAGAATAGGAGTATACATGATAGTAGATCTCGGAGTTCGTAGACTTCCAGGGGAAACGAAGAAGGATCGTAGTGTGTCGAGTAGAGCTTCCTCGGGATCGTAGTGTCTTTGAGGAAGTCATGTTCGTAATCGTGAGAGAAAGCACGCCTCTGAGAAGACCGATCATCTGCTTAGAAGCCAAGCGAGAACGTAGACTACACTCAGAGTCGTAGAGTCTACTGATGCCGAAGCCAAGTCAAGGATCGTAGATCACACTCTGAGTTCGTAGAGCCTATGGATTACATACAGAGATCGTAGTAAAGCAAGATCAGATGAAGACAACAAGCTCAAGGCAGAAATTATAGTGTCAAGATCTGATCTCGGGATCGTAGTGTCTGCACAAGCTGAAGCTGAATCGTAGAATGCAGAACTACGACCTCAACAGAAGTGCTCACAACGCCAAGGTTGAATCGTAGAGCATATACGGTTCTCAACAAATGAGCACTCCCAGAATATCCAAAGGAATGAAGCCTCTGGTTCAAGCTGCAAGCTACATCCAAGGAAACCAGAGAGCACTCAACGAATAGCATGCAGGCTAGCAGAAGATCTAAGCACCAACCCAATCAGTATCAAAATTGAGTTGTAAGGCCATTAATGATGAAGTCTTCCACGAGGAGATCCAAAGAAGACTTCAGAAGCTGACTAAAGAAAGTCAGCAAATGCAGTAGCTATCAAGTGAACAGAAGACAACGATCTTGGAAGCAACCAAGATCGTAGTGTTTTCAAACAAAGAAAGAACCGATGGAAGGAGAAGCAGAGATAATCGACCTCACGAATAGCAAGTCTAAAGTGATTAAGTGCAGGGTCAGTTCATTGATGATAAGTGAATGGGAGATCACAAGGAGAAAGCAAGCTGGACGCGCCACAAATCTGAAGTGTCTTGATATTCAGAAGGGGACCAGAGCAAGGAATTAGGCCATCAGTCTCTGAGAATAGTCGAAGCAAACAGAAGTATTGAAGCACTGCACAATACAAGGAAGAGGTGTTCTACATTGAAGATCCAATCAACACTCTTCAAGATCGTAGTGTTAACTCTACTCGTCAATGAGAAACACTCAACAAGACACTACGATCAGGTCCTTGAAGACGTGCATCAGAATCGTAGAGTTCGAATAGCTAAAGACTAAAGCATTGGCAAAGGTTCAATCTGAAGGGTAATATTCGGACAAGTGCTTATTGAGAGCATCGATGCAATAGGACAACATCTGATCGAGAAATTAGAAAGAGGTAATAAAGTCTTCGACCTGCACAAGACATTAAAGTGATACATCTGACAGGGTAGGTAAAATAGTAGACTGCAGCATCAGAAAAAGTATGACATGTCACATCAAGCAGTCTACCTCAAGCAACTCGAGATCTGTGAAGAGAATTGAATAGCCTTCAACGGCTACTTTCCAACGAAAGGATTGGGAACAAGTATAAATAAGAAAGAGCTTCAAAGATCAAAGGTTGCTGGAGTTGCCGAGTTTTTGGAGAGAAGGTGGACTGATCTAAACCATGTGAGATAGTGAGTCCGAAGGCTCACTCTACTATCCACAAAGAACACTCAGAGACATGCAAAGAAAGAAGTAGAAGTGAGAGTTCTACTACTTAAAGAGTGTTCTGAACTGCAGAGAGAAAGAAGAGCATCATGTCATCTTGATGTCCATCATGGGAAGACTCTAAGTACAATAGAGAAGAGCCTACAGTCATTTTAGCAAGTCCATCATGAGAAGGCATCAAGTAGCAAGAAGGGAGATCATAAATGTCATCTTGGTGTCAACATGAGAAAGCTTCTAAGTACTTAACAGAAGAGCTTATAGTCATCTTAGAAGCCTATCATGTGCAGCCATCAAGTACTAAGCAGAAGGATCTTCAAGGCAGTTCATCAAGGGGTCATCCGAAGTGGTTGAGCAACTAAAGAAGTTGAGAATCATGCAACATTCAGCTGCACTTCAAGGATGATCAAGCCAAGTTGCTAAGTATAGAAGATGTTAAGAGCATGAAGACATCTTAGCAGCTCAGCACCGACTCCAACAACAACAAACAAATAACTCAACAAGCCAAGGCCTGAGGTGTCCTTGTCCGGAGGGACTAAATGAAGCAGGGCTTGAGGGGTCCTTGTCCGGAGGGACTAAATGAAGCAGGTTCTGAGGGGTCCTTGTCCAGAGGGACTAAATGAAGCAGGGCCAGAAGGGTCCTTTTCTGGAGGGACTAAACGAAGGTCCAAGCCTGCTGGGCTTGAAGAGTTCCTAGGGAACTAGAGAAGTTCCAAGGCTGCTGGCCTTGAAGAGTTCTTAGTGAACTGAAGTCCCAAGGTCACGGCCTTGAAGGAATCTTAGTGATTCAGGTGTCGCCCTTCCTTAGTGGAATTCCTGCTAGTTGAAAGCAGAAGAGTGGATTAGGAGCTTGAGTCTCTGAACCACTTAAAACTCCTTGTGTTTTTTATATTATGTCATTTACATTATGTGCTATAACTGCTATGTATATTTTAACTGCTTACAACTAAACTAACTCTACGAACAATGTATGTATGATTATGAATATATCAATGAAGGGGATCTTTTACTTATTCCGCTGTGCTTGAAAAGATTCTTATGTTTGTCATATGTTAATTATGAACAATATAATATAAACCAGAAAAGTATTTGAAATAAAAAGGATCTATTCAACCCCCCTCCCCCTTCTAGATCTATTGTGCCCTCTAGAAACTAGCATACCTGTCTCTCCCCTCCTAGTTCTAGCATCACATCTCAGCCAGGGATCATATCCCTAAGCTTTGATACCAACTGTGACGCCCCCAAAATAGGTATACATCATCCATTCTGAGTCGTCAAATACATGGTACATAACTCAAATACAAACTTAATTTATACAACTATTAAGTGTCGTGCAGAATACGACAAAACATAAGCTGTGAGTTTTAATACAAATATTATCTCCTAGACAATATCCAAACTTAAATTCAATCCTTATTCTAATTATTATCACACTATTTCACATAATAGTGAGGACTACTAAAACAACCATCTGGACCGTCACTTCATTCCCCGACTAGTCCCAACTATATTCTCATTTCGTGAATAGAACAGTGAAAGAAAAGGGTGAGCTCAACTAGCCCAGTAAGAAATATTATGACTAAGATAATGCAGAATAAATTATCGTTAGCCTTCAACAGTATATCATATGATAGAATACAATAGACAACAAGTTTTAGATCAATAACTGCACCGGAATAAGCAATCCATTAGAAGAGTCAAGTAGAGCATGATATCTACTATCTTCTATGATTTAAAAGTTTGTCATCTACTTTATCGTTGAGACTCAGCTTAATAAATAATTCACATCATTGAATTATCCATGCACTACGGGCCAATGATATTCATTAGTATCACAACCACGAATTATCCATGCACTACAGGCTAAGGATATTCGTGTTTTCACCAATGGTCATGATAATGCCAAATAAAAATTCATCTTCGCACCCTTGGCCGAAGAGAACGCATGGTTATGATCATACCAACATCTGTCCATCAATGCACTACTGGCCAATGAGGACTTTTACCATATCATTTGTAAGACCCCAACTTTTATGAATAAAGATTAATTTTTATCGAAATATATTTTTAAATATTATGGTGTGGATTTGATATAATAGTTGTGGGTATTATTTACAAATTTTGCAAAGTAAGCAAGTGGTTATATAATATTCGATTGGTCGGGGAATATTCGTTTTAACGGGGAATATTAAATGCGACGACACAATCATTGTGGACCCATAGCGGAAGTATTGTCGTATTTAGAAAGCAGCGTAATTATCTTTTATAAAAATAACGGCAAAAGTTTTACTGAATTAAACTTTTGAACCGCCCGGTGGTAAAAGAACGATGTCTGGCTGTGGTTGCGTAGTAGAACACGATATTGATTATTGATGCTTACGTGAAAAGTCACTTAGTTATACTCAATTATTGCTATAGTAATTCTTTGCATAATATCTCTCATATTATTGATTCAATTATTGTCACAGTATCATTTGCATAATATTTTATATTATTAAATCAATAATTGAGATGATAAAGTTATTCATATTATTATTTGCAATATTGACAATGTCTAGAAAGTTCTGTCAATGAGAGGTTTGGTCACCTAATTGCGTGCCAATAGGAAGAAATCCTTATTGGAAACCCCCTCTTTCCTGGGAATGATCTGGTTATTAAATATTGTGAGTTATAATATTAATGATGAATAAGTTCGTATTGATTAAAGATGAAATTGATATTTTTATTGTGTTGGGATTATTAGTGTTAATGGAAATCGACATCTATTCCAATAATAATTGATGTCTGAAGGTTATATTGACCAATCGGGTAATTAATCGGATAAATGAGCAATTAATTGCTATTAATTCACATACTTATAACTATTTGTTCACATGTGTGTACTATTGATTCACATGCATGTACTATTAGGGGAGGTGGTGCAAGATTGATAATACTTGCATGACTAAATTAAAAATGGAGGTAAAGATGAAGGTACTATACTGTAATTATTTTTTTCACATGATTGTGCTATTGATTCACATGATTAAACTATTGATTCACAAGGTGTACTATTAGGAGAGGTGGTGCAAGTTTGATAATACTTTCAGGACTAAATTAAAAATATAAGAAAAGATGAAGGTATTATACTGTAATATTTTGAGCGCCAAAACGTGCAATTATCGAAACTATATTTTCCTATAAATAGAAGCTCATTCTTCTTTCATTCTCACCAATTCACTAAGACTCACAAGAGCAATTATATAGAGAGAAGCTATAGAGAGAAAGAAGAAGAGAAGTCTATTACTTCACCATTCCAGTATCCAGTCTTCTTCTGAGATAAGGGATATTATTTATTTCATCTTCGTTTACGATATTATTTTTTGTATTCGTAAGGAATATTATCTGTGAGACCCCGAATTTTATGAAATGAAAGTATTCAATTTTCTTAAAATTATTCTATTTAGTAAATGGTTAAATTGATAAAAGGTTAAAGTTAAGGGTGATATGTGAAAAATTTTCAAAGTAGACAAATTGTCATAAAATTCTCGGTTACTATTCACTTTAGTATTATTCACTCGGGTATTTGGGGCACTTTTTATGTCGGAGTGCTATTCACGAGTTACTATTCATGAGTTACTATTTACGAGTTACTATTCACGGGTTACTGTTAGTTCCTAGTTGGCACAACAGTTATCTAGAAGGGGGGTTGAATAGATATTTAAAAATCTATTCGTTTTAAACTGTTCTTTGATAATGATTAAAACTTAGCGGAATTAATATTTGTTTTAATCTTCTTTACCAAGCAATGGAGTTATGAGTGTGAGGCAGTTATGGCAGTTATAACAGATATAATAGTTATGGTATGAATGTAAAAGACACATTCATTTTTAAGTAGTTCAGAGCACTTAAAGCTCCTAGTCCACTCTTCTACTCAACGAGTAGGATATCCACTAAGGATGTCTTTTACAACTTCTGAATCACACATATTCCTTCTAGACCCGGTGAGCCCAGGAACTTCTTAGTTCACTCTTGAACTCTTCAAGTCCAGCAGACTTGGCTTTCTTATAGTTCACTACGAACTCTTCAAGTCCAGGAGACTTGGTACTCTTCTTCATTTGGTTGATAATGTTGAGTTCTTGATGGTTGCTACTCAGTTGCTGTATAAGCAGTTGTTCTAAAGAACTGAGTAGCTGAGCATGCTTTGCAATATCTCAGATCGTAGAGTTGAGCTTGAGAGAGATGTTCACGTTGTTTGTTCAATGATTGCTTAACTCTCTCTCATCTGTCTGATCTGCATATATGTGATCTTGAAAACTATCCGTTGGATCCATCCGTTGGGACATTAAATGCATTTGACTTTTTTGATCTTTGATGGAGACATTTCTGCACATCTTCTGAAACTGCATTCCGGCCCACTGACACAGTAGAGTGCTTTCTCACCTAACACCTGAAAAGGTGTTTTGCCCCCTTACCAATGGTACTTTCCTTAGCTTCTTCAATACGCTTCTTTGTTGCATACTAAGGATATTTTAGATTACTTTGGGACTGATGACTATTGCAACGTCTAGAATCCATTCCTCATATGTTGGAATCTATCTTCACTTATATCATGAGGCTCGACGTTCTTTGACACAGGACAGATGTTCTACGATTCATGTTATGATACTCTACAATTCATATTGTAGTGCCTTATCATCTTGGTGCCTTGTCTGATGCTATCAGCCGAGAGCACTACGATTCTTCTTAAACCTCTGCATACTACGATCTTCACTTGCTCGTGTTGTAGACTCTACGTTTCCGAGAGCACACTACGATCGTTGACTTGTAAACTCCATGCTTCCTTCAGCACACTACGATCGTTGAGATGGCTCGGCAAACGTTGGGATCACTCTACGATTTTCGAAGAGTCCCTTCAAGGCAGGCACACTACGATCTTCGAAGTTCTACGTTTCTGCCTTGACTTCTGCAGTGTTGATCAGATGATACACTACGATTTCTTAGAAGCTCTACGTTTCTGCCTTGACTTCTGCAGTGTTGATCAGATGATACACTACGATTTCTTCGAAGCCTATCTATTACATCTCAAGATCAACCTAACAGCTTTGATCTTTCTATCTATACATTCCATTACAGAATGATACACGTTTAGAGCTTAGATCAACCTAACAAATTTGATGTATCACTAAGTCCTTGTACATATCTTACTTGGAAGGACTTTACAAATAATCATGAGCATATACATTAAAACATCAAATCATAATATGCGTTCTCCCAATAGTTACTATTTACCTCGTTACTATTCACTCTAGTATTGTTCACTCGGGTATTTGGGACACTTTTCGTGTCGGGGTACTATTCACGGGGTACTATTCACCCAAAAAATATATTTCTTTTTTGGCCTAAATTATTTTTGGGTACAATATTATTCCATGAGGAGATGTGTGCTAATTTTTAGAATAGTTGGTTGAAATTATAATAGTAAATCAATATGGGTCATTGGTTTAAAGTTTTAATAGTAAAAATCTTTTATATAAAATGAATACTTTTATAAAGTTATTCTATAAATAGAATATATTATATTCTATTATGCATAGTGTTTTGCATAGTAAAATCTTTTTATATAAAATAGAATACTTTTATAAAGTTATTCTATAAATAGAATATATTATATTTTATTATGCATAGTGTTATAAGGTACTGATAGTGTTTGCATAGTAAAATCTTTTTATATAAAACAGAATACTTTTATAAAGTTATTCATTTTATTAGATTATAAATAGAATATATTATATTTTATTTAAAAGATTTTGCTTTAAATATGGACCGTCCGATTAAAAGTAAATCAATCTGGACCGTTCATGAATTAGTTATTATGCAGTCCATTCTTCTATAAATAGAAGCTCATTCCTTCATTATTTCTTATGAATTCACTGAAACTCTAGAGAGAGAAACTATAGAGAGAGTTCTTCTTCTATAATCTTGAGCGTATTTCTTTAGAGTTTAAGAAAGCTTTGAGAGTAGTGCAAGTTTTCTTCGAGTATATCCTCGCCCTACCAGTCGGAATACTCTTCTTTCAAATGTAAGGGATATTATTTGTTGTACTCATAAGGGGTATTCTTTATTTCTTATTCGTGAAGAGAACTTCTGTTATTCCATTCTTTATTATTCTGTTAGAATAACCTGTATACGCGAGATACCCAATATTTGGTGAAATTCTTCTGCTATTCCATTCTTTATTATTATGATGGAATAACCTATCTGTGCGGTCTATCGCATGCCTGGTGAATTCTGTTGTTATTCCATTCTTATTATTCTGTTGGAATAACCTGTTTATGCGAAGTACCGCATACATGGTAAAATTCTTCTAATATTCCGTTTCTATTATTACATCGAATATCACATCTGTATGCGTTTATCTGGGACCTAGTTCCATTATTTATTATTACATTGAATAACTTTGTTTATCACAATCGCATACATAGTGAAATTCTTCTAATATTTCGTTCTTTATTATTACGTTGGAATATCCTATTTGTGCGTTCTGTGGGACACGGGTTCCATTATTTATTATTCAGCCGAATATCACAATATACGTGCATTTACATGGGACTGGTTCCATTATTTATTATTACATTGGGAATAAAAGCTATGCATGCATTCTATCGCATCGCATGGTGAATCCTTCTATTATTCCATTCTTTATTATTCTGTTGGAATAACATGTCTATGTGGATTACCACATGCACGGTAAATGATCATTTATATTCATTCCTTATTAAATTGTGAAAATGATCTGTATATCGTGGATTACCTCCATGGCCATGAAAAAAATCCATTCATAGATTTCATATATTCTCTTATATTCAGTTGGTTTAAGTTTTAACTTCTATACTCCATGAAATTAGTGGAATATCCTTGATATTTGCGCTTCATCCAGTATCTTTTCATGGAAATATTCTTCTGAGCATTCTTGAATTTTTACTCCACAAAAGAGTATCATGTTGACAATTTGGACGTTATTGGTTCCTGGATAAATTAATTATTGAACTTGTTTTATTGAATTATTATGTCATTGTCATCATCCTCGTGTTTATATTATATTGAAAGTCATTTGTGGCCTGTAGTGCATAGATGAACTTGGTATGATTATGACCAGGGATTATTCGATATAATCATGACCGTAATGTTACAAATGATGTGGTAAAAAGGTCCTCATTGGCCCGTAGTGCATTGATGGACAGTTTTTGGTATGATTATGGCTATGGATTCTCTTCGGCCAAGGGTGCAAAGATGAATTGTTTTATGGAATGATCAGGACCGTTGATGAAAACATGATTATCCTTGGCCCGTAGTGCATGGATAATTCGTGGTCGTGATACTAAAGAATATCTTTGGCTTGTAGTGCAGGGATGATTCGATGATGTGGATTATTTATTAAGCTGAGTCTCAGCGATAAAATTGATGATAAATCTTTTAAATCATATAAGATAGTAGATTTTATTCTCTACTTGACTCTTCTAATGGATTGCTTGTTCCTCTGCAGTTAAACTTGATGTTTGTTATATTGTATCAATTTAACACTGTTAAAGGCCAACGATAATTTATTCTGCATTATCGTAGTCATAATATTTCTTACTGGGCTAGTTGAGCTCACCCTTTTGCTTTCATTGTTCTCTTCAGGAAATGAGAATGTAGCAGGGACTAGTCGGGGGAAACAACGTGATGGTCATAGATGGTGCATTAGTAGTCCTCACTATTCTGTGAAATAGTGTGATAATAAATGTAATAAGGACCCCATTGAGTTTGTATATTGTTTAGATGACAATATTTGTATTAAAACTTACAACATATGTTTAGTTGTATTTTACACGACTGTTGTATAATTAAGTTGTATTTGAATTTTGTACCATGTATTTGGTGTAACAACCCTATATTTTCTATAAAAATTAAATCATAAATTTTGCGTATAAATTTTTTTTATTTTAAGGATGAGGATTTGTACAAGATAATATGTGTATGTAATTATGTAATAAATAAAAATATATTTATTACACGGATGTTTATAAATTATTTTATTATTATAAATTATATTCTTATGATAATTAATTTTATGGTAGAAATATTTTTATTAATTATTTTCCATGAAATTATAATTATATATTATTTAAATAATATATGAAAAGGTTATTAGTATTATTATAAATAATTATTTATTTTATTATATGAATTTATGTAAGATTAATTAAGTTAATTATTTTAACTTAATTAATAATGTTATATATGAAGAATAAATCAGATATGGAATCCAAACTCTAATTTTGGATTTTCATCAATGGATAATAATAATAATATAATAATATTATATTTTAATTTTTCAGTGCTATAATTATGTACTGTATTTTGTGGACTGACAATGGTTGGCCAATTATGGGGTATTATGACTAAACCCTAATTGTAAATTAAAACCCTAATTTCTTAAATTAGAAACCTTAAATCAATAATTAACTTATTGATAAATGAAAACCCTAATTTGGAACTCGATTATGAGTTCGAGGTTGTTATATATAAGCTGTGTTATCACGATTTATGTGGTGTATTATAGAATTTAATATTAATTAGAGAAACCCCTAATTAATATCTAGAAATCTAAATTTGGAAACCTAATTAATTAGAAACCCTAATTAATTGAGAACCCTAATTACTAAATTTGGAAACCTAATTTCAAAATTTAGAAACCCTAATTAGTTATTATAAACCCTAATTACTAATGGTAAACCCTAATCGTGAAATTAGAAAACCTTAATTAAATAATTAAAAAATTTAATTAATAATTAGAAACCCTAATTGTTTTATGGGTAATGCTAATTGCTAATTATTTGTGCTAATTGCTAGATTAGTAAGCTTAATGAGAATTATTAAAACATAAACCTAATTATCAAGTCTATGAGATTAAGAAACTTAATTAATTAAGAAATCTTAATTTTGTATTTTAGAAACTAAAATTTATTATTTTTTTTTTTTTTACAAACCCTAAATTGGAAATTCTAGAAATTATTGTTAAACCTTAAAATGGTCCAAACCCTAAACCCTAAGGGTTTGACAAGATTACAAGATTGCCCTTAAATTTCCAAGCGAAAAGACAATTTTACCCCTCTTGCATAATTGAGCTTACTTGCAAATCTTGCTATAATAAGAGTTGGTCAACAACTCTTACCAACCCCATGTGACTACAATGCCAGCAATCAACCACAAATCTCAGCAATATTCAATGCATCCAACATCTATATAAGATCAAGGAGAGAGAAAATATCATTGGTTAGCTTATTTTGTACAAACACAAATCCTAGAGTCTCTCTCTCAAGACCTACGAAAAACAATAGTATATCAGTCCTAAATCAAAGTCCCACGAATTCCTCTAACAAATCAGAAGCCCAAGTTCCAGAAATCAAAGCTTAAAGGTATAAACCCTAATCAAAATTTCGGACTTTGATCCTCTGTTAAAAGTTATGTTTGAGTGTTAGGATATGTTGTATATAGTGTTATTAAGTGATCTGGGTTGATAGATGCTGGATCCATAACATCTATAAGCTCAGATCTAGTGTTTTTGCAAATCTGGAAATTTTTTAAAACAGTGGTCTGACAATGAATGTCAGACCCTATAGATCTCAGTATGATATGTGCTTTTGATGTTTAAATGTTTAAACATGTAGTTTGTTATGTGATCTTTCATCTGGATTTGGATTCAAAGCCGGATCGGTTATATCTTGAAAGTTATTGATGGTCAAAGGTCGTTGAATGACCCACGACTTCACCGATTCTCGGGTAACCCGCAATTTTTCCAAGTCGACAACGTTTATAATGGGCTCTGATCTTGCTGTATGTTTATGTTTTAGCTATTTTGTTGTTTGATTCTTGTAGACTGACATGAGTATTACATGTTAAAGTCTTTAGCTCACCCAGATCATGAGCAGGAACGAAATTATTTAAGGTCAAAGTAGGTTAACTGAACTGTCGAAAGAAGAAATCTGGGTAATCCAGATTCTTCATGAACCATTTTTTTGTCAGAACTTTGACCGATATAGATCTTACTGTTTTGATGTTTTTCAGTCGATCTGTTAATATATTATTATAGCCTGATATCTCCACTTCATTCTTGAAGCTTTAAATAACACTAAGTAAACCTGGAACGCATGGATCAAAGACCTGGAAAGTAACCTCTCGAATCGTTTCTTCATTTCAGGAAACCCGAAATGAAGAAACAACTTACCGACAATGAAATTTGAATGCTTATAACTCACTGATTAGTTATTGAATAGCCATGAACTTAGTTGTTAGTTGTTGTATTACATTAGTATTATATTATTAAAGCAAGAACACGGCCATAAAACCTTAGCATCACGATTTAAATGTTGGTCAAACTAAGCCCTACGCTTTCAATTTGACAAGAAATCAGGTTGGTGATGAACACCTCAAGAACACCTATATAATGACGGGTCTATCGCTATAGGGCCCTTTAGCGACAGTTTTATTATTATTATTATTTTTCGGAAATTATTTAAAAATAGATAAAAATGGTTTTTAATTATTAAAAATACATAATAAATTCTGAAAAATTATTTTAAATTCTGAAAAATAGTTTTTAATTATTTAAAGTATATTTCATAAATATTTAATATTTTTGGAATATAAATGGTATTTAATTTATTTAATTATAATATTAAATAAATGATTTAAAATGATTTTAATTCATAAAAATCATGAAAAATAATAATATGGTATAAGAAAATAATTTAAGTTATTTTTGATAACTTTTAATATTTTGTGATGAATTTCATTAATTAATTAATATTAATGATAATTAAAGTTAATTATGGAATATATTAAATAAATTATAGAAAATAGAATTAATGATTTAAAAATTATATAATAATTATATAAAGGTTATAAAGATAATTTAAGTTATAAAATATTACTTTTAGTATTTTGTCATGAAAAATATTAATATTTTAATAATAAATGATATTAAGTTTATTTAATAATTATATTAAATAAATAGTTTAAAAATGGTTTTATTTATTTAAAAATTATTTAATAAGGATATTAATGAATGAAAAATATTTTAAGCTATAATTAATGACTTTTAATATTTTGATAGATAAAGTAGTAATATTTTAATATGAATGATAATTATTTAAAAATAATTTTAATTCTTTTTAAAAATCATTTAAAGGTAATATTAATACTTTAAAAGTATTTTTAGTTATTATAAATAACTTTAACATTTTGGCAATGGTTTCATTAATAGTTTAATATTAATTAAATATTAATGATAATAGAATTATTCAATATTTAAATCATTTAATAATGATTAGGTGTTTGTAAATTCATGATAAATTATGATAAATAATTAAAAATTATTATAAGTCATTTAAAAATAATATGACCGATATTTATAGATATTGAGTTCTGAATAGAGTCTTAGACTCGATAATTGCCCGATAAAGTTGTTTAAGACAATCAATATATATTTGTAAATTTATCTGGACTTAGATATTTTATTTGTATATGTGTTTATTTGTGATTCAATGGTGTGGAATATATGTGACAATGTGATTAGGTTATGTCTTCAATCGCAATATAGCGGTCTTTATGTGTTATAGTATGTTGTTCTAATCGAACGAATGATCTTATTATCTTGATAGGTGTTAAATAAGGATAGAACTAAGAAATGACGATGGCGTAAGCAAACAAGATCAAAAATATCTTACCTTTGCATTTTTTTATGCTGATGGACATGAGTAAGAATGTTTCTAAACTATATTATTCTTTATCTGATTATTAACCTTATATTATATCGCTTTCATTGAATATCAACATGTTAGTATATGATAATTCGGATATATATATATTCTTTTCGTTAATTTCTATAAATGGTTATACAAGTGTCCCCACTTGGATAATCATTATATTTAATCACATGTTGATATACCTTTGTCAATTACCCGTATACATATATGTTGAATTATAGATTATTGTTGAACAAGATAAAACCTTTGATTTGGAACCCGAGACAAGTATGAATATCCCTACATGGGAAAACTTTTTTATCTTCAAAAGGACAGATGAGTGAACGATCTTATCGTTCTTGTAATAATAGTATTGATTGATCAATACAGGCCCATGGGAAGTACAAACCTAACGCCAGTAAGTTATGACGGTTCTACGGATGAATTTCATTTAACCTTTTCGAAAATGAAAATAATGTTCATAAGATGTCACCATAACCCTAGTTATAGTCAATATGTAGTTTCAAAAATTTGAAAGAGAGTTGTTATGTTATTATTATCGGTTCGAGAATACTTCACAACTATTGACTTGTTGTAGAAGAATAGTATAAAGAAAATATTTAAATTCTTTCAGTTTATATATATATATATATATATATATATATATATATAATTGTTATTACTTCTTTGGGCACTCAAATGCTCATCCTTGCTTAATTTAAATATTTTCATTTAGGCATGAACAACTCGAAGGTTCGAAAAAGAACAAGTGAAAAGGAAAGCAAAGCGAGTAACAAGTTTATTAATGGTATCTTTTGTAATAGTTAGACAATATATGACAATGATATATATTATATATCATGTAAAGAATTATAGTAAAGGTTGCGTAATTGGGATTAGACTCTGATAAATGCAAGATAAGTTTGATATTTATATTATTGTTATTATTATTAGTATTATTCCGCTCATAGAAATGGTATCGTGAAGAATCGAGTTCGGATTTCAAGTACCCGAGTTTGGGGGCTTTACATTTGACGACTCAAGATGGGTGATGTATACCTATTTTTGGAGGCGTAACATTATCTTCGTTCAATATTCGTAAGGAATATAATTTTTTTCAATATTCGTAAGGAATATTATCTTCGTTCCATGATTATACCCTTGAGTGTAGAATTCAACAATCTATACCCATGATTATACCCTTACAACTGTTGAACGAAAATAATATTCCTACGAATATTAAACGAAGATAATATTCCTTACGAATATTGAACGAAGATAATATTTATTGCGAATATTGAACGAAATAAAATTTCTTACGAATACGAAAAATAATATCGTAATCGAATATGAAATAAATAATACCCCTCACCTTAAAAAGAGAGTACTTCTGACTGGTAGGGCGGGGATATTCTTGAAGAAAACTTGTACTATTTTCTACACTCAAAACTTCCTAAAACTCGAAAGAAATACGCTCAATATTATAGAAAAAGAATTCTCTAATTCTAGTGTGATTTTCAATTCTAAACTGAGCATCCAATTTATAGGAGAATGGAAGGATACTATTTGGATGCATAGTACACAAAGGTTCACGGGCGCAGAATCGGCTGAAACTTTTGAAAATCACATGATTTACTATGCAAACATTATGCATAAAAAAATATAATATATTCTATTTTTTATAAAAAAATAAAACTTATTATAATATATATATATATATATATATATATATATATATATTACTGCATTCTCCCAAAGAAAGCTCCCCCCCATTAATTATCCCACCAAATCATTTCATGATTCATCCCCTTGAAGCATCATATTTATAACTATAATATATATATATATAAGTTGTGACGCCCCCAAAATTAGGTATACATCACCCATCTTGAGTCGCCAGATACATGGCACAGAACTCAAATACAACTTAATTATACAACAGTCGTGTAAAATACGATAAAACATAGGCTGTGAGTTTGAATACAAATAGTATCTACTAGAGAGTATACAAACTCAAAAGGAGTCCTCATTACAATTATTATCACACTATTTCACAAAATAGTGACGACTACTAATGCACCATCTAGGACCATCACTCTGTTCCCCGACTAGTCTCAGCTACGTTCTCATTTCCTGAAGAGAACAATGAAAGAAAGGGTGAGCTCAACTAGCCCAGTAAGAAATATCATGACTAAGATAATGCAGAATAATTTATTGTTAGCCTTCAACAGTGTTAAACTGATAAAATATAATAACTATCAACTTTAACTGCAGCGGAACAAGCAATCCATTAGAAGAGTCAAGTAGAGAATAAAATCTATTATCTTTTATGATTTAAAATGTTTTTCATCACTTTTATCATTTGGGACTCGACAATAATAAATAATTCACATCATCGAATCACCCGCACTTCGACGAGGATATTCTTTAGTATCACGACCACAATTATCCATGCACTACGGGCCAAGAATATTTGTGTATTCATTAATGGTCATGATCATGCCAACAACTCGTCCATCAATGCACTACGGGCCAATGAGGACTTTTACCACATCATTTGTAACATTACGATCATGATTACATAGAATAATCTCTCAGTCATAATCATACCAAGTCCATCTATGCTTTATAGGCCACATATGACTTTCAAAAAATATAAATATGAGGATGATGACAATGATATAAGAATTCAATAAAACAAGTTCAAGAATTAATTTGTCCAAGAACCAATAACGTCCAAATTATCGACATGATCTTTGCTTTATAGAGTAAAATTCAAGAATGCTCGGAAGAATATTTCCATGAAAAGATCTTTGGATGAAGCCGCAAATATCGAGGATATTTCACTAATTTCATGGAGTATAGAAGTCAAAGTTTTAATCATTTGAGTATAATAAAGAATGGAATAACAAAAGAAATCACCATGCATGCGGTACTTCGCATGTAGGCGAGTTATTCAACGAGAATACTAATAGCGGAACCGAGGTGGGACGCGAAATGTTCAAGCGTAAAAATGGCATGACATGATATTCCAAGCGATAATAATAATAAAAAGCGAGAACCGAATGTCCGGCGAAAGCGCTGCAGACAGGATATTCCAGCGAGAATAATAATAAAAGCGAAATCGGTCGGCGTAAAAGCGCATGCATGAGGATATTCAACAACAATAATAGTAAAGGCGGGATAATGAAGAATGTCACCAAGTATAGGGTGGCAGCGTATATAGGTTATTCTAACGAATAATAAAGAATGTAATAACATAAGTTCTCTTCATGAATACAAAAGAAATAACACCCTTACGAGTACAACAAATAATATTTCCTACCTTAAAAAAGAAAATCTTTGGATATATAAGTAGTGAAGTAGCGAGAATACTTTCTTCTTTCTCTCTATAGTTTATCTCTCTAGAGTTTTGGTGAATTCGTAAGAAAATAATGAAGGAATGAGCTTATTTATAGAAAAATGAATTGCATAGTAACTAACTCATTAAGCGGTCAGATTGATTTACTTTAATCTGACGGTCCATATTTAAAGAAAAATCTTTTAAATATAATATAATATATTCTATTTATAATCTAATAAAAGCGAATAACTTTATAAAAGATTTTACTATGCAAACACTATGCGAGCACTTATGGAAACACTATGCATAATAAAATATAATATATTCTAATTATTATCTAATAAAAGCAGATAAATTTATAAAAGTATTACATTTTATATAAAAAGATTTTACTATACAAAATACTATGGACACACTTTATGCAACACTATGCATAATAGAATATAATATATTCTATTTATAGAATAAATTTATAAAAGTATTCTATTTTATATAAAAAGATTTTACGTATTATTCCATTAATAATACCAACAAAAGCTGAGTGACTTATCATGTAAGCATCAATAATTAATACCAGTGTGCTACTATGCAACCACAGCGTATTCTTTGTACTTTTTAACACCGGGTGTTTCAACGATTAACGGTAAAACTTCCGTAGTTATTTTCATAAAGTATTTTTGTCATTTTTTCTATCGACAATAATTCCATTGTAGGGTCCACCGATGATTGTGCCTTTGTACGAATATTCCTGTTAAAACGAATATTCCCCGACCAATCGAATATTATATAACAACTTGCGTACTTTGAAAAATTTATAAATATTACCCACAACTATAACATTATATCAATTTCACTCCATAATATTCAAAAATAATATTTATAGAAAATTCATCTTTATTCAAAAGTTGGGTTTTACAATCTCCCTTCTTATGAAATTTCGCCCTCGAAATTAGAAGTGCGTATACTGGTATATTGAAGAGGTAAGGATACCTTGATTTTTATTTGATTTTAACTCCTAAGTCATTTCCTCAACATCGTGGTTTCTCCACAAAACTTTGACTTGAGGTATAACCTTGGGCGTAGAATATGTTCCTTCTTATCCAAGATTTGAATAGGAACCTCTTCATACGTCAAATCTTCCGCTATTTAAATCGGTTCTAACTTTCGATAATGTGGTTCGGGTCTTCCACATATTTACGTAACATGGATATGTGAAAAGCGTTATGAACACACGAGACATACTTGGTGGTAAAAGCGAGTCTATAGGCCACGCAGTTCCTACTCGATCAAGGAGGATAAAAATGGGTAGATGAATCGAGGATTAAGCTTTCCTCTCTTTCCAAATCTCTTAACTCCTTTCCATGGAGCAACACGTAACAACACATGATATCTATATCGAATTCCACGTCCTTTCGATGAAGATCGGCATAACTCTTTTGTCGATCTTGTGAGAGGTTTTTATCGTTGTCGGATCGTTTGAATCTTTTTAGTAGTCATACGTACCAACTCGGTCCCAACAATGTTGCTTCACCCACCTCATCCCTCATCTTTGGAGAGCGACACTTTCTTCCATACAACGCGCTTGAATGGAGCCATGCAATACTTGCTTGATAAGCTGTTGTTGTAGAAAAACTCCACCAATGGTAAGAACTTGTCCCAACTTCCCTTAAAGTCAAGGACACAAAGTCTTAATAGATCTTTAAGAGTTTGAATCATCCTCTCATTGCCCGTCAGATGCGAGGATGATATGCTGAAACTAAATCGTAAATCCGTGCCCATAGCTTTTTGCAAACTAACCCAAAATCTTGAAGTGAATCTTGGGTCTCGATCGAAACTATGGATCTTGGCATACCATGCAATCTTACAACCTCGTTTATGTGCATATCTGAAAGGCGTTCAAGTGTATAAGTTTTCTCGTATCGGTAAGAAATGAAGCGGACTTGGTCAATCTATCAACAATGACCCAAATCGCATCTATGCCTTGAGAAACTTTGGGAAGGCCGTGCTTGAAATCCATGGTAATGTGCTCCCACTTCCATTACGAAATTTTAAGTGGTTGCAATGGACCTTTTGGTACTTGATGCTCATCTTGACTTCGTTGACAAGTTAGACACCTAGAGATAAGCAGCGTTATCTCTCTCTTCATATTGCTCCACCAAAATGTATGGCGAAGATCACGATACATTTTGGTACTCCCGAGATGGATTACAAATGGTGTGTTATGCGCCTCCATCATGATTTTATACTTTAACTTTCGGGATCGTTAGGAACACAAAGTGCGGAGTTGACTCAAAGTATTCCTTCATCATCGATTCTTGCTTAGGCATCGCTTACTTCTTGCACTTTCTTCCTCATATGCATCGGCTCGGATCTATAACTTAAAAGCGACTTTAATTTTATCAATTAAAAGTCGGTTCTACTCGTATATTCACCATCATCATGGGTCGTGGGTCTTTAGGTTTATCTCCATCCTTTGCAAGTCATACAAAATGGGCCTTTGCGTTGACAATATATTGCTTTCATGCCGCATATGATCTTCTACTCAATCGTCATACACCACGTTCGCTTTTTCGGGATGGTATTGGATGGTATGATCATAATCTTTCAGCAGATTCAAGCCAGCGTCGTTGTCGCATGTTGAGTTCCTTTTGAGTGAAAAAGAAATATTTGAGGCTTTTATGATCCGTAAAGATCTCCACTTTCTCTCCATACAAATAATGCCTCCAAATCTTTAGTGCGAAGACAACGATTTATAACTCTAGATCATGAGTAGGATAATTCCTCTCATATTCTTTGAGTTTTAAGTGAGGCATAGGCTATGACTTTCCCATGTTGCATGAGAACACATCCTAACCCTTTGCCGAAGCATCTTTGTAGATGATAAATCCTCCGAACCGGATGGTATTGTCGAGCAAGTCTTTGAAATGAGTCTCCTCTTGAGTTCTTGAAAACCCTTCTCACATTCCTCGCTCCAACCAGAACTTTGTATCTTTCCGAGTCAATTTGAGTTAGTGGAATAGCGATCGAGAAAACCCTTCTACGAATCTCGATAATAACTTGACTAAGCGAAAAGCTCGTACTTGATCCTTGATTTAGGTTGCTCCGACTTTGAATAGCTTCAATCTTTCTTTGGGTCATTGCAGATATTCCATGACTTGATACCACGTGCCCAAGGAATGCTACTTCCTCAGCCCGAACTCGCATTTCTTTAACTTGGCATAAAGCTTGTATTCACGAAGCTTTTGGATATCGACCTCAAGTGTTGTTCATGATCTTCACGGCTTTTGGAATAAATAAGGATGTCATCAATAAAAAGGCGACCACAAAGTGATCCAAATATTCCTTGAATACTCGGTTCATCATATCCATGAAGGCGGTGAGGAGCATTAGTCAATCAAAGGACATGACTAGGAATTCATAATGCCGTCTGGAGTTACGAAAGCCGTCTTTGGAATGTCATCGGTTCTAATCATCAATTGGTGATATCCGGAACGAAGATCGATCTTTGAAAAGAATTTGGCTCCTTGCAACTAGTCAAAGCAGGTCATCAATACATGGCAATGGGTACCTATTTTTGATGGTGACATGATTGACTCCAGATAATCAATACAAAGTCGCATACTCCCATCTTTCTTTTTCACGAATAGAGCAGGAGCACCCCAAGGAGAAGTACTGGGGCCGAATGAAGCCGATGTCTAACAATTCTGTAGTTGGGTCTTTAACTCACGAAGTTCAATAGGAGCCATTCGATATGGGGCTTTGGAAATAGGTTTTTTTACCGGGTTCAAGTCGATACAAAATTCAATTTCACGCTCTGGGGTAGGCAGGGAAGTTCTTGAGGGGAATCGTCGGGAAATTCATTAACAATAGAAATATCATTCAAAGCGGCGTATTTTAGTTTAGATCGTGGCGTGGGCTAAGAAAGCTTGACATCCAGTTTTTCAATAAGCGAATAGCTTTATGGCTTGAGATGACCGTGATTGATTTTAATGGTTTAGTCGCTTGAATTCGCATAATAGGTTATTTAGAAATATGAAAGCTAACAACCTTACGAAAATAATCAATTTTAACATGATGAGTAGTTAACCAATCAATCCCTAGAATCACGTCAAATGCAAGTATTTTTAATGAAATAAGATCGACAGGTAATTTAAGGGTACATATTTGAACTAAACAAGACTTATAAACAGTGGATGTAATGAAGGTTTCTCCCAGCGGAGTTTTTACAGATAAGTTAAAGTCTAATTTCTCCAGAGTCAAATTTAATCGTTGAGCGCAAGTAGGAGAAATAAAAGAATGGGTAGAACCGGTATCAAATAAGGTATAGACTTCGCTAGAGTTTATGATAAACTTCCCCGTGATGACCTCATTCGGGTTCCTTGCTTTTGGGAGGTCACAACAAATGCTCTCCTTGCTTCTGGCTTTGACTTTTACGGGAATGGCCTTTGGTGCCTCCATCCATTTGAAATTGTCTTGATGAATGACAAAATCGGACTAAGTGACCTTCTCTTCCACAATTATAACATGCTTTGGATGGCATCGCGCAGTTTGGGTGATGTGTCCCTCCCTCGCATTTGAAGCATATGATAGGTGGTCGTTCTCCTTCCTTAACAACGGTCTTTGGTGTTGGCGTCCTTCCATCATTGTTGAATCTCCTTTTCTTGAAATGTCCATTTTTTTTATCTTGGCCATGATTACCACCGAAGTGGTTACCATTTACGGCATGTTGATTCCCTCACGTTTGTTGTCACCATTTGATGGTGATACCCTTTGGTATTTTCATCTTTGCTTAAATTTGCTTTCTCTTGGTTGCGTTGACTCGTTCTGGCGCTCCAATAAGCGAGCCCTATTTACAACATCGAATACAAACACGGTTTATGAGAAATAAGATATTAACGTATATCTCGGTTTCAAACCTCTTAAAACATTCGCGTCATTCGGCTCCTCATTATCGACCAAATGGGATGCTGGTAGGGATAACTCATAAATTTAGTCTCGTATTGCGACACGGTCATATTGTTTTGTTCCAATTTGATAAACTCCACTTCTTTCATGTGACGAATACTCTCGGGAAAGTACTTGTTGTTGAATAGCTCTTGGAACTTCTCCCAAGACATCTTGAGTGTGTAAATTTGGGTACGTTTCTGATTTCCACGATAATTTGCCTCTTCACGCATGACACATGAAGGTGGCGAAGGAACCTTTTTACTTCTCGGAGCATCCCAAGACATCAAATATCTTGGTGATACGCTTTATCCATGCTTCCGCCTTAAGTGGTTTTGGCTCTCAATAAACTCGGTGGTCCCGGCTCCTTGAAGCTATTTAGCGGTGTGGTCAGAGAGTTTTCGGTGTTTCCACCTATATTTTGGGACGAGGCGCTCTCGCTTTGATGTTGCATGAATTGCATAAAGCCTCTGAACAATCCATCATTCATCATTTGGTCGGTGTTATTTGTTTGCATGAGGATTGTCGCCTTCACGATGCACATTCTCACGATTATTGATATGTGGAGACTCAGCGGTCTCTGTGCTCCATTCTTATTCTCAACATTCTCGGATGTCATTTTCGAGATACTACCACAAAACAAGGGTTAGTTGACATGTAACATATTATCTCTAAACTCGACCAACCAATTTAAATACAAAATAAATTTAAGTAGGTCATACTAGCGAAGGAATTCCCGTCTCTCCCCTCCTAGTTCTAGTCTCACATCTTAGCGAGGATCATATCCCTAAGCTTTGATACCAAGTTGTGGCGCCCCTAAAATTAGGTATACATCACCCATCTTGAGTACTTGAGATACATGGTCTTGAATTCAAATACAACTTAATTATCAACAATGATCGTGTAAAATACGACAAAACATAGGTTATGAGTTTGAATACAAATATTGTCTACTAGAGAGTATACAAACTCAAAAGGAGTCCTCATTATAATTATTATCATACTATTTCGCGAGAATAGTGAGGACTACTAATGCACCATCTAGGACCATCACTCTCTGTTCGGCTAGTCCCGGATCGTTCTCATTTTCACGAAGAGAACGGTGAAAGAAAGGGTGAGCTCAACTAGCCCGATGAAATATTATGACTAAGATAATGCGAGAATAATTTATCGTTAGCCTCAACGATGTTAAAGCGATAAAATATAATAACTATCAAGTTTAAGCTACGGTGGAACAAGCAATCCATTAGAAGAGTCGAGTAGAGAATAAAATCTATTATCTTTTATGATTTAAAATGTTTTTCATCACTTTTATCATTTGGGACTCGACAATAAATAATTCACATCATCGAATCACCCTTACTGCACTCTGCCCGAGGATATTCTTTAGTATCCGACCACAATTATCCATGCACTTACGGGCCAAGAATATTTGTGTATTCATTAATGGTCATGATCATGCCAAAAACTATCCATCAATGCAATACAGACTGATGAGGACTTTTACCACATCATTTGTAATATTACGGTCATGATTACACCGAATAATCCACAGTGGCATAATCATACCAAGTCCATCATGCACTATAGGCCACATATGACTTTCAAAAAATATAAATATGAGGATGATGACAATGATATAAGAATTCAATAAAACAAGTTCAAGAATTAATTTGTCCGAGAACCAATAACGTCCAAATTGTTAACATGATACTGATTTGTAGAGTAAAATTCAAGAATGCTCAAAAGAATATTTCCATGAAAAGATACTGGATAAAGCGCAAATATCAAGGATATTCCACTAATTTCATGGAGTATAGAAGTCAAAGTTTTAATCAATTGAGTATAATAAAGAATGGAATAACAAAAGAAATCACCATGCATGCGGTGCCGCGCATGAGCGGAGTTATTCAATAGAATACTAAATAACGGAACCGGTCGGCAAAATTCGCTTGCAAGCGGGATGTTCAATAGAATAATAAAGAATGGAATAACAACGAAATCACCGTGCATGCGGTGCTTAGCATGAAGCGAGTTATTCAATAGAATACTAATAAGGGCGGAATCGGTCCGGCGGCGTAAAATGCATGAACAAGATATTTCAGCAGAATAATAATAAAAAGGCGGAACCGGTCCGGCGTAAGCGCATGCAGAACAGGATATTCAATGAGAATAATAAAAAGGCGGAATCGGTCGGCGTAAAATGCATGAGACAGGATATTTCATAGAATAGTAAAGGCGGGATAATAGAAGAATGTCACCAAGTATAGGGTAGCAGCGTATCTGAGTTATTCAACGAATAATAAAGAATGTAATAACATAAGTTCTCTTCATGAATACAAAAGAATAACACCCCTTACGAATACAACAAATAATATTCCCTACCTTTAAGAAGAAAATCTTGGATATATAAGTAGTGAAGTAGCGAGAATACTTTCTTCTTTCTCTCTATAGTTTATCTCTCTAGAGTTTCGGTGAATTCGTAAGAAAATAATGAAGGAATGAGCTTATTTATAGAAAAATGATTTGCATAGTAACTAACTCATGAGTGAGCGGTCCAGATTGATTTACTTTAATCGGACGGTCCATATTTAAAGCAAAATCTTTTAAATAAAATATAATATATTCTATTTATAATCTAATAAAATGAATAACTTTATAAAAGATTTTACTATACAAACACTTATCTGAGCACTATATGCAAAACACTATGCATAATAAAATATAATATATTCTAATTATTGTCTAATAAAGCAGATAACATTATAAAAGTATTATGTTTTTATATAAAAAAATTTTACTATATGCGAGATACTATATGAGACACTAACTATATATAATAGAATATAATATATTCTATTTATAGAATAACTTTATAAAAGTATTATATTTTATATAAAAAGATTTTACGTATTATTACATTAATAATACCAACAAAAGCCGAGTGACTTATCATGTAAGCATCAATAATTAATCTAGTGTCTTTCTTATGCGAACAGCGTATTCTTTGTACTTTTAACAAAGGGTGTTTCAGCAGATTAACGGTAAAACTTTCGCCATTATTTTCATAAAAAAGTATTTTTGTCGTTTTTCTCAATCAGATAATAATTCCGTTGTGAGGTCCACCAATGTTTGTCTTAGATTATACGAATATTCCTGTTAAAAGCGAATATTCCCAGGCCAATCGAATATTATATAACAACTTGCGTACTTTGAAAAATTTATAAATATTAACCACAACTATAACATTATATCAATTTCACTCTATAATATTCAAAAATAATATTTATAGAAAATTCATCTTTATTCAAAAAGTTGGGGTTTTACATAAGTAACAAAACTGAGATAACTTCTACCGATAATTTTGAAAAATGAGTAAGTGGGGGTCCATATAATAAACCAAATTTACAACAAATACTTCATAAAAAATCCCCTCAATGTTTTTAACAATATTTATTCATCAATAATATAACTTGCAATATTAACAATCAGATCATTCTCAGGAAAGAGGGGGCTTTTTGATAAGGATTTTTTCCTATTGGCGTGCAATTAGATGATCAAACCCATTTCCTCGATAGAACTTTATAGACATCGTCAATAATGCAAATAATAATATGAATAACTTTGTCGTCTCAATTATTGATTTAATAATATAAAATATTACTACAATAATTGAATCAATAACGTGAGTTACTATGCAGCAATTAATGTGGCAATAATTGAATAAAGCTGAGTGACTTCTCACATAAGCATCAATAATCAATATCGTGTGCTACTATGCAACCACGCGTATTACTGTCATTTTACCACCGGGTATTTCAATAGTTAACGGTAAAACTTTTGTCGTTATTCATTATGGTTTAAGTGTTGTCTATTTGATATTTTGTAGTAGTGGTAGTCCGCGTAGACATGTTACTCCCGCAGATTAATAAGGAATAGAATACGATGGGTCATTCACCATGCATGTGGTAATCCGCGTAGACATGTTACTCCCGCAGATTAATATATAATGAATACGAAGGGTCATTCACCATACATGCGGTAGTCCACGTAGACAGGTTATTCCCACAGATTAATAAGGAATAGAATACGATGGGTCATTCACCATGCATGCGGTAGTCCGCGTAGACAGGTTACTCCCACTGATTAATAAGGAATGAATACGATGAGTCATTCACCATGCATGTGGTAGTCCGCGTAGATAGGTTACTTGTAAGACCCCAACTTTTATGAATAAAGATTTAATTTTCTCGAAATATTTTTTTTAATATTAAGGTGTGGATTTGATATAATATTATAATTGTGAGTAATATTTATAAATTTTGCAAAGTAAGCAAGTTGTTATAAAATATTCGATTGTTCGGGGAATATTAATTTTATCGGGGAATATTCGTACACGTACGGCATAATCATTAGTGGATCCCACAAAAAAATTACGGTCGGAGTTAGAAAACGACAAAAATAATTTTTATAAAAACGTTATCTATTTAATAAGAGCAATTTTTAGTTTTAAATAGGTAACATTTTTTTTCAAAAAACGTTATCTATATGGAAAACACGGAGCTTAAAAAAATCGCGCACAAGTGAAATAATTTTATAATAACTATCACTGCTATTTCATTTTCTCCCATTTGCCCTAGCCTGCTCCCAGTCTCTCAGACGCGAGATCTGAATCCTCACTCCTCAGCGACCGAAAACGAGACTTCGAAGGGATAAAGACAGGCGAAAACAACCGCCACCGCACTCCCTCTCCTGACCCTGCGCGGAAGCGCCACAAGTGCGGCGAGAGCAGCGAGAAGGACAGGCAGTGGTATGCCGCCGCGGTGGATCTGAACAACAAAAAAAATCGATAATCCTCCTATTAATGTTTTGGCTCTTCCAAGTAAGCTATATATATATATATATATATATATATATATATATATATATATATATATATATTTATAAATCGATAATTATAGGTTGAATCGATTGATTTAGTAAGATAAGTCTTTGGTTTTGTTTTATTGTAATGTTGATTTGATGATTTTGTGTTTTCTTAGTTCTTGCTGGATTAAAGGAGAAATTTACTGAAGCTATGAAGAGAGAAGATGTTAAAGCTATTGTTTTGACTGGTAGAATTTCATAATTTTAGCTGAATTGAAGTCGATTCGACTCTTAAAAGGCTTTTTTTAATGATATTTTTTTGCATTAACTTGATTTGTAGGCAAGGGAGGAAGGTTTTCTGGAGGTTTTGATATTGGTGTTTTTTAGAGCATTCATAAAACTGGTATGAGTAAATTTGTTTTGTATTTTTAATTGAGGCGGTGGTAAATCTAATTTCAAATTTGTAGTATGATTTTTTAGAATCGACACTGGGTTGGGTTTACTTGTTACTTTACATGATACACATTTTAAAATAAAATAAAAAAGTGTATTGTTTCGTATTTATATTGTTAGTTGGCATTCATTTTCGACTTTTTAAATGGTGTGTTGAATGACTCATTGTGGTGTTATTGTACTTGCAGACTTCCAGTTGAAGTTTAATGCTGGAATATATTGGATACTCATGTTGAAGTAGAAAACTCTGCAATTGAACTCACCTTTATATCTCTTAACTTGTAGGTTCTTATGAAGCAAGCTGGTCTAAAGCTCCAATTTATGTAATGTGATGTTTCCTTGATATTCATCTTTTCTATTTCTTTTGTATTATATTGTCCAAGTGTTTCTAAAGGTTTCTATATCATTATCTTCTTCAATTTCATAGAAATTAGTTTTCCTGGAAGAGAGAATAAAATTGTAGAAGTCATGCCAAGATTACCCTATCAACATGAGTATAGAATTGTGTGGACATGTATGAGTACCTACAGACTTGAAGTAGAAGGGAGAAAAATAGGCAAGCATCACCTAGGCAGTGGGGCGGCAGCCGCGGCACTGTCTAGAGAGCCTTCGGAGAATGAGTGAGCTAAAATCCCTTCTCAAGTCATGAGAGTGGTATTTAATATAAAGGGACAGCCCCCATTTGACTGGTATCCCTTCTCAAGCTATCGTGTTTTGATTTTTGTTTTCGGTGACTGCAGGTTATCAAAGCTCTGAGAACCCATCCACATTTAAGGTGGCTTGTGTTAGTAATGGAGGGTATGTGTAATATTATATTTGCTTTGTCATTTTTGATTAGTGGTTAATGGTGAAAATTTAGGTATTTAGTGAAAAATTGTGCATGGTACTAGAAATTACACCAGGATGTGTAGGTCTGACTCAAAGTTGACTAGGAAACATATATGGAAGAACAAAGTGAGATGGTGTTCATATAATTGACTATGCCCTTCCTTTGCATGTTTAATGAATTAAGACTGACAAGTGATATATGGATAACTATCACCTCTTAGCTTTAGATATGCTTTGAACTGTTCATGAAGAATGACACAAGTTTTTTTATTTTGCTGTTGGTAAAAACAGTTAAGTTGTTTATGGTATAAAATGTCAGGAACCCAATTGTTATGGACTAAACATCTGAGGGTAGACCTACCCTATTGTCAAAAGTCATAGTTTAATGTAAAGAGTTTTACCTAAGATGATAGGCTTTTTAGTTAGAAAGTTTTTGACAAGAGAGTTACAAGGCTTCGACCCCTGTTTTTGACTCAGACCCGCTTTGTGTTTTTTCAATGTGGTTCTACCTTCTACAATAATATTGATGAATCTCAATGCAAGAGTTGTGCAGTCTAGTACTTGGTGTTAAATTTTTTGTTTTTTGTACAGTCTAGTACCTTCTATAATTTTTTGTTTTTTGTACCGTTGATAATATTACCTTCATTACCTTGACATGTTGTATGTTTTTGAATTTTCCAAAATTCTAAGACATTTGAATTAGGATGAAGGGGGTGTTGTATAATTATCTTTATATTTGCACTTGACACTTCTGTTTTTTAGTACTGCACAAAAGGTGTTCTGGCTAATTATTTGGCTCTGATCAGGTCGGAGCCCTGCTCGTGTTGGTTTGGTCGCTTCAGTTGATGTGGTGGTTCCACCAGGAAACACTGGCCTCGACCCCTCTCAAACATCCTTCTTCCAGGTATTAAATTCATCCTATTGTATTGAGTAGATCCTTCTTCAACTTTCAAACCTTTTATTTCTTACTGTCATATTATCACCCTCCAGGTGCTGAACATTCCAACTAAGATTAACAAGGGTACTGTGGAAATTATCACCCCAGTCGAGCTTATCAAAAAGGGTGACAAAGTGGGTTCATCTGAGGCTGCTCTGCTTGCAAAACTTGGGATCAGGCCCTTTTCTTATGGTTTTGTTGTCCTATCTGTTTATGACAATGGATCAGTTTTCAGCCCAGAGGTGCTTGACCTGACCGATGAAGATCTCATTGCGAAGTTTTCTGTGGGAGTTTCCATGGTCACTTCCCTATCATTGGCCCTTTCATACCCAACCCTGGCAGCTGCACCCCACATGTTCATCAATGCCTACATGTTTTGGCAATTGCTCTTGAAATCGGGTACTCTGTCCCACAAGCTGATAAAGTTAAAGAGTACCTCGCGGTATGTACTGTTAATTAGGGGTTGCTATTCGTAGTTAAACCAATCCTTTTACTTCTTTTTTTTTGTTTTAACCCGACTTGCATTCTTTTGTGCATTGTGTATACAGGATCCAAGCAAGTTTGCATCCGTCGTGGCGCCAGCCGCAGCTACTGATTCTGGTGCGGCACCAGCTGCTGCTGCTGCTGTGGAAGAGAAAAAGGAAGAGCCTACTGATGAATCTGTTGATGACCTGGGTTTCAGCCTTTTCGACTAGGTTTCTGTTTGTTATGAACTTTATGTTTGAACTTCCAAGTTTAGGGTGGTGATTTCTGTGTTAAACTGAGATTTTAGATTGTTCTGAATTGTTGGGTTTGTGTTTTTAGATTAAACTTTTGTTTTTGCTTGTTATCTTCTGACTACTGCAGTGAATTTTGGTGTAATGTGAAATTATTGAAAAAAAGGCTTACTGACATCCAGAAGGTATTACTCAGCTAGGTACCTTGAGGTCCATTGTATTAAGAGGCTGAATACTATGTAGTTTGGACATTGTCAATATGAGCACTACTCTAGTATGTAAATGTACTTCATGGTATTCATTGTTAATATACGAGCAGATATAAATTTCATGACATTAGCATATTGCAGGTGCATTGGTAATATAGGTGAATCATATTCTTTTTTTTTTCTTTTTCTTTTTTTATCTACAACATTTAAAAAATAAACAACGTTTTTATTCAAAAAAACGTTGTGCAATCATACCTACTACAACGTTTTTAAGCATCTGCTAATTTTTAAAAGATAAATCTACAACGTTTTTTCCCTAAAAACGTTGTGTATTGTGCTTAACTACAACGTTTTTAAAATGTTGTGTAAGGGTGTCAAATAGATGACATCCTTAACCACGACGTTTTCCTGACTGAAACCACAACGTTTATTTTACGTTGTTTATTTACTGTTTTGTAGTAGTGTACCGCATGCATGGTGAATGACCCTTCGTATTTATTCTTTATTAAACTGTGGAAATGATCTGTCTTTGTGAATTACCGCATGACGGGTGAAAATCCATTTGCAGTTTCGTATATTCTTTTATACTCGTATGAGATGTCATTTCTTTTGTACTCATTAAGGGATATCGTCTTCTTTCGTATTTCTCCATTTATGGTACAAATTTATTGTTTCTTTCCATAACCTTATTATTAAATGGTAAAAACCCTTGAAAATAGTGAAATATTCTTAATAGTTTGTGTTTCATCTATTATTATTATTATTTCATTATTGGTCTGAACTTTCTTATGGAAATTGGAATATTATTCATTTGGGATACTATCCATTGGGGATACTTTTTATTTGAGTACTATTCATTCAGGGTACTATTCACAGGGTACTATTCACTCGGGTATTATTCACTCGGGGTACTATTTACTCATGTACTATTCACTCGGGATACTATTCACGGGATACTATTCATGATAAAATTGATTTCTTTTCTGTCCAAATTGTTTTTGATACATGAATACCATTCTTGAATTTTACTCCACAATTGGTGATCATGTTGACAATTTGGATATTCTTGAACTCTGAATAAATTGAATTATAAATCTCTAACATTTATCCTTGATCTCGCTTGATTGATTCTTTATATCATTGTCATCATCCTCGTGATTATATTGTGCTTAAAGTTATCTTTGGCCCGTAGTGTAAAGATGGACTGTTGATTGGTATGATTATGACCAGAAATTGTGTATTGGTATATTCATGACCTTTGATGTTACAGATAAAGGTTTGTGGTGAAAGTCATCTTTGGCCCGTAATGCATAGATGGATTGTTGATTGATATGACTATGACCTGGAATTGTGTATTGGTATATTCATGACCTTTGATGTTACAGATAAAGGTTTGTGGTGAAAGTTATCTTTGGCCCGTAGTGCATAGATGGATAGGTGTTTGATATGATCATGACCACTGATGATTCAAACGATTATCTTTGGCCCGTAGTGCATAGATAATTCATTGATTGGAGATAATTATTGATTGGTGTTATAGGGATAAAATATTAATGATGGACTTTTAAATTATAGAAGATAGTAGACATCATTATCTACTTGACTCTTCTAATGGATTGTTGTTTCCGCTGCAGTTGTTGATCTAAAACTTGTTGTCTATTGTATTCTATCATATTTTTCCCTGTTGAGAAATAAGGATAATTTGTTCTACATTATCTTAGTCATAATATTCTTTACTGGGCTAGTTGAGCTCACCCTTTTCCTTTTGGTTCCATTATTCTTCTCATGAGGCGAGAATGTAGCTGAGACTAGTAGGGGAGTGTAGTAATGGTCCGAGATCGTTATTATAACAGTCCTCACTATTTTGTAAAATAGTGTGACAATGATTGTAATGAGGACTTATTTGAATGTGGATATTGTCTACAAGACAATATTTGTATTAAAACTCTCAGCTTATGTGGTGTTGTATTTTGCACGACAGTTGTACAAAAGAAGTTTGTATTTGGATTCTGTACCGTATATCTGGCGACTCAAAATGGGTCGTGTGGACCTATTCTAGGGGCGTCACAAATTTCCCCTACAGCCGTCAAATCCTTTCTAGGAGTCTAGGTTACGGCGCTCAAAGGTAGGACAGTCTGTATTGGTCCTTTAAGTGTAGATGCCATGAGTGGGGCATTGACTGAGCCCTTGCCCGATGATAGGAGAGTCAGAGATCGCATCCTTCGGCGACTGTTCCTGATCATCCTCCGGGGTTATTTCCTGGCGGATAACTCTTCCACAGTGTCATTCACTTTAGTTAGCACCACACAAGATGTGGACCATATTGGAGAGTATGATTGGAGTTCCTACACCTTTGCCTGCTTCCTCAAGGGAATGCATCTGCGCTCGTAGGGCTTGACAGAGGCTTGGCTAGGATTTTACCCATTCCTACTGGTGAGTATTTCTCTTTTGATTTCCCTTATTCGAGTTGAGAGTGTTGACTGACCACAGATGTTTTGATTTTGTATTGGTAGTTTTGGGCCTATGAGAGGCTCCCATGTCTTCTTCCCGTTAGCCTGCTAGGTTTAGACACCTATCCATGGGGACGACGATGGTATCACTCCACATTGGTGGAGGTTCTTGTAGCTAAGGGTTTCACCCATTCATGCTTACAGTTGGAGTTGTTGACAGCCGATGTCGTTACATGGGTTCCTTACTTTGAGGACCATTTTACAGTTGGCTTTAAGGTTGGTTTTCCGACTGGTATCGAGTATGTGTTGTCCACCCGTTGGATTCTTCTCTTCACAAATGGAGGATGAGAGCTGTATTTAGGAGAGTGTGCTATCAGGAACACCACAGGAGAGATTCATATACTGATCTGTCCTCCTGCCAGGCATTATTGGTATGTCTCGCAGCCGCCGATCACTGATATCCCGTTGGTGGGAGTTGATGGCTTTACTTTGTAAGAGGGGTCGTTCACTCAGGAGGCATTCTACCGCTGGTGGTTCCCTCGCACCATTGGAGCCCAGACCCGCACCACATAGTTTATGGGGAATATGGTTCCTGGTTCCATCATGATGGCGGATTCGATTTCCTGCGTCTGAGAGCGTACTCATCTGACGCAGATTGATAATTTGACCCAGCAGTTGGACCGGGCACATTTCTTTATCCGGCATTTGGGCAGAGATCCTTCCGAGGCGGATTCTATTAATCCTTCCAGCTCTGGGACTGGCCCTTCAGGTGGCCTATATTCAGATGGCTTTGCTGGTATAGATCCTCCGTTGTATCGGCCTGATATCCCTACTGGCAGAGATTCAGTGACTCAGGAGAAGTTACATCAGGTGGATAAGTTGGATGATGTGGACATCAACACTATCGACTTCTTCTAATGCATTTCTCGCTATATCTTTTGATAGGCCTCTGTTAGATACTGGGTGGCTATGCCCCATTCTCGTTATATCTTTTGATAGGCCTCTGTTAGTTGTTGGACGGTTGTGCCCCATTTCCCTGTATTTTTTAACTGTACACAGAGATGATGTATTTAGATGATGATGTACTTAGGAATGTATGAATATTATTTTTTATTCCCTACACCATATTGTCATCTATTGTTTATCATGCATGTATTCTGTTATGCATATGTATTTCCAGAGATGAGTTTAGCATTAACCCCTTGATGGTCTTATGACACGGCTCTACAGATGTCTTCATCGAAAGTTAGTCGTATTTACCATACCCCACCGGTATTGATGGTATCTTCATTGAGATTGTGGTATGATAGCTTGTCCTCCCTAGATCGGGTGACAGTTGACCAGCTGATGCGTCATTCCATGACCCTCCTGACATTCCAGGTTCCATCGGGCTTTGTAGAGGGCATTTGGAGTATTGGGTACCAGATAGGTAGGTGTTTCGGTTTGAGACCCATAAGTTAACTCCTACCTTGGAGGAGTATGAGCGTCTGATAGATTTGCCGTTAGATAGGCCTTGCGCTCAGATGGCTGTCGGCGACATGAGCCACCAGTTTATGACCCTCAAAGGTTTGAGGGGCAAAGTTTCCCTGGATGAGATCTTCTTAGGGCATGTAGTGTCCATGCATTTTTTGATAGACAGATTTGGCTCCTTGGACAGTTATTTTCAGCACTTCAGGGATTTCACCACTTCGGAGGATTATTGGCGTGTTGCCAGAGTAGATATACTCTTGATGTATATGGTGGCTTATCTGTATATACAATTGTATATGGACCACTTGGACATCGGCGTGCTTATGGTAGTGTGTGCTCTTCGGGAGGGATATACCATTTTACCGATGATTCTGGCAGAGACCTTGAGGTCGGCCACGTATTGCCATACCCATTCTGTGGGGGTGTTTACAGGCAGCTCGATCTTGTTGTACGTGTGGTTTATGACACACTTGAGACCGATTGGCACTTTCCGACGCCATGGGTATTTTTTTCCCATGAGATAGACATATCTTACTCTTTTCAGCCGATTGAGTGTACAAACGCTGCTTCTTGGTCAATTTTCTTGTCAAGGATCGAGGATCCATTTGATATATTGTCGTGTTCAGGGCTCAGTTCTCCCAACAGCTTTATCACTCATGCACCTGGCATGGATTATCTTCATCTGGCTTGTTTGAGGGGTGTGACCACTTATCATCCACTGGTTGTGATGGCACAATTTGACCAGTTTCAGGATGTTCATCCCTTTGACGGGGCATTGGGTCAGCGTTTGTCATCTCGGCTTTTGTCAGTAGAGGATTTGTCCAGGATTTACGCCTGTTGGACCCAGCGTGAGAGGGCTGATTTTTCTACTAGCCATCCAGGCCATTCTGCAGAGTATTCTGCATGGTTGGAGGTAGAGATTACATCGGCTAGGGTTGTATCCTCATAGCCGAGTATTGATTCTGATAGTGGGGAGCCAATGGAGGACCCTGATTCTTCCACTGAGGATGAGTTATGTGCTAGGTTGACAGCAGCTCTGGTTGATTCCCCCAGTATTCCTGCTACTATGACTCCATCTTCTGAGTATTTAGAGTAGAGTTTACATCTGATGACGTTTGAGAGGGATCAGGCTAGGGCCTTGATGTTGACAGCTCTTTCTAGTAGAGATGCCACTCTGGTTGAGAGAGATGATGCTCTAGCTCATAGGGATACTAATGTTACTGAGCGGGAGGAGGCTTGATCATCTAGGGATGTAGCTTTTATTCAGTGGGATGGTGCTCTAGCTGCCCGAGATGTTGCCACTACAGATAGTACTGCATTGAGATCTCATACCGTTAACATCATTGCAGATATGAACACATTCATTGATGAACATAGGGTCACCATGCAGATGGCTGTGGATCTCTTGGCTCGTGTAGATACCCTTGGGCAGGAGCTCATAGAGACCCCCATCTTTTGAGAGGGATGCCATATTAGACTTGAAGGCTCGCTTATCTACTGGTTTGTAGATTAGCTTTAATTTTCCTGCACAGACTAGGTTAGCCATTTTTTTCATGTACAAGACACATTGTATATATTAAACAGTATTATAGGACAAGGAAATATGTTTTTATTCACTTCCCTTTTAGTTATGCCTTATTACTTTCTTAATAGTTGTCTAGTCTCTAGGTCTTGTGATCTTGATGTATTCTGAAGTCCCCCTTGATGGATGGACAATGATATGTCTCAAGATCTTTCAGAATGGATCATTGATCTTTGTATTCCCCTACCCTTTGGTGTCTTGGGACTGGTTTTTGTATGTGGTTATGGAGAGGATTGTGGCTTTCCTCTTTGAGGTTGACCGCCCCACAGATGGTCGCCGATACTCCTTTGTTTTGGGGAGCCCAGGTAGTTCCATCTCTTATGGATTGGTGTTTCTCTTTGAGGACTCAACCGCAACTTAGATGGTCGCCGGTTTTTTTCCCATTTGTGTGGGGAGACTAGGTAGTTCCATCCCTTTGGTCTAAGCCGATGAGGTGTGGTTTAACTGCTCCACAGATGGTCGTCGATACTCCTTTGTATTGGGGAGATCAGGTAGTTCCACCACTTATGGTTTGATTTGAAAGTGGAAAGATGATCCCAGTACCATTAATAAGCTTTTGTGTTTTTGGTAGGGGTGCGACCGCATCGTGAATGGCTGCCTAAGTACTCCCATTGAGATGGGGGAGATCAGGTCTGCGTAGTTCGAACCTAGCATGAAAAGGTTCCAAGTTGAAGGTGGTAAAGAGGGTGTAGAGAGATTTTTTTTTGTTTTTTCTATAGTTAGACCGGACCATAAAAATGGCTGCCTACGTACTCCCGTGTATTAGGGAGATTAGGTCTGCGTAGTTTGCCCCTAATGGGACAAACTGAAGTTATGAGGAAGTGTTTTATCCCTGGTGGGACAAACTGAAGTTGTGAAAAGTTTTATCCCTGGTGAGATAAACTGAAGTGGTGAAAGGTTTTATCCCTGGTGGGATGAACTGAAGTGGTGAAGGGTGTATGTTTTTTTTCCAACCTAGCATGAAAAGGTTGAAAGATGTATGTAGTGAAAAAGGTTTTGAAAACCTGAATTAACTAATGGATCTGATGATCCAGAACCAGGATGCTGGTTTGCAGGTAACTTCAAACATAGTACCGTTTCATGGTGTCTGAGTTGATGAGTTGGGGAAATTCCTCGCCATCCATCTCCTGTAATCTGAGGGCACCTCCTGTCAATACCTCTTTGACAACAAACGGGCGTTCCAAGTTTAGGGCGAATTTTCCTTTAGATTGATCTTGGTTGTCAAGAACAACACGCAAGTATACGTGGTTAACAAGTAATATAGTAATTAATAGAGTATCGTTCCCACGAAGACAAATTAGTATGAAATTTAACTTCACAATTACCAATTTTCTATTAATCCTAATCCTATTAAACTATTCAATTCAATGATTTAATTTTATAGAAACTAAATTAATAAATAAATAAACTATCACAAATATCAAAATCCAGAATTTCAAACAATTAATGGAGAATTAGAGTTATGATTTCACCCTAAGCTTCACTCTGATTTTCACACCTTTATTCCAATTCAACTCACTATCCCAGTTTATTAATCAAGAACACGAATGTAGTACTAGCCACCTCTCGATACACTAATACCGTATTAACTTAAATCCACAATTTAGATAAAACAAGTTAAACACCTAAATCAACCAACTCACTATATCTCTATGTGAACTGAAATTAAAGAAGGTTTAAGATTAAATTCTTTATCCGATTACATGCGATGTCAAGCATATCTCTACCTTAACATTAATCAAGAATCTGCTATTCACAAAATTCATGAACACATGATATATTAACTAAGTCTAGATTTGAATATCCTTTCTCGATTCCATACAAATCCACCGAGAATTGTTGATCAGACAATTCACAAATTTATGCTCAAATTAATATAGATAAACTAAAAATACTTTATTGAACTGGAAATCAAAGTTATAAAATCATTGTTTCACTTAAGGATCCATCATAAGCCTAAAAAGTAAATTAGTTCATAACGAATGAAATAAAAACTAAATAATCTAAAGAAAACATTCTTTCAATTACAAATATAGAACTAAGATGAAGAATAATGCAAAACCACCCTTCACGTAGCCTAGAATTGCAATTGTCCCAAAAATCTCTTCAAAATACTCCTCCAAAGCTTGCTATCAATTTCTGGAATTAATCTTCGTATATTGCCTTTCCTCTCGTTTAATTCCTTATTTTCTGAGTAATATACATCCCCCACACAAGTCCCAGTCGAAATCCCCTACTAATTAGAGCCCATATGCTACCAGAATACTAGAATCCATGTCTCAGCACACTCCAAAACCGAGCAGGAGAGTCACTTAATCGAGACCCCCCGCCCAGGCGGGGGTGTATGCCTAATATGAGCCCGCCTCGGTGGGCACCCTTTCTGCTAAAATCCACAAAAAGTTGCTGAGTGATTTTTTTTTCCTTAATGCATTCTTCCAGAAATGATCCCAATTGACTCCAAATCTTGTTAAATGCTACAACAACCACCTTACACATAAAAGAACACAAAACAAATAAAAACGAATAATAAAACAAGAAAATAGCAACAATTAAGCGTGAAATGGACAATGATTCGTGGATATGAAATCCACTTATCAAAATCCCCTAAACTTAAACCGTGCTAGTCCTCGAGCACAAAACAAACTACATGCTATGCAATGAAATGCAATGAGATGGAATGAATATAATCTATATGCTTTTAAATCTGACAGAATCACAGAATCAAAATTATCCCATCGACCTCATAGAAAACAAGCAACTCTACAATATGAATCACCAAAAACCAATCCACAATTTCATATTAATTCTCAGATCTTAAACCATCATCACAAGTATAGTGTGCGTGTGTGTTCAACATCTATGATAACTGATACGGACTCAAATTCAATACATACTCAATTTCTTCGAAGGAATCATACAGTGCAAACTTAAAAATTCCAAAAATAGGCACATTCTAACTAAAACTAAACAATACCAGATTTAAGGGTTCATGCAGGGTACTTATACTTCTTTTATCTCTCTTTTTTTCACGGGGGCTTTTTTCTCTTTTCCTGTTTTTTTTACTTTTAGATAGATGGTTGGTGAGTGCGTTTTACGCTCCATCTCACGCTTGTGTTTATGGGGAGTATTTATCCTCAACCCACCACAAGACTCAACTTGTTTCATTTTTTTTCTTTTCTTGAAGCTTATACACTCTACATTTTCCCCCCAAACTTAGGTTCTTGCCTAATTTGTTGTCTTCACTGCCTATCCTTATCGTTTTCACATTTACCCTAGCATTATCCTTTAGAAACTATTTATGTATCAATTTGAACTGACCAGTCAACAAAGATGTTATTAGCGTGCTAACCTTTTTGTATACCAGTTTCAAAGAAGCGTAAGATTCGATTCATAACAAAAATTATATCACAGTTCTAATAATCAAAATTGTATTAGTTAACTTATTCACAATCTCATAATTGGCCCACAAATAACATGAACTACAACACTGTTGGACATATGCAAACATAATATTTAACTAAATTTTTCTTCATTTTTTTTTACAAAATGCGATAATAACAGGAATGAAAACAATGCAATAACAAAATGAAAACAATGCAATAACAAAATAACCTAAACTACTATGCAATAACCTAAGCTACTATGCAAAACTAGAAAGCAATGACAAATTTAACCCTAACTACTACATATACATGCAAATAAGAATTTAAATCCCCCAAACTTAAGTAATACAATGCCCTCATTGGATAATAATCAAAATTAAGTGCGTGAGGACTTCTCTGCAATCGCCCAAGTCTGGGGAGGTGGTGGTTGAACTTCTTCGTCTGAGTCACTAGGCGGAAACCTCGGCAGTGGCATCGGCTGCTGATATAGAAATTGTGCAGCTGGATTGAAACTCTTAAGCGTCATGTTGAGTGAAGCGAATGACGCGTTCATAGCATCAAACATGTGGTCTTGCCTCAATACGAGTCGCCGCATCTCCCGACGTGCTGCCTTGTTGTGTGCATCCATTTGACGTTGAAAGTCAAGGAACTGAGGACTAGATAGTGCCTCGGTCTGCGGTACCTACTCAGTTCCTTGATCTCTCATAGCCTCATCCTCATCCTTCGAGGTCTCTTCAGCGTCAGCTTCGTCCTCTGAAGCTGGTGGAAATATGAAACCCAGTCCTCGAGGATGGGAATCGCCCCCGGCCCATACTGAATATCGTGCTATCATTCTGGAGTCTAGAAACGCAAGTGGCATTTATGTGGGCTCATCGTCAGACCATCTCACACCTGCTAGGCGACACAACCCACATATGAGTGATGGGTATGGCAAGCTGCCCGAAAAGTTTCTACGTAAGCACCAGCGAATGGAGAAACAAATAATGGCCCCGACATTAATGAGGAAGTCTTGCACAATCACGTATAGCAGTAACGCCTTCTCTTTTGTCACGTCTGAGGTGTGTTGAGATGGATACAGTTTAGCACATAGGAATGTGTACTAAATTTTTCCATACCGACTTAAATCTTTGCTATGGAACACTGTGCCTCCCTTCCGACCTTTGATACATGTTGTGCCTGGCTTAGTCATTTCCTTGAGTATTTCCTCATATTTTGAATCAAAATCACATAGTTGGGCATACTGGCATTGTCGAGGCACCCGCAACTGATAATAGGTGTTTATGGTATCAGCACTGAACGGGACCAAGCGACCTCGTACAAAAGCGTTGAATGGGGCTTTGTCCTCGGTGTTTGCATAAAACTCCTTGACTATGTTGACCACGGCGGGTTCTGGCTCTTTGGTGAATTTATTCCACCCCTTCTGGTAGATTTGAGGCATCATCTCCCCATCAACGGGATTCGGTGCCAACCCCCGCTCCGATGTAAGGGCTTTTGTCAACATATAATCATACCGGGTGGCGGCAGCGGCACTCACAAATTCTCGGTGATCAAAGGTGCGTGTCAGTTGTGCGGATCGTGAACTCTCTCCCCTTTGGCGTTTAGATGTTGGTTATGACACCATCAAATCCGACTGTCTGAACTCACTATCAACACGCTGCCTTCCCCTCACACTTGGTTCACTCAACTTCTCAAACACTTGGTGTGCAAAGTGGTGTATCTTCCCCAAATTGAAACCTTGATCTATTATGGTACTTGGAAGTGATGAATTGGAACACCAAGTATTCACTCGAACTTGCTCTCAAATAGCCTCTCTGAATGCCATAATTCAAAAATAGTTGCAGAGTTCTGTGAAGAATTTAGGATGAGATGTGGCAATATATAGAGGTGGTGTGATTGGGTGTATTGGTGGATTGAAAAGATGGGGTAGTGGAAATCGTGGGGGTGAAATAGGTTCAATGGATTTAGGTAATGGGTAGAAGTAATGTGTTAGAAGTTGTAAATCGTGGGTGTTATGTAGGAAAAAGAGGGATTTAATTAGGAAGATGTAGTATTTGGGCGTGTGGATGTGTGACTGCCGATTTTAAGAGCACAAGTTCAAGGACCCCTGCCCCGACGAGGGGTACAAAGCTAATTGAGGCCACCCCGGCGGGCATGCCCACTGTAAGTTGGCCACTTTTCTCTTCTTTTCTTCATGATATGCCACCGAATTTGTATTTTCCTATCCTACAAGCCATGAAACATGAAAGTTATTAGATTATTGATAAATTTGAGCATGCTTGAGAGATTAACAAGACTTTTACTAAATAATACCTACCTAATAACTTAATAAAAACTATATTCTAACAATTATGAAAGAAACTACAAAAAATAAACGAAAGATTGGGTTGCTCCCAATTAGCGCTTGATTTTAAGTCGTTCAACCTGACTACTTCCTGTTCACGGTGCGTCGGACAATGTGATGGCGATGACATCGGTGTTGAACTCGCCATCCCAATAGTGCTTTAACCATTGATCGTTTACTTTGAAAGTTTCTAACGGATTTCGACTGTAAAGTTCAAAGGCTCAATGAGAGAACACCCGCTTTATAGTGAATGATCCTGACCATCTCGACTTGAGCTTTCCTGGGAACAATCTCAGCCGTGAGTTAAACAAAAGGACTGATTGTCCCGGCTCGAATGTTCTTCGCATAATTTTTTGGTCGTGCCATCTCTTGACCTTTTCCTTGTATAACTTGGAGTTCTCGTAGGCTTGAAGGTGAAATTCGTCGAGCTCATTTATTTGAAGTAATCTCTTTTCCCCTACAGCTGCTTGATCGAAATTGAGTTTCTGAATTGCCCAATAAGCCTTATGCTATAGCTAGACTGGTAAGTGACATACCTTTTCATACAATAGTTGATATGGTGACATTTCGATCGGTGTCTTGTACGCAGTCCGGTATGCCCATAATGCATCATCCAACCGGAGCGACCAATCCTTACGATTCGGATTCACCACTTTCTCCAATATTCTTGGCTTCCCTGTTTGACACCTCAGCCTGTCCACTGGTTTGAGGTTGATACGTCGTCGCTACCTTGTGGTTGACCCCATACCTTGCCAATAGAGTTGTGAATGATTTGTTGCAAAAGTGACTACCTTCGTCACTTATAATTGCTCTTGGCGTGCAACACCTCGTGAAAATGTTTTTCTATAGAAATTTAAGGACCACCTTAGCGTCGTTAGAAGGTAGTGCTACTGCTTCAACCCACCTTGACACATAGTCCACCGCAAACAAAATATACTGATTGGAAAATGAGGAAGGGAACAACCCCATGAAATCGATGCCCCATACATCAAAAATTTCTACTTCGAGAATCATTTATAGAGGCATATCATTCTTTTTCGAAATGTTGCCCACCCTTTGATATCTATCACATGTTTTGACAAATTGGTGGGCGTCCTTAAATAGTGTAGGCCAATAAAACCCAGATTACAGTACATTTGCTGCTGTCCTCTCACTACCATAATGTCCGCCATACGCAAATGAGTGGCACTCATGCAGAATGTTCTTCACTTCACTGTAGGGCACACACCTTCTAATCATTTTGTCAGCGCACTGCTTGAACAAATAGGGTTCGTCCCACATGTACCATTTTACATCATGAAGAAACTTCTTTTTCTGTTGTCTCGTAAGATCAGGTGGAAGAACGTTGCTCACTAAATAATTCGCATAATCCGCGTACCAAGGAAATTCTGCATTTATCCCAAACAATTGCTCGTCCAAAAATGATTCATTGATTATGCACTTGTCCTCTATCAATTTCCCTTGATTTTCCAGCCTAGACAAGTGATCGGCGACTTGATTCTTGGTCCCCTTTCTATCCTTTATTTCTAGATCAAACTCTTAAAGTAGGAGAATCCATCGAATAAGTCGTGGCTTAGCATCTTTTTTTTTAATTAGGTACCGAATAGCCGAATGGTTCGTATAGACTATCACCTTAGTCTCGATCAAGTATGCCCAGAACTTGTTAAACGCATACACCAATGCAAGCAATTCCTTTTCCGTAGTTGTATAGTTCATTTGAGTCTCCGTGAGCTTTTTGCTTGCATAATATATGGCGTGAAACACCTTCTCTCAGCGTTGTCCCAAAACAGCCCCAACCGCGTAGTCACTCGCATCACACATCAGCTCGAAAGGCATATTCCAATTCGGTGCGACGATCACTGGGGTTGCAGTTAACTTCTTCTTCAACAACTCGAAAGTCGACTTACATTCCTCATCAAAATGAAACACAGAGTCCTTCTCTAAAAGACTGCACAAAGGTTTTGCCATTTTAGAGAAGTCCTTTATGAATCTTCGTAGAACCCAAAGATGTCCTGTAAAACTTCTAATTCCTTTTACTGAGCTTGGTGGAGGCAGTTTCTCAATTGTTTCCAGCTTAGCCTTGTCAACTTCCATACCTTGAGCCGATACCTTGTGGCCCAAAATTATGCCCTCCTCAACCATGAAGTGGCATTTTTCCCAGTTAAGTACAAGGTTCATATCTTCGCAACGTTGTAACACCATTACCAAATTCCCTAGGCAAGTATCAAAATTGTCTCCATAGACAGAAAAGTCGTCCATGAAGGCTTCCACGTTTTTCTCCACCATGTCAGAGAAAATGGCCATCATACACCGTTGAAAGGTAGTAGGTGCATTACACAAACCAAATGACATTCTCCTGAACGCGAATATGCCATAAGGGCACGTAAATGTAGTCTTCTCTTGATCCTCAAGAGCGATGGCGATCTGGTTATAGCCCGAGTATCCATCCAATAAATAGTAGTAATCATGTCCCGCCAATCTTTCCAATATTTGATCGATAAAGGGTAGCGGAAAATGATCTTTTTGGGTTGCCTTATTCAATTCCTTAATCGATGCACACCCTCCAACATGTCACTGTTCTTGTCGGAATTACCTCGTTATCCTCATTTTGCACCACGGTCATTCCCCCCTTTTTTGGCACACAATGAACCGGACTAACCCACTTACTGTCGGAAATCGGATAGATGATACCGGCATCCAATAATTTCAAAATTTCCTTCTTTACCACTTCCTTCATAATCGGGTTAAGTCATCGTTGTTGCTCCACCGTCGGTTTTAGATCATCTTCCATCAGAATCTTGTGCATGCAAAACGAAGGGTTGATTCCCTTGATATCCGCGATCTTCCACGCTATCGCTGCTTTATGTTCCCTAAGCACCCTCAGCAACTTTTCTTCTTGTAAATCATTAAGTGCAGCAAAAATAATCACAGGTAAAGAATTTGAATTGCCTAAATACGCATACCTGAGGTGTTCAGGGATCGGCTTGAGTTCTAGAGTTGGTGGCTCCTCCAATGACGGTTTCAATTTTTTCTTTGCTATCTCCTCCGTGTGTAAAAGTTTAAATAGTGCTCTGAACCGACTAACTCGTGGCAATGAATCTAGCATCTGTAAGTAGTCCACAAATTCTGGGTCATCGAACTCTTCATCCCCCAATAATGTTGTTTTTAATGGATCATTGACCAGGCTCTTGCCCATGTCTTCACTGATAATCTGCTCAATTATATCCATCCTGAAACATTCTTCCTCATCCGTAGGGAATTTCATGGCCTTGAACACGTTAAATTTGATTTCTTGATCTTGGACCCTTATGGTAAGTTCTCCTTTCTGAACGTCGATGAGTGTCCTACCCGTAGCCAAGAAAGGCCTCCCTAGGATAATCAGGATGTTCTTGTCCTCCTCAAAATCCAGAATAATAAAGTCCGCGGGGAATATAAATTTATCCACTTTAACAAGTATGTCTTCTACTATGCCTCTCGGATATGTGACTGACCTATCCGCCAACTGCAATGAGATCTTCGTAGGCTTTGGTGCGGTCAAACCCAATTCTGTGTATATTGACAATGGCATAAGATTCACACTCACCCCTAAATCACATAAACACTTATTAAAAGACATGTTTTCGATCGTGCATGGGATAGTGAAACTCCCCGGACCTTTCAGCTTTGGTGGCAACTTCTGCTGTAACACCACACTACACTCCTCTGTTAGTGCCACTGTTTCAAAATCTTCCCATTTCTTCTTCCGTGACAAAATCCCTTTCATGAACTTTGCATAGCTCGGCATCTGCTCTAGGGCTTCTGCAAACGGAATGTTAATCTGGAGTTTTTTAAATACTTCCAAAAAACTTCGCAAACAGCTTATCTAATTTCTTTTTTTGGACCCTCTGCTGAAATGGTGGTGGAGGATATGCAACTGGTTTGTCGTCTAACTTTGTTTTCTCACCTTGCTTATCCTCACCCTTGTCTCCTTCAACCACTTTACTATCGTCAAAATTTTCATCCAATATTACTGAATTTTCTGCATCTTTGCCAATGAGATGTTTTCCACTCCTCAACGTAATTGCCTGACACTGTTCGTGGTTCCTCTTCGAATTTCTCTCTGTATCACTCGGTAGGGTCCCTTGTGGCCTGTTGTTTAATGCTAAGGCAATTTGTCCCCATCTGATTTTCCATGTTCTTTATGGCATTTGCTTGATTTTTCATTGCTGCCTCATTGCTAGTTGTGTACTTCGACAACAACTCCTCTAAATCAGATTTTCTTTCTTGATGTTGAGCCGGTTGTTGATGATTCTGAAAACCTGGGGGATATGATGGTCATGGAGCCTAATGTTGTTGAGTATTATTCCACGAGAAATTTGGGTGGTTCCTATTCCTCTGGTTGTAAGTATTTTGGTATGTATTCTATGGAATTCTGTTGTAGCTACCTACAAATTGCACGGACGCTGGATTGATTGCGCACTGATCTGTAGGATGGTCACCCGCGCACAATTCACACACTACTGCAACCTATTGTACGTGAGCCCCTGTCATACCATCCAACTTCTTGGACAGCGCAGAAATTTGTGCTTGTATTGTTGTCACTCCATCTACTTCTAACACCCCAGCTGCCTTTGCCAGTGTCATTCTTGTTGTGGGCCACTGGTAGTTGTTAACCGCCATGGTCTCAATCAAATTATAGGCCTCCTCATAACTCTTAGCCATGAACGCTTCACCTGACGCTGCATCAATGCTAGTTCTGAGATTCCCATGTAGTCCGTTATAAAAAGTATTCATTTGCAACCACTTCGGCAATCCATGATGCGGTCACTTTCTGAATAACTCTTTATATCTCTCTCATGCCTCATATAGCGACTCCCCATGTTGCTGCTCAAACATTGTTATGTCATTCCTCATTTTGGCAATTTTCGCCGGTGGGAAAAATTTGGCAAGGAATTTCTGAGCTAAGTCTTCCCACGTAGTTATCGATCCCGGCGGTAGAGAGTGTAACCAACTCTTCGCCTTGTCCTGTAAGGTTAACGGGAATAAGTGAAGTCTCACCACCTCATCCGACACCCCATTATACCTAAAGGTGTCGCAAATCTCCAAAAAGCTGACTAGATGTTCATTCGGATCGTCATTAGCCATTCCCCCAAACTGAACTGAATTCTGGATCATCTGAATTGTCCCAGGCTTGATTTCAAATGTATTTGCAGCAATTGCAGGCTTGGTGATGCTCGACTGCAGTTCAGTCACCTTGGGTGTGGCAAAGTCCCTTAACGCTTTCTGATCTTCAGTTGCCATTGCTTCTTCTATGTCAGAGTTTTTGAATTCGTTCCTTGTTTCCTTGATCCACTTACTTAACCTCTGAAATCTTCTTTCAATGTCGTCCTCAAAAGGAAGCAAGTCTGGATTTTTGGATCGTGTTTGCATAAACTAATGTCAAAAACCTGAAATAAGAAGAACAAAAACAAAAACAAAAATGTTTAAGTAAAACTGGACTAATTAATTTGATATTGTAAATATATTAAAATCTAGACTAAATCTTCCCCGGCAACGGCGCCAAAAACTTGTTGGGTAAAATCTAATTACGCACAACACGCAAGTATACGTGGTCAACAAGTAATATAGTAATGAATAGAGTATCGTTCCCACGAAGACAAATTAGTAAGAAATTTAACTTCACAATTACAAAATTTTCTATTAATCCTAATCCTATTAAACTATTCAATTCAATGATTTAATTTTATAGAAACTAAATTAATAAATAAATAAACTATCAGAAAACAATCACAAATATCAAAATCCGGAATTTCAAACAATTAATGGAGAATTAAACTTATGATTTCACCCTAAGCTTCACTCTGATTTTCACACCTTTATTCCAATTCAACTCACTATCCCAATTTATTAATCAAGAACATGAATGTAGTACTAGCCACCTCTCGATGCACTAATACCGTATTAACTTAAATCCACAATTTAGATAGAAACAAATTAAACACCTAAATCAACCAACTCACTATATCTCTATGTGAACTGAAATTAAAGAAGGCTTAAGATTAAATTCTCTATCCGATTACATGCGATGTCAAGTATATCTCTACCTTAACATTAATCAAGAATCTGCTATTCACAAAATTCATGAGCACATGCTATATTAACTAAGTCTAGATTTGAATATCCTCTCTCGATTCCATACAAATCCACCAAGAATTGTTGATCAGGAAATTCACAAATTCACGCTCAAATTAATATAGATAAACTGAAAATACATTATTGAACTGGAAATCAAAGTTGTAAAATCATCGTTTCACTTAAGGATCCATCATAAGCCTAAAAAGTGAATTAGTTCATAATGAATGAAAAAAAAATTGAATAATCTAAAGAAAACCTTCTTTCAATTACAAATATAGAACTAAGATGAAGAATAATGCAAAACCACCCTTCACGTAGCCTAGAATTGCAATTGTCCCGAAAATCTCTTCAAAATACTCCTCCAAAGCTTGCTATCAATTTCTGGAATTAATCTTCGTATATTGCCTTTTCTCTCGTTTAATTCCTTGTTTTCTGAGTAATATGCATCCCCCACACAAGTCCCAGTCAAAATCCCCTACTAATTAGAGTCCATATGCTACCAGAATACTAGAATCCATGTCTCAGCACAGTCCAAAACCGAGCAGGAGAGTCACTTAATCGAGACCCCAGCCCGTACGGGTGTATGCTAAATATGAGCACCTTTTACGGCATACCCTTCTCGCAAAAATCCACAAAAAGCTTCTGAGTGAGTTTTTTCTTCCTTCACGCATTCTTCCAGAAATGATCCCAATTGACTCCAAATCTTGTTAAATGCTACAACGACCACCCTACACATAAAAGAACACAAAACAAATAAAAACGAATAATAAAATAAGAAAATAGCAACAATTAAGCGTGAAATGGACAACGATTCGTGGATATGAAATCCACTTATCAATACCCCCAAACTTAAACCTTTGTTTGTCCTCAAGCAAAAACACAAAACAACAATGCTATGCAATGCAACTAATCTACATGCCTACGAATTCAGCAGTAATGACAAAAATAAGTTTATTCAACCGGCCTTAGAGAAATCAAGTAAACATGATAATACATCATATCAAAACAAATCATTAACTTCCCAATCAATCATCAAATCTTAGACTGTTATCACTAATATAGTGCGTGTGTGCTCCACAACAATGTTTACTGATATAAAATCAAATTTAACACATAACAAGTCTCTTCAAGGCATCATCATACGATTGTAAACTCAAGAAATCCAAAAACAAGCTAGATCCAACTAAAATCAAACAATTACCAATATCGAGGGTCAACATGGGATACTTATGCTTTATTTTTCATCTACGGGGGCTTTTTGCTCTTATTTCCCATTTTATTCATTTTTTTCTTTTGGTTTATATACATAGCTATGCAAATGTCTTATTCCTTAGGCTTTTCAATGCTACCTTAACGAGCTTTCGACCAACGACTCCCAAACCATTAAGACCTTAGGGCGCTAGGTGTAAAAACAATCCCCTCGGGCTTACTTACTCAAGTAACAAAGGCCACAAAACTAGACAAGCACGCCACGGTGTTTATTCATTTTTTTTCTTTTTTTTCCCTTTTTTTCCTCTTTTTTTTTCTTTTTTATAGCTTATATACCCCAAATATTCCCCCAAACTTAGGTTCTTGTCTAACTTTAGCCATCACTACTTATTCTTATCATTTTTTCATTCAAACTAGCATTATCCTTTAGAAACCCATTATGTATCAATTTAAACTCAATCAATCAACAAGTTATTTTTAATGTGCTATCCTTATTATACCAGTTTCAAACAGAAAAAAAACACTCAATTCATAACAAGAAATCACATCAAAGCTCTAATGGTCAGTACTATACTTGTCTACCCAATTCCAATCTCATCATTGGCCAAAATAAACTTAAACTATCAAACAGCTGGACTCGTGCAAGATGAAAATAGTAACTAAACTAAACTCCCCCAAACTTAGCAATTACAATGTCCTCATTGTAAGAATATAGCGGTAAGTAGAAGAGAACTTCCCTGTAATCAAATAAGCGTGAGGTGATGGTGGCGATGGAGGCAATGATCATTTTCCTATCCATTGAACCTCCAATACCTGCAATGAAGAGAGACAACATGAATTAGAATAGCACTTGGATTGGTAAGAGAACTTAATAAGAAAATTAATTCCTCTCTACTAAATAAACGAGTAAAGCATATAAATATAAAAATTCCTGGGTTGCCTCCCAGTTAGCGCTTGAATTACTGTCTTTCAGCCTGACTTTGTCTGGTCAATGCTATCCAATTCTTCTTCGATAATTGAGGAACCCTCCATCCATCGGAAATAATATAGCTTTTGGTAGATTCCTATTTGTGATGGCCAATGCATCAACGTCACCTAGCATGCTCTGATTTGGTATGATCTCAATCAAGAACGTCCCACAGCTAGGTGTTTTCTCCATTATGTATGTGATGACTTTGGGGCATGGAAGCTTGTCACACATAATGGGCTCTTCGTCAATCTTCTCTTTCTCGTCCCACCATGGATTCAAAATTGTACTCGCTCTTATGTCATCAAGAGCTTCACCGACGACATGACTACCAAGTGGGCATGATTTTGCAAATATGACCGACTCTTTGATCTTTGGTGGAGGCCCATTTAGATCTTCGTCGACCTCTATTTCATTATCCCCAATTATCTCCACACTTTCGATATCTTGTGGCTCATTTAGTCGCAGAGTTTGGAGGACGATTGTTTCCGGCTTTGGTCATTTGCTCTATCTAATCCGCAAGATTTTTAATTGACCTCGCTTGATTAATCCTCATCTCCTCATTTGATGCTACGAACTTGGACAACATTTCCTCCAACCTTGAATTTTCTGTTTCAGTCTCGGAAGCAATGTATTGAGGACCATTGGTTGAGGTAGTGACGAGTTGTTCCATCCGATTATTAAATTTTTGGGTTGACAGCTCTTGGCTAATCCTCATCTCCTCTAGGTTTGTTATGCCCTTCAATATTACATCCCTCGAATTTGGCTTTTCTTCTTGTGGCAATGGAGGTGGACATGAAAATTCTGGTGTGTATGTTGGATTTGGAGCGTAGTATTGGTCTTCATAAGTATAGCTCCATGACGAATCCGGGTGATACCCCTAAACTTGATGATAATTAGCATATGTATAATCGTTGAGGTATTCACCACCGTGTTGTCCCGACCCAAAACTAACGATGCATTGATGACTTGGATGATTACCAGCACAATAATTGCAATTAACTGATATCCTTCGATTACGTTGGGCTGCAACAATGTCCAATCTCCTCGAAAGTGTCTCAAGTTGCGCTGATAATGTAGAAAATGCATTGAGATCATCAATCCCCGCTCCCCTTGGCTGAGTCATATTCGAATAAAACCATTGATAATTGCATCCAACCATGGTACCTAAAAAGAGAGAAAAATAGAAAGAAAATTAAATAAAAAAGAAAAAAATGTTTAAATTAAGACTAATTTGATTGAAGCTAATATTGGAAAAAATTATATTAACTAATTCCCCGACAACGGTGCCAAAAACTTGTTGGGTAAAATCTAATTACGCACAACACGCAAGTATATGTGGTCAACAAGTAATAAAGTGAAAGTAGAGTATCGTTCCCACGAGTAATTGTTTAATAAAAATCACCAAGTACTAACCCATAACCAACTCAATCTTATTTAAACAAATGAATTTCAATTTATAAGTAAACTAATTCTAATTACCACTAGTTAAATTAAGATTACGGAGATTTAAGATCACAACTTCACTTATTGGTTCATTTAAGTTAACACACATCTCATCAATTATTCTCTATCCTGAATTGTTAATCAAGAACACTAAAGCAGATAAAACCACCTCTCGATGCATAATACCAATACTCACTTAAATCCACAGATGATGGAATTAAGCAAGACACCCTAATTAACTAATCCACTATATCTCTATGTGAATTACAATTAAAAAGGATTTAAAGCACAAGTTCTCTATAAGATTACATATGGAGTAAATGCATATCTCTATCCTAAACACGAATCATGAATTTCATCTATGCAGAAATCATAAACACATGTTGTGAGATCCCGAAATTATGAAATGAAAGTATTCAATTTTCTTATAATTATTATTTTATTTAGTAATTGGTTAAATTGAGAAAGGGTTAAAGTTAAGGGTGATATGTGAAAATTTTGCAAAGTATGCAAGTTATTATAAAATATTCGTTTGGTCGGGAAATATCGGTACGACGGTACAATCATTGGTGGACCCCACAATAGAAGTATTATCGTGGTAAGAAAACGACAGAATTATCTTTTTATAAAAATAACGGCGAAAGTGTTACCGTTAAAACTGTTGAACTACCCGATAGTAAAAGTACGGTAATACGCGTGGTTGCATAATAGCACACAGTAATGATTATTGATGCTTACGTAAGAAGTCACTCAGTTATACTCAATTATTGCTACAATAATTATTGCATCATATCTCTCATATTATTGATTCAATTATTGTCACAGTATCATCTGTATAATATGTTATATTATTAAATCAATAATTGAGATGGTAAATTTATTCATATTATTATTTTCAATATTGACAATGTCTAGAAGTTACATCGAGGAGAGGTTTGGTCACCTAATTGCATACGCCAATAAGGAGAAATCCTTATCGTAAAGCCCCTCTTTCACGAGGAACGACACGGTTGTTAAATATTGTGAGTTATAATATTAATGATGAATAAGTTCGTGTTGATTAAAGATGAAATTGATAGTTCCATTATGTTGGGATTATTAGTGTTAGTGGAAATCGACATTTATTTTGATAGTAATTGATGTCTGGAAGTTATATTGACCAATCGGGTAATTAATCGGGTAAATGAGCAATTAATTGCTATTAATTCACAAGATTATAACTATTTATTCACATGTGTGTACTATTGAGTCACATTCTTGTACTATTAGGGGTGGTGGTGCAAGATTGATAATACTTGCATGACTAAGTTAAAAATAGAGGTATAGATGGAGGTACTATACTGTAATTTATATTTTCACATGTCTAGAACTATTGATTCACATGATTTACTATCGATTCACATTATTTACTATTAGGGGAGGTGGTACAAGTTTGATAATACTTGCAGGACTTAATTAAAAATGAAGAAAAAGAGGAAGGTATTATACTGTAATATTTCGAGCCCCAAAATGTGCAATTATCGAAACTATATTTTCCTATAAATAGAAGCTCATTCCTTCATTATTTTTCACCAATTCACTAAAGCTATAGAGTAATTATTATAGAGAAAAAAAGAAGAGAAGTCTGCTACCTCACTATTCCAGTATCCAGTTTTCTTTTGAGGTAAGGGATATTATTATTATAGTAAGGGGTATTATTTCTTTCGTATTCATGAAGAGAGCTTCTGTTATTCCCTTCTTTATTATTATGTTGGAATAACTTTGCTCTCACGAAATACCGCATACATGGTAAAATTCTTACATTATTCCATTCTTTATTATTATGTTGGAATAACATGTCTATGTGAAATACCGCATACATGGTGAAATTCTTACATTATTCCATTCTTTGTTATTACATTTGGAATATCACATTACTATCTGGATTACGCTTGACTGGTTCCATTCTTTATTATTACATTTGGAATATCATGTATGCATGCGGATTACGCGTGACACAGTTCCATTCTTTATTATTACATTGGAATAACTTTGCCTACATGTGGATTACCACATGCATGGTGAATGACCTTTCGTATTCATTCTTTATTAAATTGTGGAAATAATCTGTCTACGTGGATTACCGCATGGCAGATGAAAATCCATTTACAGTTTCATATATTCTATTATACTCGTATGAGATATCATTTCTTTTATAATCGTCATGAAATATCATTTTATTTGGTATTTTATTTATGAGTTACTATTCATGGGATACTATTCACCCAGTTACTATTCACTCTAGTATTATTCACTCGGGTATTCGGGGCACTTTTCGTGTCAGAGTACTATTCATGAGTTACTATTTATGGGTTACTATTCACCCAAATTACTATTCACCCGAATATTATTCACTTGGGTATTTGGGGTACTTTTCATGTCAGGGTACTATTCACAAGGTACTATTCCCAGAGTACTATTCACGGGGTACTATTTACCTGAAAAATATATTTCTTTTCTGTCCAAATTATTTTTGGTACATGAATATTATTCTACAAAGTAGTATCATGTTGACAATTTGGACGTTATTTATTTCTGGATAAATTAAATTATAAATCTTTAAAATTTATCCTTGAACTTGTTTTATTGAATTATTATGTCATTGTCATCATCCTCATGCTTATATTGTGATGAAAGTCATCTTTGGCTTACGTGCAAAGATGGGTATTGATTATTAGTTTCTGATTGTTGTATATCTTCGCTTACGTACAAAGATGGACTATTGATTATTGGTTTTCTGATTTGTACATCTTTGGCTTACGTGCAAAGATGGACTGTTGATTATTGGTTTTATAGTTGTATATCTTTGGCTTACGTGCAAAGATGGACTGTTGATTATTGGTTTTATAGTTTTACATCTTTGGCTTACGTGCAAAGATGGATTGTTGATTATTGGTTTTACAGTTGTATATCTTAGGCTTACGTGAAAAGATGAACTATTGATTGATGAATATCTTTGGCTTATGTGCATAGATGAACTATTTATTGGTATGATTATGACCAGGGATCATTCGGTATAATCATGACCCGTAATGTTATAGATGATGTGGTAAAAGTCCTCATTGGCGTAGTGCATTGATGGGCCGATTATTGGTATGATTATAACCATGGATTATTCGGTATAATCATGACCATTGATGATTACATGAATATCCTTGGCAGTAGTGTGCGGGGATGATTCAATGATGTGGATTATTTATTGTCGAGTCTCAAATGATAAAATATTGATTATACACTTTTAATTCGTAGAAGATAGTAGATATCATGCTCTACTTGACTCTTCTAAAATATACGATTGTATGTCTTTGGCATGTAGTGCAAAGATGAATTGTTAATGAATATCTTTGGCCGTTTGCAAAGATGAATTTATTAGTATGATTATGAGCGAGAATTGTGATTTGGTATAACCATGATTTTTGATGTTTCGGTGAAGATAGGTGATGAAAATTATCTTCGATCACAGGTGCGTAAGAGGAATTTAGAATCACAATTATGATTACTGAGTTATTCATATGATTGTGGACAAGAATTGTTGATTGATGTTACAGTGATAAAACATTATTTGTGGACTTTTAACATAGAGAAGATAACAGACCTGATGGTCTATTTGACTCTTCTAATGGAATTGCTAGTTCCACTGCAACTATGGTTGAAAAGTTTTATCATCTACCATATGTTCTAAATCTCTGATTTATTACTGATGAAGGCTATTGATGATGTAAATTATCTTTAGTCATGATATTCTTTACTGGGCTAGTTATGCTCACCCTTTTTGCTTCACAATTCCTTTCAGGTATTAAGAGTGTTGCCGGGTCGAGCGGGGATAATAGGGGAATAGAACGGTGGTCTATAGCTGTTGAGGTTCTCCCTAAATAGTATGGAAATAATTTTGTTGAGAACTTTAGATAAGTGTGTCGTATTGTATACGTCATTTGATATTTAATTTTGGTGAACCGAATAGGGTGAGGTGAACCCAACTTTGGAAGGGGGTTTTGCCACTATCATACAAGATGTCTAATGACATACAACCTCGTGTTATCATAAGACATGGTTGTGCACATCCACTTGCTGAGTATATATATGAGCACTACCTATATGATCTTGGAGTATATTTGAAATATAATTTTCACATGGAGACAACGGAGATAATTATATGTCAAGAGAAGACTCACCATTGGGAAGAAGATAATAGTAATATTCTTGTTTTTCTTTGGGGACTTTTGGGTCAACCAAGGATAATTCTGTGGACATATGATATCTATCATAACCTAGATGCATGGCCTCCCATGTACGAAGGTTTCTTGAGTATTTTCCAAATATTTTTATTTCCTAAAACAATTATTGACTGTACCTTTATGTAAGGTACCATTGTAAGGTCTTGTGGTCAAGGCACCACGAGAGTTATATATATTTGTATTAAAACTCACGACTTATACTTGTGTCGTACTACGCTTACGACAGTTCAACAGTTGTATAAATGAAGTTTATATTTGATTTTTATAATGCGATATCTGGCGACTCAGAATGGGTCGTGTGGACCTATTTTGGGGGCATCACACATGCTATCATGATAAGATCTAAACCAATACTTAATCTCTCGAGTTCATATAGATTATCATGATAATTGATAGCTAGGCAATTAAGTCCAAATCACAATAAACAATCCTCACGATAGAACATAACAATTGATAGCGAAGTATATTAAAATAAACTACACAATAAGATCCATAGTAATCTCAAATAAAGAATTAGTTCATTAAATTAAAACTAAGAATCCACAATTGAATAAACAATAAAAGACAAAGGTAGAAGAAGATGAGAAGATAGAATCTATTGTCTGTAGATTTGATGATCTCTCCTTGCTCCTACTTTGAATCTTCAATGGTCTCCAAGTTGCTTCATTCTCCAAAACTCATTAGAACTAGTGTTTTGATCTAATCTACTCTACTCTAATCTAATGGAATCCTCTCTCTCTCTAATCTAATCTCCCCTCTAATCCTTGTGATTCTCCTTCTTTTATATGCCTCTTTACATGTCTTTAAGTCCTCTTGGAAGTCCTTGAGTCAATCGGATCGAAACAATCCTTCCCGGACTCCAATTGGACCAAAATTTGTCTTTTATGTCGTACCCCCGCCCCGGCGGGGGTTTATACTTGTAAAGGGCCCGCCCTGGCGGGCTAGGGGCCTATTTTACAACTGGTATGCCCGCCCCGACGGGGGTTTTGTGAAGGAAAAGCCCGCCCCGGCAGGGGTACATTTTCTGCTCTGACATCATTTGGGAAAATGGAAATAACTTTTGATCTGGGAAGAGTTACGAGGCCTGCCACCTATCAAATCGAAGATATCGACAAGATATACAACTTTCATTCTTAAAGATTTTAGAAATAACGGACGAATAAAGGTAAAAATTGGGCTGGAAGTGACTGCTATGCAAATGGCCACCCAAAACAGTGACGTTCGACGTCCGTTGGTACAAAGATCATAACTCTTGCATCCGAACTCCAATTGGAATGATTCAAGATATTGCAGAAAGCTACGAAGAAGCTCTACAATATAATCCAAGTTCCAAGCCAAGAACATGAAATAAACATGAAAGCCCAAATGAAGTCCGGATTGCTTTTCTTTGCGCTTTCATACCAATTCTTTGCGATTTTAGCTCCCAATTATATAATCTACAAAACGAACACAAAATGCATGAAAAGTAACTAATAAACATGAGATTAAGCAACTAATTCAAGTAACAAATACCGGATAAGTAGGTATAAAGCCTATTTATCAGTTGTCAAGAACTTTCTTCAAGACCAAGTCATTTTGCTTGAACTGTCGTAGCCGAACTTTCCTATTATAGGATCTAGCGATCCTCTGTTGGTATAACTGACCACGGAAGATGGTTGCGGCCCGCCTTTCATCTATTAGAGACGACTGGTGGTACCGATCTTATAACCATTGGTCTTCATCCAGCTGAGCGTCTATTAACACTCTGAGGGATTCCATTTCCACCTTTATGGGGAGCACTGCTTCCATTCCATAGGTTAATGAGTAGGGGTTGCCCGGTGGAAAGTACATTGATGATGTTCAGAGGCTAATAGAGTCAAAGGCAACAGGTTAGGCCATCCTTTGTGATTGGCGGACATCTTTTGCATGATCTTTTTGATATTCTTATTAGCCGCTTCAACAGCACCATTCATCTTTGAACGATAGATGACGGAGTTGAGATGTTTGATGGGGAATTTACTACATAATTCCTCCATCATTTGGTTGTTGAGGTTTTTGGCATTGTCTGATATAATCACATCTGTTGTCCATAACGACAAATGACATTGTTTCTGATGAAACCAATGATCACCTCTTTAGTAACTCTTGGGGAAGATGATGCTTCTACCCACTTGGTAAAGTAGTAAATCATGGTGAAGATAAACAGATGATCATTATTAGCTTTGGGCTCGATGGGCCCGATCACGTCCATTCCCCACATTGAGAAGGGCCAGGACGAACTCATATTATCGAGCTCCCTTGGAGGGCGTGGATAGCATTCCTATGAATTTGGCATTGGTAACATCTCTTGACGTGATCATCACAGTCAACCTTGAGAGAAATCCAGTAATGCCCTGTTCTTAGGATTTTCTTGACAAGTAGAGGGTCGCTCATATGTGGGCCGCATACTTCACCATGGATTTCATCCATGAGCCTCTAAGCTTGGTCTTTGTCTAGACATCTTAGCAAGCCTAGTCCAGCATCTCTTCTGTAGAGTGCGTCTCCGCTCAGGTAGAATTTCATGGTCATTCGATGGATCCGCTTTCTTTCAGCTTGACTCGCCTCAGCGGGTGTAGATCCATCTCGCAGATACTCCTTGATATTAATATCAAGGGTGTTAGAGGGGAGGCAACTCATCCGATACTTCTCCAATGTAGTTCCTGTAGGTTGGTGCCTTTTGTCGGGAAAATGTGATATTTGGCATGTCTTCCTTGTCAAGTATGTTAATCAAGGAGGCCAAAGTTGCTAGTGCATCCGCAAAATCATTCATATTCCGAGGAATGTTGAGGAAGGAAATTTCTTCAAACTCCAAAGCCATCTAGATAACTTGCCAATGGTAAGGAAACAAATGTAATTCTTTGGTGTGATAGATCCTAATGGTTTGTCTGATTACCAGTTCAGAATCTCCAAAGACAGTTAACCGTCTGACACCCATGGATTGGGCTAGTTTCAACCCCATGATGCAGACTTCATACTCAGCTAAGTTGCTGGTGTTAACAAACTGCAATTTGATGGCAACGGGATACTGCTCTCCCAAAATGGACACTAGAACTGCTCCAGCCCCAGAACCTTCCGTGTTTATGGCTCCATCAAAATATATTTTCCATGGTTGGTGTGTATTGTCCGGATGGTGTTGCTGAATTTCCATTACCCCTTTATCGGGGAAATACGTTTCCAAAGGTTTGAAATCCCCTGAAGGTGCGGCGGCCAGTTGATCCATAATTCCTTGACCTTTGATAGACTTTTGAGTCACGTAGATGATGTTAAATTGTTGTAGGATCAACTGCCATTTGGATAGTCGACAATTTAACATAAGTTTACTAAACACATACTTGAGATGATCCATGCGGGATATGAGATGGGTTGTGTGACCATGAAGATAATGTTGTAATCTCATGGAAGCCCATGCTAACGCACAACATGTTTTCTCAATCAAGCTGTATTTATGCTCACTGATGCTGAATCTTTTGCTGAGGTAATAGATAGCTCTTTCTTAGCCTCTATCATCTTTCTGTCCCAGCATGAAGTCCATGGCATTGTCATTGATTGACAGGTACATAAATAGGGGAACACCATCCCTGGGAGGTACCAAAACAGGAGCTTTGATTAGTTGTTCTTTGATGAGAAGGAAGGCTTTTTGACCCTCGTTATTCCATTTCTTGGAGGAGTTCTTCCTTAACAACTTGAAGATGGGTTCACAGGTTGCTGTGAGTTGGGAGATGAATCGGTTGATGAAATTGATTCTTCCCAGAAATCCCCGTATTTCCCTCTCTATCTGGGGTATACGCATTTCATTAATGGCCTGGATTTTTGCAAGATCCAGCTCAATGCCTTTGTAGCTTACTAGGAATCCTAGCAGTTTGCCTGACTTGTCGCCAAAGGCGCACTTGGCCATGTTCAACTTCAAGTTGTACTTACGCAATCGGTTGAAGAGCTTTTTGAGATTATCTAGGTGGTCTTCTTCCCTTCGGTACTTGACAATGATGTCATCCACATAGACTTCTATCTCTTTATGCATTAAATCATGAAAAAGAGCCATCATGGCTCACTGATAGGTAGCTTCGGCATTGATGAGGCCGAATGACAACCGTTTGTAGCAAAAGGTTCCCCAATGAGTGATGAATGCAATTTTCTCTCGATCCTCTTCAGCAACCATGATTTGATGATAACCAGCAAAGCAGCCAGCAAAGGAGTACATGACGTACTAAGCTGTATTGTCAATGAGTATGTGGATGAACAGTACGGCAAAGCTATCTTTAAGACAAGCTTTGTTCAGATCCCTGTAATCCACATAAACTCGTACCTTCCCTCCAGGTTTAGGCACGGGGACTATGTTAGATAGTCATTCAGGGTATGTTGATAACATGATGATACCGTCTTGAAATTGTTTCACAATTTCTTCTTTGACTTTCAAACTCCACTCCAGTTTGAATCGCCTGAGTTTCTGTCTGATTGGCTTGAATCCCTCTTTGATGGGGAGGCGATGAATGTCAATGTCAGTTGATAAACAGACCATATCTTTATGAGACCATGCAAACACATCCTGGAATTGGGTCAATAGAGTAACCATGTCATTCCTTTGGCTTGGAGTAAGGTTCGTACCAATCTGGATTTTTTGGGGGTTTTCTGAAGTTTCGTGGTTAAAAGAGGAGGTTTGATCAAGATTTGGCTTGGGTTTGATTTCGACCCATTCTTTGATCTCCTGAGGTATCTCATAGTCCTCTTGTTCAATCTCCATCAAGTATGAGTCTAACTTTACATCAAAGTTACAGTCCTTATGAAGAATTGGCATTCCATCAGCAAGTTTAGGCATATCTAAGTTTTGAATCCTGAAACAAAATACTTTCACTTAATATATGAAACTGTTCAATCATACAAAGTGTTAGCATGAAATGACAAAAACAACTGCTAATACTATGCAACAAAAGTAAGTAATTGTTGTTATCTATGTGATGCGGATGGAGTTTTATCCTTTTTACCCTTTTTAAAAAATACAAGGAGTCTTTGCTCCAATTGCCAAGTGGGGAGTCCCGTGGATAGCAGATGATGAAGAATTTGTTGTCATCCTCCTTCTCTTGAATGATGACCATAATGTCTGGACAATCATCATCTGGGATGTCCTTGTTCATACCATCTGTATGGATTAGGACGCGCATGTTTGATAAATGTCTCTTTATCTCTTATTTGCGCCTTTGATTCCTTTCCTCCATGTCTGAGTCTGGAATTAGGACTTCTTTTCCTTTAACCGGTATCAGCTTATGAAACAATATAGCTACCATAGAGGCAGGAACCTTCAGGGAAGGCCGCATGTAGAATCAAAGATTCTGTAGGTTTAGGCAAAAAGCCTTGTAGATGAAGAAGGCGGTGTATGCCATGCGGGTTCTGGATTTGGACCGGAGGAGTAGCCTAGTCCTATTTGTGTGAGACCCCGAATTTTATGAAATAAAAGTATTCAATTTTTTTTTTCTATTTTGGTAAATAAGACGGTATTGATTATTGATGCTTATGTGATAAGTCACTCGGTTTTGTTTTATTGGTATTATTAATGTAATAAAAGCAGTAAAAGCTTTTATATAAAAAATGAATACTTTTATAAAGTTATTCTATAAATAGAATATATTATATTCTATTGTGCATAGTATTTTGCATAGTAAAATCTTTTTATATAAAAGCAGAATACTTTTATAAAGTTATTTGTTTTATTAGACAATAATTAGAATATATTATATTTTATTATGCATAGTGTTTGCATAATGCTGCATAGTATTTGCATAGTAAAATCTTTTATAAAGTTATTCGTTTTATCAGATTATAAATAGAATATATTATATTATATTTTATTTAAAAGATTTTGCTTTAAATATGGACCGTTAGATTAAAGTATATCAATTTGGACCGTTCATGAGTTAATTACTATGCAGTCCATTTTTCTATAAATAGAAGCTCATTCCTTCATTATTTCTTACGAATTCACTGAAACTCTAGAGAGAGAAACTATAGAGAGAGTTCTTCTTCTATAATCTTGGCGTATTTCTTTAGAGTTTAAGAAAGCTTTGAAGCGTAGGTAAGTTTTCTTCAAGTATATTCACTTACTACCAATTGGAATACTTTTCTTTTTAAGGTAGGGGATATAATTGTCGTACTCGTAAAGGATATTATTATTATTTATTATTCTGTTGGAATAACCTGTATACGCAGACTACCCTATACTTGGTGAAATTCTTCTGTTATTCCATTCTTTATTATTATGTTGGAATAACCTGTTTGTGCAAAGTATCGCATACATAGTGAAATTCTTCTAATATTCCGTTCTTTATTATCCTGTCGGAATATCCTGTCTATGCGTTTATGCCTGACCTGGTTTCATTATTTATTATTCGCGCGAATATCATATGCTCCGTGCGTTCTGTTGGGACTGGTTCCATTATTTATTATTTCGCGGAATATATCATCGTGCGTGCGTTCTGTGGGACCGATTCCATTATTTATTATTCTTTTGGAAATAAACTTTTGGCAAGTGCGATCTATACATGCGCATGGTGAATCCTTACATTATTCCATTCTTTATTATTCATTGGAATAACGGTCTATGTGGATTACCACATGCATGGTGAATGATCCTTCGTGATTCATACGAATAGTATTTTCATTAAAAGGGGTTTACGCCGAGGGCATATTCGTAATTTTTTTGACCCTCAAAAATTCTGGAAAAAATTGAAATGATAATTTGATGAGTTTTCTAGATTGTGTCCAAAAATGGCGATTTTTGGATATATAGATTAAGAGTTATGGATTTTATGGGAAAAGACTATTTTAAAAGTAAACCCTTATAACTCCTTGTGGTTAACTCCAAAATTAGTGAAATATTTATTGGGAGTACATGTATATAACAGGAGTATACCCTGTAAATTTCGGAATTTTTAGACAAAAGTACAATTTATGATAAATGTCTAAATATTCGGCAGTTTTAGCCATATGAAAAATAGTATATGAATTTTAAAAATTCTGAGAAAAATATATGTTCAAGATGGAACTATATTCTGCTAAATCTCAGAAAAGAAATATTTTTGGGACTAATTTGGTATTTTTCATGAAAATAAATTAGTTATGAGTAAATGAATTAAATATGTTTTGTGAAGTAATAAAATTGAAAAATAGGACTTTATGGCTTGAGAATCCTATATAGGGTATATGCAGATTTTTGATAAGGGGTTTGATCATGGATGATGAAATCTTATGAGTATGACATTTTTGAATGATTAAATGCATTATTTGATAAAGTGTAAACAATTGAAATAAATTATTTATAAGTTTAAGAAATGATTAAAATATTGTTATAATATTAATGATATTAGATTATGAGATTATTAAGTGATTGATAACATTTGGTTATTATTGAACGCTGGATAAATTGTATTATAAATGTTTAATATTTATCATTTATCTCATTTGATTGATTCTTATATCATTGTCATCATCCTCATGCTTATATTGTGTTGAAAGTCATCTTTGGCCATAGTGCATAGATGGACTTGGTATGATTATGACCAGGGATTATTCGGTATAATCATAACCGTAATGTTACAAATAATGTGAAAAAAGTCATCTTTGGCCGTAGTGCATAGATGGACTTGGTATGATTATGATCAGGGATTATTCGGTATAATCATGATCGTAATGTAACAAATGATGTGGAAAAAGTCCTCATTGACTTGTAGTGCATTGATGGACAGTTTTTGGTATGATTATGGCTATGGATTCTCTTCGACCAAGGGTGCAAAGATGAATTGTTTTATAGCATGATCAGGACCGTTGATAAAAACACGATTATCTTTGGCCCGTAGTGCATGGATAATTTGTGGTTGTGATACTAATGAAAAAGTTCTCATTGGCCCGTAGTGTATTGATGGACAGTTTTTGGTATGATTATGGCTATGGATTCTCTTCGGCCAATGGTACAAAGATGAATTATTTTATGGCATGATCAGGACCGTTGATGAAAACATGATTATCTTTGGCCCGTAGTGCATGGATAATTCATGGTCGTGATACTAAAGAATATCCTTGGCCTATAGTGCAGGGATGATTCAATGATGTGGATTATTTAAACTGAGTCTCAGCGATAAAATATTGGTTATACACTTTTAATTTGTAGAAGATAGTAGATATCATGCTCTACTTGACTCTTCTAAAATACAGTTGTATGTCTTTGGCTTGTAGTGCAAAGATGAATTGTTAATGAATATCTTTGGCCGTAGTGCAAAGATGAATTTATTAGTATGATTATGAACAAGAATTGTGATTTGGTATAACCATGATTTTAGATGTTTTAGGTGAAGATAGGTGATGAAAATTATCTTCGTCCTGGGTGCGAAAAGGAATTCAGAATCACAATTATGATTATGAGTTATTCATATGATTGTGGATAGGAATTGTTGATTGATGTTATAGGGATAAAACATTATTGGTGGACTTTTAACATGAAGAAGATAATAGACCTGATGGTCTATTTGACTCCTCTAATGGATTGCTCGTTCTGCTGCAACTATGGTTGAAAAGTTTTATCATCTACCATATGTTCTAAATCTCTGATTTATTATTGATGAAAGCTATTGATAATTTAATTATCTTTAGTCATGATATTCTTTTTTGGGCTAGTTGTGCTCAATTTTTCGCTTCACAATTCCTTTCGGGTAATAAGAGTATTGTCGTAAAAGAGTGTTAAGGGTCGGCCCGGGGATAAAGGGGAATAGTAATGGTGGTCTCTAGTGTGGAGGTTCTCCTAAACAGTATAAAAAAGTGTGTTGTATTCTATACAACATTTAGTAGTTATATTTGGTGAATCAAATAGGGTGAGGTGAACCCAACTTTGGAAGGGTGTTTTGCCACTATCATACAAGATGTCTAATGACATACAACCTCGTGTTATTATAAGACAGGGTTGTGCGCATCCACTTGCTGAGTATATCTACGGGCACTACCTATATGATCTTGGAGTTTATTTGAAATATAATATTCACTTGGAGACGGTAGAGATAGTTATATGTTAAGAGAAGACTCACCATTGGAAAGAAGATGATAATAATCTTCTCATTTTTTTTGGGGTCTATAGGGTCTACCAAGGATAATTTTGTGGCCATATGATATCTATTATAACCTAGACGCATGGCCTCCCATGTACGAAGGTTTTCTTGAGCACTTCCTAAAGATTTTAATTTTTAAAACAGTTTTTGACTATACTTTTATGTAAAGTACCATTGTAAGGTTGTGGTCGAAGCACCATGAGAGTTACATACATTTGTATTAAAACTCACGATTAAGCGTGGTCATATTCTATCTGATGTACTCAACAGTTGTATAAATGAAGTTGTATTTGAATTTTGTACCATGTATCTGGCGACTCAGAGTGGGTGATGTATACCTAATTTTGGGGGCGTCACAGGTTGTCCCTGTCTGGATGGGAACTTAAATTGGGCATTTAATTCCCTGTTGATTCTTTCTTATCCCCTGTCCAGGTTGGAAACCCAAGGATATCATTTCTTGAGTTGCCAAAATTACTTCGGCAGAAACTCTAGGTTTCAGAGGTGGAGCCCCAATGGGTTGCTAGTGAGTGTTGCTCACCTCCAGGGCTTGGAAGCTGACAGGCTCAACTTTTGCATTGAAACTGATGAGAGGTATGTCGCTTTGTACAGGATACTCTGGCTCAGCATTGACAGTGACCAGATTATTATTGATGATATACTTGAGTTATTGATGAAGAGTGGATGGGACGGCTCCCGCCATATGGATCCAAGGTCTTCCCAACAATAGGTTATATCCTGTAGTGATTTTGAGCACTTGGAAGGATACGTAAAATGTATGTGGACCGATTTCCATGAGTAACTCAATCTCTCCGACAGCATTTCACCGAGATTCATCAAAGGATTTTATGATTGTATGGCTACTTCGAATCCTGTTGAGATTGGTGTTCATTTTCTCCAATGTGGCATAGGTGCAGATGTTTAGGGATGATCCTCCATCTATTAGCACTCCTCCAACCACATATCCAGAAGATATAACCGCTATGTGCAACGGTTTACAATATCCCGTTCCCTCAGGTGCAACGGTTTACAATGTCATGTCCCCTCGAAAGGTATGTCATCATCAGTGAAGGATATCACATTGCTATTGAAGATGTGATCAACCAGATGATGGAATTTTTCAACATACACTATCTTTGGCAAGTGGGCTTCTTCTAATATTTTTAATAAGACCTTTCGGTGATCTTCTGAAGAGAAAACCAAGTCCAGAATAGAGATCTATTGTGGAGCTTCTTTCAAGCTTTGAACCACCTTGGCTTCATTGTGTCCCATCTTGGGGAGGAATTCTTCAATCTTATCCTTGGGCACTTTTCCCTTAGATCTGATGATAGGCTTCATCACTCGTTGAGGGAGATACAGTGGATTTTCTTTAGACACTGCAACAGTTGTGTTTGATGTTGATCCTTCAGCCTCTCCATAATTTCATGGGACTTTTTTAAGGCTAATGATAGGATATTATGGCCTGAATGGCAATATGATTGGCTTTAGAGCAGTAACTTTCAAAGGGTTTTCAACTCCTTTGAGCTGAATTGGTTGAATTTTAAGTGATGTGGTAGCCAAATCTCCCTCATAGGCTATAACTGCTACAACTTTCTTCCATCCCGAAGGAAATGTGTTCCCACTCTCAAGTGATACAGCGTTATCATCTGCTATTTGTAGGTCACCACTGTCAATCATGTTCTGAATAAGATGGTGGAGTGCCTAGCATTCCTCAGTGATGTAACCGTGAGAGTGGGAGTGGTATTGACATACTCCAGTAGCGTCAAATCTCTTGGAGCGTGAATTGACTGGAGGTAGCAGTGCTATGATTTTTCCCTCATTGATCAGCATCTACAATATTTCTTCCATCGGTTGGCCTAAATAGGTGAATTACCTCTTGTTGGAAAAATCCCGACGGGCTTTAGCTTTTTCTTTTCTGGCAAGCTTTTCCTCCAAGGTTTCACTTTCTTGGGTAAGTGGTATAGCACTTGTGATAAGAGAAAGGAGGCTAGCATGCTCCTGACTAAACAACTGGCGTGTGACTTGGTGTTGATGAATCACCAGTTCTGCTAGTTGATTGACTTGTTCGCCAAGAGACTTTAACTCCTGTTCCATCATGAACTGGAACTGTGAATAATCCCATTTGTCAGCATCATCCTAGTTGGTTTGGGATGAACCTCTCACATATCTGAGGTACTTGGAGCTCTCTCTACTTCCCCTGTTGATCATGTTAACTTCCTCTTCTTTGTGTTGAGGGAGAGGATTATCTTGGACATGTGGTTGCTCGGGCTTGGTCGCCACGACCTCACCACTGTCAATTAAGTCTTGGATCTTATGCTTAAGGGCCTAACAATCTTGAGTGTCATGGCCTGGAGCTCCGGAGTGATAAGCACACTTTTTGCTTATGTTGAAGCCCTTTCCACTTAGATTGGCTGGTGGAAGGAGATGAGTGATTTTCTTCTAAGCTGTCAGAAGTTTGAAAATGTTTTCGAGTGAGTCCCCTAAGGGTGTGAACACTCTTGTACATCTGACCTCTCCACTTTTTGGCAATGGAGGATTTGAAGACTGTGCTTGAAAAGGGGAATAGTTTCTCCTCTAAATAGGCAAGTTTTGATTGCCTTTTTGTCCTTGTAGTATCAAGGAAACATCCTCTTCTTTCTTCTTATGGACCCTCTGAGGGTTGTTCCCATAACTTCCAGATTAGATGTGCTCAACTACGGCTTTTAAAGCGGCTAGGTCTTGAATCTTCCTAGACTTTAATCCCATTTCTACCATTTCTCCGTGCTTGATCATTTCTGAGAATGGCTTTCCTATTCCAGCTAGGACCCTCTCATAAAATGGAGCTTCTTGAATATCTATGAAGGTCATCGCCATTTCATACTTTTTCATGGATGGGATAACTTGAGCAGCCAGACGCCTCCATCTTTGGGCATACTCTCTGAATGACTCACTGACATGTTTCTTGACTTTGGTAATCTGATACCTGTCTGGAGCCATTTGAGTTTGAAAGCTGTATTGATTGAGGAAACCTCCCAGCTGTGAATTTTGGAGTTATCCAATCTGGTGTACCATGCTATGACTTCTCCAGTCAGACTTTTCTGAAATAGCTGCATTCTCACCTTTTCATCCTCAACATAAGATCCGAGCTCTCCAATGAACACTTTCAAGTGGGTGTAAGGATCTCCCAATCCATCATATTTTTCAAAATCAGGAGTCTTGAATTTTTTTTGAATAATGAACCCCGAGGAAGATACAAAGGTCTGAATATGAAACACTTCCATGTGCTCCAATCCCTTTGATAGACCGAATGGTCTCTTCTAGTGTCTTGTTCTTCTTTAAGAGTGGTTATTTCAGGGGTTTTATTGGACTTCTCATTCTGAGACTTAGGTGCTGGAACTTCTCTGTCAGGACCCTGGATTCGTCCATGTGCAGAGGGTTCTATGTGGGTAGGTATTTGTGGACCCTGAGTTGATTTGTGTAGTTCTTTGAGCAGAACAAACAACTCTGTAAAATGATTGCTTAATCCTTCGAACTCCTCGCGAGAGAAATGAGTAGGATTAGGCTGGCCACTTGAAGCCATGTCTGGCTATAGGCTTAATGCCTTTTTGGACTTTTAACGGGTAACGGGACCAATTGTTTCCCTACAAAAAGACTTATGTAGTTTATTTTGAGAAACATGTAAATGTTATATGCTATATAATGTGTACGTTTTTAGGAGTATTATCCTGCAAAATGGATGTCAGCAGTTTTAATGACAGGATAGCATGACAGGTTTTGATATGAAAAGGAATGCATGTACACATACTCCTTTATTTTTCCCATTACATTGAGATTGAAATAGAAATTAAATTACAAGTAATTGAAATTATAGGTAATTGAAAAGGGGAAGGCATGAAGAGACTTCCCTCCGCATTTGGTTTGTCAGAGGCTGGCCTATCTTAGGCTATTCTCGCGGCTTTTCGGCATGAAGGTCCCCAGATCATCGCAATTTACTTGATGAGAAGTTAATCCGATCTTTCAACTGGAGCGAATATGGGTGATGCCTTTCCTGAGCCTCGTGGAATTAGTCTCCTGACGAGTCCAGTAATCAAACACCGACGGGATAGCCTCCTGGTGGAGGGACCACACAACATACATTCACATACATCGCGTCTCACCTTATGGAAATGAATATCACAGGCAGATATGGTGTGAAGCACTAAGTGCAGTAAATAAAGTATTAGTATTCATCCATTCAATATTCACAAATAAGTAGATAAAAGTTTTGTTTTGAAAAACTTGAATAGCAGCTTAAGCCCTCTTACTGGAGTCCCCAACAGAGTCGCCACCTGTCGACATCGGGATTTTTATTTGTCCCTTTCTGTTCTTATCTTTTGGTGTTCTCATTTTTTAGGTGAGATTTGTTTGGAAAAATAAGTTTGAAAAGGTCCAACATTTATATGTCGACGATTTGACTGTAAGAGTCTCCAGTTGGTTATTTTTAAATGGTTGCACAAACATAATCAAGAAAAGGTTTGCACAAAGAACTAGTGGTGTGACGCTGTTTAACTGGTCTGCAAAACCAAAATTCATTAGGGTCCGGGGGCTTGATTAAGCGGAGGGAAGGTGTTAGGCACCCCCCCCCCCCCGACTTCCGTGATAACACGATTACCACCACTTTTCATTTAAAACTTTTATCTGCGTACGTATGTATATGTGTGTGTGCTAGGTCTATGTGCAGTTATTTTGAAGTAGTGTTATGCCTCATTTGCACCTATATACAAAGGGTTTGACTTTTTTATAAAAGTTCAATTTTAACAAGATATAGAAGTGATGTTTTGTAAAATAGGTTTTTCAAACCCTTATGCTCAATAGTAATTGAGGCCTTTGATACTTTCATTTTATTATGTGTTCGGCTTATTTGCTTTTATTTTCGAGATGTGAGGCATCTTCAAGAAAATAAGATACATAGCAGTGTCGAAATCCTTGTGCGCATGAGAGCCATCTAAGGATATTCAGACACCGTGAATAATTTACAAGCTGGCTGCAGCTGAAAATATCCATCACAGGAACCAAATCTAGATTCAGAAGCCAAATCCGTGATCACATGATTCCTAGGCTCACATGAACAAGCAATATGTAAAAAAGCTAAAACAAGAACTAGATTTGAATAAATCTAAACTATTTTAGCTTCATTGGTTCTAGTTTAGTCACCATGAACCGGTAAAAGTGAGAAATAGCCAGATTTAGAAAAATCATAGTAGTAAAAAGCTAGAAAACTAATTAGATTTGAGTAAATCTAAACTATTCCGACTTAGGTATACATCACCTATTCTAAAGTGAGTCGCCAAATACATGGTATACAAAATTCAAATAAAAACTACAAAAATATAACTTAATTATACAAATGTGTAAAATACGACAAACATATGCGTGAGTTTTAATACAAATATTGTCATCTAGACAATATACAAACTCAATGGGGTCCTCATTACATTTATTATCACACTATTTCATGTAATAGTGAGGACTACTAATGCTATTATCCGACCATCATCACCGCTCCCTCGACTAGTCCTCGCCTACGCTCTCATTTCAAGAGAAGAACAATGAAAGCAAAAGGGTGAGCTCAACTAGCCCAAAGAAGAAATATTATGACTAAGATAATGCGTAATAAATTATCATTAGCCTTCAACAAAAGTTGTTAAACCGATAAAATATAACAAACATCAAGTTTAATCGCAATTTGAACAAGCAATCCATTGTAAGAGTCAAGTAGAGAATAAAATCTACTATCTTCTATGATTTAAAAGGGTTTTTCATGACTTTTATCACGAGACTCTCACTTAATAAATAATCCACATCATCGAATCCGCACTACTACCAAGGATATTCATTAGTATCACAACCACAAATTATCCATGCACCACGCGCCAAGGATATTCGTATTCATCAATGGTCATGATCATGCCAACAACTCGTCCATCAATGCACTACGGGTCAATGAGGACTTTTTCCACATCATTTGTAATATTACTACCATGATTACAACCAATAATCCCTCGGTCATAATCATACCAAGTCCATCTATGCACCATGTGCCACATGTAGATGACTTTCAACATAATATAAACATGAGGATGATGACAATGATATAAGAATTCAATAAAACAAGTTCAAGAATTAATTTATCCAGAACTAATAATGTCCAAATTGTCAACATGATACTTCTTTCAGAGAGTAACACTCAAGAATGCTCGTAAGAATATTTCCATGAAAAGATATCGATGAAGCGCAAATATCAAGGATATTCCACTAATTTCATGGAGTATAGAAGTCAAAACTTTAACCAACCGAGTATAATAAAGAATGGAATAACAAAAGAAATCACTGTGCATGCGATAGATCCGTGCATGCATAAAAGTTATTCCAATGTAATAATAAATAATGGAACCAGTCATGCGTGAAAAAACGTTATTGATATTCCAATGTAATAAATAATGGAACTGTGTCATGCAGAAACGCACGTATGTGATATTCCAATGTAATAATAAATAATGGAAATCAAGTCACGCAGAAACGCATGCATGTGATGTTCCAATGTAATAATAAATAACGGAACCAGTCATGCAAAAACGCATGTATATGATGTTCCAATGTAATAATAAATAATGGAATAATGTAAGAATTTCACCAAGTATAGGTATCCTCACAGATACAAAAGTTATTCCAATGTAATAATAAAGAATGGAATAACAAAAGAATTTCACCAATAAGAAAGAAGGAATACCCCTAACTAGTACAACAAATAATATCCCTTACCGTAAAAGAAGAGTATTTTGACGGGTAGGCGAGGATATACTCAAAGAAAACTTGCACTACGCTCAAAGCTTTCTTTAAACTCTAAAGAAATACGCCAAGATTATAGAAGAAGAACTCTCTCTATAGTTTTTTCTCTCTAGAGTTTCAGTGAATTCGTAAGAAATAATGAAGGAATGAGCTTCTATTTATGTAAGAATGGACCAGATAAGAATTAATTCATGAACTATCCGTATTGATTTATTTTAAACTATATATCCATATATTGGTTTACAATAATATATAATATATTCTATTTATAATCTAATAAAACTAATAACTTTATAAAAGTATTCTATTTTATATAAAAAGATTTTACTATGCAAACACTATGCAGCACTATGCAAACACTATACATAATAAAATATAATATATTCTAATTTAGTCTAATAAAAATGTATAACTTTATAAAAGTATTTTTTTATATAAAAAAATTTTTACTATTAGTCTAATAAAACTAATAACTTTATAAAAGTATTTTCGCTTTATATAAATTCTGCTTTTTTCGCTTTTATTACATTAATAATACTAATAAAACAAAATTCATCATCATTATTATAATTCACAATATTAATCCACTGTGTCGCTCCTGTGAAGAGAGGGGCTTTCCAATAAGGATTTCTCCCCATCATGCGCGCAATTAGTGACCAAACCTCTCCTCGATGTAACTTCTGACATCGTTAATATTGCAAATAATAATATTAATAACTTTGTCATCTCAATTATTGATTTAATAATATTATAAAATATTGACAATAATTGAATCAAATAACGTGAGAGATACTACGCAAAGAATTATCGTAATAATAATTGAACAAAACCGAGTGACTTCTCACGTAAGCATCAATAATCAATACCGTGTGCTACTATGCAACCACGCCAGACATCGCATTTTTTAACACCCGGTGTTTCAACAAGCTAATCTGTAAAACTTCCGCCGTTATTTTCATAAAGTATTTTTGTCATTTTTCAATCCGATAATATCTCGCTGGGGGTCCACCAATGATTGTGCGTTGCATTTAATATTCCCCGTTAAAATGAATATTCCCCACCAATCTAATATTATATAACAACTCATGATTTTGCAAAATTTATAAATATTACCCACAACTATAACATTATATCAAATTCATTCCATAATATTCAAAAATGATATTTATAGAAAATTCATCTTTATTCATAAAAGTTGGGGTCTTACAACCTCCCCCTTCTTATGAAATTTTGCCTCAAAATTAGGGTACGACTGTATGTCAAGAGGTAAGGATACCTTGATTTCATTTCAGATTCTAACTCCCAAGTCATTTCCTCAACATCGTGGTTTCTCCACAAAACTTTGACTTGAGGTATAACTCGAGCGTAGAATATGTTCCTTCTTATCCAAGATTTGAACAGAACCTCTTCATACGCCAAATCTTCCGCTATTTCGTCCTGGTTCTAACTCAATAATGTGGTTCGGTCTTCCACATATTTACGTAATATGGATATGTGAAAAAACGTTATGAACATTTAGACATACTTAGCAGAAAGTTAGTCTATAGCCACAGCTCCTACTCGATCGAGGATTAAAATGGGCCGATGAATCGAGGATCGAGCTTTCTCTCTTTCCAAATCTCGTCAGAACTCCTTTCCATGGAGCAACACGTAACAACACATGATCTCCTATATCGAATTCCACGCCCTTTCGATGAAGATCAAGATAACTCTTTTGTCGATCTTGTGAGGTTTTTATACGTTGTTTGATCGCTTGAAATTTTTCCGTAGTCATACGCACAAACTCCGGCCCCAACAACGTTGTTTCACCCACCTCATCCCAAAGATACCGAGAACATACACTTTCTTCCATACAACGCCTCAAATGGAGCCATGCCAATAATTTGCTTGATAATTGTCAGTAGGAAAACTCCACCAATGGTAAGAACTTATCCCAACTTCCTGAAGTCAAGGACACAGTAGTCTTAATAAATCTTCAAGAGTTTGAATAGTCCTCTCCGATCGCCTCATCCGTCTCGAGGATGATATGCCGAAGCTAAATCAAAACTGCGCTCATAGCTTTTCGCAAACTAACCCAAAATCGTGAAGTGAATCTTGGGTCTCGATCGTAAACTATGGATACCGGCATACCATGCAGCCTTACAATCTCGCTTATGTACATACGAGCAAGACGCTCAAGTGTATAAGTTTCTCAGACGGTAAGAAATGAGCAGATTTGGTCAATCTATCAACAATGACCCAAATCGCATCTATACCTTGAGAAACCTTAGGAAAGACCAAGAACTAAATCCATGGTAATGTGCTCCCACTTCCATTCGAATTTCAAGTGGTTGCAATGGACCTTTTGGTACTTGATGCTCCGCTTTAACTCGCTGACAAGTTAGACACCTTGAGATAAAAAAATATCTCTCTCTCTCTTCATATTGCTCCACCAAAATGTATGATTTAATATCATGATACATTTTGGTACTCCCAAGATGGATTGCAAAAACTGTGTGTTGTGCGCCCATCATGATTTTATACTTTAAATCGTGGTCGTTAGAACACAAAGTCCGGAGTTGACTCAAGTATTCCTTCTTCATCGATTCTTGCTTCCAGATATAGCACCTTCTTGCACTTTCTTCCTCATACGCATCACCTGTGTGTCAGAGTTTGAGCAGCAGCTTTTAACTTTATCAATTAAAGTCTGGCTTCTACTCAGATATTCGCCATCATCACATGGGTCCTCGAGTCTTTAACTCTATCTCCATCCTTTGCAAGTCACACAAAATGGGCTTTTTGGTTGACAATATCGCACTCAGATTGTGATATATGATCTTCTACTCAATGCGCTACCTACCACGCTCGCTTTTCCAGATGGTATCGATGGTATGATCATAATCTTTCAACAGTTCAAGCCAACGTCGTTGTCGCATGTTGAGTTCCTTTTGAGTGAAGAAATATTTGAGGCTTTTTATGATCCGTAAAGATCTCCACCTTCTCCCCATACAAGTAATGCCTCCAAATTTTAAGTGCGAAGACAACAAATGCTAACTCTAGGTCATGAGTAGGATAATTCCTCTCATATTCTTTTGAGTTGTCTTGAGGCATAGGCTATGACTTTCCCATGTTGCATGAGAACACATCCCAACCCCTTTGCCTCAAGCATCATCAGAGATGACAAATCCTCCGAGCCGATGGTATTGTCGTAACAAAATAAATGAGTCTCCTCTCGAGTTCTTGAAAACTCTTCTCACATTCTTTCGCTCCAACCGAACTTTGTATCTTTTCGAGTCACCGAAAGTTAATGGAGTAGCTATTCGAGAAAATCCTTCCATTAATCTCCGATAATAACCAAACTAAGCCGAGAAAGCTACGATTTTGGCCATCGATTTAGGTTGTTCCCAACTTTGAATTGCTTCAATCTTTTGCCGTCGTCAACAGATATTCCATGACTTGATACTACGTGCCCAAGGAATGCTACTTCTCAAGCCGTAACTCACATTTCTTCAACTTGGCATAAAGCTTGTATTCATTTAAGCTTTTGGAGTGTCACTCAAGTGTTGTTTCATGATCTTCACGGCTTTTGAATAAATAAGGATGTCATCAATAAAGACGACCACAAAGTGATCCAAATATTCCTTGAATACTTGGCTCATCATATCCATGAAGGCAAAGAGGAGCATTAGTCAATCCAAAGGACATGACTAGAATTCATAATGCCCGCATCGAAGTTCGAAAAGTCGCCTTTGAATGTCATCTGCTCTAATCTTCAATTGGTGATATCCTAATGAAGATCAATCTTTGAAAAGAATTTGCTCCTTGCAATCGGGTCAAAACAGTCATCAATACGCGGGCAATGGGTACCTATTTTTGATGGTGACATGATTCAACTCCCCGATAATCAATACAAAGTCGATACTCCCATCTTTCTTCTTCACTTAATGTAACAGAGCACCCCAAGGAGACGTATTAGACTAATGAAACCAATGTCTAACAATTCTTGCAATTGGGTCTTTAACTCCTCAAGTTCAATAGAGCCATTCGACATGGGCTTTGGAAATGGGTTTTGTACCGGTTCAAGGTCGATACAAAATTCAATTTCACGCCCCGGGGTAGGCCAGAAGTTCTTCGTGGAATACGCCGTGGAATTTATTAACAATAGAAATATCATTCAAAACCGACGATTTTTGTTTAGATCCGTGATATGAGCTAAGAAAGCTTGACATCCATTTTTCAATAAACTAATAGCTTTATGGCTTGAGATGACCGTGATTGATTTTAATGGTTTGGTCGCTTGAATTCGCATAATAGGTTGATTAGGAATATGAAAGCTAACAACCTTATTTAAAACAATCAATTTTAGCATGATGAGTAGTTAACCAATCAATCCCTGTAATCACATCAAATGCAAGTATTTTCAATGAAATAAGATCGATGTGTAATGTGAGGGTACCGATTTGAACCAAACAAGACTTATAAACAAAGTGGATGTAATGAAAGTTTCTCCCAATCTGGAGTTTCCACAGATAAGTCAAAGTCTAATTTCTCCTGAGTCAAATTTAATCGCTGAGCAAGCAAGTAGAGAAATAAAAGAATGGGTAGAACCCAGATCAAATAAAGTATAGACTTCGCTAGAGTTTATGATAAGCTTACCCGTGATGACCTCATTCGTTCCTTTTTCGGGAGGTCACAACAAACGCCTCTCCCAGACTACCGACTTTTGACTTTTTCTCGGGACTACTTTGGTGCTCCATCCTAGTTGAACTTGTCTTCTGGTGAACGACAAAATCGGGCTAAGTGACCTTTCTTCCACAATTATAACATGCTTTGACGGCATCGCTAGCTTTGACCGATGTGTCCCTCCCTCCGTGATTTGAAGCATATGATAGTGGTCGCTCTCCTTCCTTAACAACGGTCGGTGCCGACGCTTTCCATCATTGTTGAATCTCCTTCTTGAAATGTCCATTCTTATTGTTTTGGCCTCGATTACCACCAAGTGGTTACCACTTTCGCCCGTTGATTCCTCCACGCTTGTTGTCACCGCTCGATGATCGCCTCACCGGTATTATCATTTTGCCACCCGCTTCTTTTGGTTGCGTTGACTCGTTATCGCGCTTCTACTAATCGAGCCCTATTTACAACACATCCAATACAAACACAGCTTTATGAGAAATAAGATGTCGACGATTTCCGCTTTTAAACCTCTTAAAACATCCGCGCCATTCTTCTTCATTATCCACCAAGTGGGACGCAAACCGAGACAACTCAAGCAAACTTAGCTTTTCGCATCGCGACACTGGCCATATTATTCGCTCCAACTTGATGAACTCTACCTCTTTTATGTGATTAATACTTTTGGAAAGTACTTGTCGTTGAATAGTTCTTGAACTTCTCCCAAGACATCTTCAAGCAAAGCAGTCGAGTACGCTTTTACCGATTCCCACCAAGAATCGCCTCCTCGCAACAATAAAAAAGCAAAGGGAACTTTGCTCTCTGAGCATCCCAAGACATCAAATATCTTGGTGATCTCGCTTTATCCATGCTTCCGCCTTTAAGTGGTTTTGGCTCTCCAATAAACTCCGGTGGTCCCATTTCCTTGAAACTGCTTAATGGTGACCGTCCGAGAGTTTCCAAAGTGTTTCCACCTACATTTTGGACAGAGAGCCTCTCTCATTGTTGTTGCATGAATTGCATAAAGCCTCCAACATTCCATCATTCATCATTTGGTCGTTGTTGTTGTTTGTATGAGGATTGTCGCCGCCTCGATGCACATTATCCCCGATTATCGATATGTGGTGAATCAACGGTCGCCTCGTGGCTCCATTGCTATTCTCAACATTCTTGATGTCATTTTCAGACATCGCCACAAAACAAAGGTTAATCGACATGTAACATATTATCCCTATATTCTCGACCACCAATTAAATACCAAATAAACTTAGGTAGGTCATACTAGCGTAAGGAATTCCCCCTCTCTCCCTCCTAGTTCTATTCTCACATCTTAGCTGTGGATCATATCCCTAAGCTTTGATACTAACCGTGACGACCCCAAAAATCCAGTATACATCACCCATTCGAGTCGCCAAATACATGGTACAAAAATTCAAATACAACTTAATTATACAACAATGTGGTAAAATACGACTAAACATATGTTGTGAGTTTTAATACAAATATTGTCATCTAGACAATATACAAACTCAATGGGGTCCTCATTACATTTATTATCACACTATTTCATGTAATAGTGAGGACTACTAATGCTATTATCTCGACCATCACTCCGCTCCCCGACTAGTCCCTCGCCACGCTCTCATTTCTCAAGAGAACAATGAAAGCAAAAAGGGTGAGCTCAACTAGCCCAAAGAAGAAATATTATGACTAAGATAATGCGTAATAAATTATCATTAGCCTTCAAATGTTGTTAAACCGATAAAATATAACAAACATCAAGTTTAATCGCAATGAACAAGCAATCCATTGTAAGAGTCAAAGAGAGAATAAAATCTACTATCTTCTATGATTTAAAAGGTTTTTCATGACTTTTATCACGAGACTCAATTTTAATAAATAATCCACATCATCATCCCCGCACTACTACCAAGGATATTCATTAGTATCACAACCACAAATTATCCATGCACACGCGCCAAGGATATTCGTGGTATTCATCAATGGTCATGATCATGCCAACAATCGGCCCATCAATGCACTACGGGTCAATGAGGACTTTTTCCACATCATTTGTAAATTACTACCACCATGATTACAATCAATAATCCTCGGTCATAATCATACCAAGTCCATCTATGCACTACAAAAGCCACATGATGACTTTCAACATAATATAAACATGAGGATGATGACAATGATATAAGAATTCAATAAAACAAGTTCAAGAATTAATTTATCCAGAACTAATAATGTCCAAATTGTCAACATGATACTTTTCAGTAGAGTAAAATTCAAGAATGCTCGTAAGAATATTTCCATGAAAAGATATCGATGAAGCGCAAATATCAAGGATATTCCACTAATTTCATGGAGTATAGAAGTCAAAACTTTAACCAACCGAGTATAATAAAGAATGGAATAACAAAAGAAATCACACTGTGCATGCGATAGATCGCATGCATAAAAGTTATTCCAAATAATAATAAATAATGGAACCAGTCATGCGTAAACGCAAACGCACGCATGTGATATTCCAATGTAATAATAAATAATGAAACCAGTCATGCGAAAACGCATGTATGTGATATTCCAATGTAATAATAAATAATGGAACCAGTCATGCGAACGCACGCATACATGATGATGTTCCAAATGTAATAATAAATAATGGAACCAGTCATGCAGAAACGCATGCATGTGATGTTCCAATGTAATAATAAATAATGGAATAATGTAAGAATTTCACCAAGTATAGGTATCCCACAGATACAAAAGTTATTCCAATGTAATAATAAAGAATGGAATAACAAAAGAATTTCACCAATAAGAAAGAAAGGAATACCCCTAACGAAAGTACAACAAATAATATCCCTTACCGTAAAAAAAAGAAGAGTATTTTGACCGGTAGGGCGAGGATATACTCAAAGAAAACTTCAGACTACGCCAAAGCTTTTTAAACTCTAAAGAAATACGCCAAGATTATAGAAGAAGAACTCTCTCTATAGTTTCTCTCTAGAGTTTCGTTGAATTCGTAAGAAATAATGAAGGAATGAGCTTCTATTTATGTAAGAATGGATCCCAGATAAGAATTAATTCATGAACGGCCCGTATTGATTTATTTTAAACTGACTATTATATTATGGTTTACAATAAAATATAATATATTCTATTTATAATCTAATAATAAAACGAATAACTTTATAAAAGTATTTCTATTTTATATAAAAAGATTTTACTATGCAAAAACACTACGCAGTAATACTATGCAAAACACTATGCATAATAAAATATAATATATTCTAATTATTGTCTAATAAAAATGTATAACTTTATAAAAGTATTCTGCTTTTATATAAAAAGATTTTACTATTAGTCTAATAAAACTAATAACTTTATAAAAGTATTTTGTTTTATATAAAAAGTTTTTCTGCTTTTATTACATTAATAATACTAATAAAACAAAACTCATCATCATTATTATAATTCACAATATTAATCGACTGTGTCGCTCCTGTGAAAGAGGGGCTTTCAATAAGGATTTCTCCCCATCGGGCGCCGCAATTAGTGACCAAACCTCTCGATGTAACTTCTGACATCGTTAATATTGCAAATAATAATATTAATAACTTTGTCATCTCAATTATTGATTATAAAATATTGACAATAATTGAATCAAATAACGTGAGATACTACGCAAAGAATTATCGTAATAATAATTGAACAAAATCGAGTGACTTTCACACGAAGCATCAATAATCAATATATCATGTCTACAGACAGACTGCGTAAATGTAAGGCTGATTTGAACTACTAGAATAGATGATCCTTTCATCTTTTTATATTGCATATTGAACATGTGAAATGCTTGGTGACTAAAATCAAGAAAACTTCTGCATATTTCGCCTTCTAGCATAATCTTCAAAGAAATAAGCTTAGAAAATATCCTTACAAAGATCCATGTAAATTACCAAGATCAAGAAAAGATAAAAATTAGAACACCCACTTCTAATAAACGTGATTGACACAATTCTGTTTGCATTTCGCCTTCTAGTTCTAGCAAATTGAAGTAGTAAATATTTGGTTTACACACATTAGCAATTCTAACTAGTGCTCCAATAGGAAACTTCAAGTCATCATCATTATCATCTTCTGTAATGTATTCATTCCATTTTAAAGTTGCACCTTTGACTGCCGTTGCCTATCGCTGCCATGGCACTTTTGCTGAAAGATTGTCATTGTCATTAGACTCATCACTATCTTCTTGAGTTATGTAATCTCTCCATTTGGATGCCCCCATGTCAACAGTTTGCCTTGCATAATCACTCTGTCTCGAATTCACCATTGGTCCTCCAAGTTTGCTTGGCTGCTTCTTTGCAAAACAAAAGTATCTCGAGTTCTCAACAGAGTCTAAATACTAATAAAGGCCTAAAAGCTTAAAACTCACCTAGTAAGCTAGTACACATTCCACTGCCAAATTCTTAGGCTATTTCTAATAAAATTCAAGTTCATCAAAATGGTGTACACTTCAAAAATCATATACTATACACGCATATATGCATTTGGATTAAGAATTTTAACAAACAAAATCAAACAGTTGAACCAATAATCATGTATATGTAGGCATAACAATATTAACAAGAGAAGAAAAATTACTTCAATTCCATGATATATCTAAAGTGTCATTACCTAAAGATCCGAGTTCCTTATTGAAATTCCTTTCTCCAAAAATTGGTCTAAAAAGTTTTTCATTACTCTTCCTAGTATCCAAACCACCAGAAGAGGCAGAATAGTTCCTTAATTTTGGTTTCTTGAACAATGCTTTCGGCATTTCTGTCACAATCATTGGCTCAGACACATTCCCTGCATTTAAAAAAGTAGCAATTAAGCAGATAAAACATAAACAAACAGGAATTCATTATTTCATTAATTTTCAACACCTGAGTTATCTTTATCTTCTTCGTCTTCTTTTTCTGGATCGATGTACTCGGTCCCTATATGGATCAAGATCTGTTCTGGGAGCCAGTGTACTCGGTCCCTTCGTCTTCTTTTTCCGCGAGAGACAGAGAGATAGTGGAAGCTTTGGGCCAGAGTTTCGCGAGTTAATTTCGTCTGGAGCTTTGTGTGAGAGAGAGAGAGTCGCGAAATGGAATGGGAGGTCGTGAAATGGGATGGAGAGAGAGTCGGCCAGAGTTGCAAGCTGTGAAATGGAAATGGAGCTAAAATGACCCGTAACCCGTTCGGAATGATGGTCCGAGTTTATTTTTCCTATCAATTTATTTTTCCAACCATTGGATATCATCCATTGGTTCATAACAGAAGTTCAGATTTTAACTTATGTACGGGAGTCCTGACCAGAACGCACCCTATATATATATATATATATATATATATATATATACGAAAGCAATAAACGCTCTGAATATTATATCTGGACTCAATCGAAGCATAATTCGATAATATATATATATATATAAGTATTTATATATATATAAGCAATAAAAAGCCACGGATCGACGATCCGGGCATACCCACATAACGCGACTCTCAACGCTTGTAGATATATACGTACAGAAGTGATAAAAAGCTTAAAAATCTAAAATATCTTACAGGAGCTTCCAAGAAGACTTCAGATAGCTTTTGACGCCTGAAAACTCGGTTTTCACCGGTTAAATTTTAGTATGTTATAAAATACGAGCACACAAGTTTTTAAAAAAAAGAGCACTCAATTTGGAGCACTATAGAAGTGTGTACAGAGTGAAATAGGCAGAGTTTTCTCTCTTTTTTCTATTTCTTTTTTTAAAATGAGCAACCAAGTGCCCATATTTGTAGACCGAATGACCGCGGGTCCACCTGTGGCTGCCCGGGTTTCCCCGGGCCATTCAGGTCTCGTTGTCTTGAAGTACGTGCACTTTGGCTACGCGTTGTCCGCTTGAACCTTCATAACTTTCAATCAGGACATCCGATTAAGGCGTTCTGTACCTTTCCGGAATGTTGTTGTTAAGAGCTATACAATGACATGGGATTAGAGGTTGTACAAAGCCGGGAAGATGGGTCCATGACCAGATCTTCAAGTCTTCAAATTCTATCCGGTGTGCTATCTTGTGTAGTAGTCACTCGGAATTTGAGCTACGGTTCTTGTGGAACACTTCTGTGTGCAGTGTGGGTTTGAATGATGCTGAGACGACGTGAATGTAATATCGAGGTGGCAAAATGATGATTTTGCCCCTCATCGGGGTTATCTCTGGCTTTGCGCAGATGTAGCAGTCGTTGCTCAGGGTTATCTCTAATATTGGGCTGCTGTGGGTGCTGAGTGTCCCCAAGGTTGTCTCTGAGCTGTGCCTGACCTCCCAGAGTTATCTCCGGGGTTGGAACTGAGTGCCTCGGGGTTGTCTCCGAGGTTGGAACTGACTTTTCTGGGGTTATCTCCGGACCTGGAACTGCATCCCAGGGTTATCTCTGAGGTTGGAACTGAGTATCTCGGGGTTGTCTCCGAGATTTAAAATTGTATTTCTCGAGGTTGTCTCGGGAGTTGAGCTGACTTGACTTCTAGGGTTATCTCTGGAAGACGATTTTGTCCTCCTACAAGGTTAGTAACAAGAATACAAAATTTCGAGTGTCTACAATATATGTATTAAAATTTTTTATTTTAAATTTACTAGCATATATTTACTACTTGTTATGATTTGAAACTAAAAAAAATGTCTTCCATTAAAAAGGTTTCCAATAAAAGGACAATGTGTAGTTATTGTTTGTTTTCTTTTTTCATATTGTAATCATTTATATGGTAAAATTTTAAACAAAAATATTATAAATATTAATTTTAAAGTGTTTGTAGCTAAACTTGGTTAAGCAATTTATACTCCCTCCAAAACTAGTGTATCAATTTTATCAAATGAGAGCAATGAAAATAACCATTTTCTTGAAACATTATTATAAATTTATTTGTTTTACTCTTATAAATTTAATTTTATTATAATTTTATCATTATTAATTTTTTTACTTTTTATTGCAACTCTAAAATTTGATAAAATTTCTATTAAATATTTACAATAATTTGCGTGTACTAATGGCACTAGTCACTATAATAGAGAATTGTTAAATTCACAACAGAAATTGTTATTTTCACAATAAAATTGTTGCTATAGATTCTATAACGACGGTTTTCACCGTCGTTAAATATCTATAGCGACACTTTTGCTGTAAAAATAACAAAAAGTGTTGTGGATTTAACCATTACCGCTATGATATCATATAAGAGTATAACTGTATAAGACAATTTGAACTCCGACCAGGTCAAAGATCTGGTTGTGGGTATTGCTTCAATCTTCTGGCCAACCTGGGCCGCGTTTCTAGAACACTCATAAGCATAAGTCACAACCATGTAGTGATTCGTTATCTCTCTCTTTTCAAGAGCGTCTCTCTCGCAAATTGCAAGATTTGGGCGTTTTGAATTTAGAATTTTGATTCAAAGAGGAGAAAGGTATATAATTCTTTCGTAATTTATTTGGATTTCAGTAATCGAGAGGATTTACTTTCATCAATTTAGAAAACCCTATCTTAGCTTGAAGCTTTTCTTAATGTCTGAATCTGAAAACCTAGTTTGATTTTCTTTCTCTTATGAATTTGAATCCTAAAGAACTCTTAAAGCCCCGATTTGAACTTTTAACTATGGTTTGACAACTGATTTGATTGTTGAGAACCCTAATATAATTATTTGAAACTTTTAAGAAATCATGATACAATTAAACATCAATATAAAGGCCTAAATTGAACTTTTGCTATTGAAATTTAATAGCCGAATTGGGCGTTTTTATTTCTGAATTGTGATGCATAGGGGAGAAAGGTATATAATTCTTTCGTAATTTTTTAACATATTTGTATTTTAGTGATTGGGAGGTTTTACTTTCATCAGGTCAGAAAAAACGTATCCGGGCTTGGAAAATTTCTTAATTTTGAACCAGAAAACCTAATTTGATTTTCTTTCTCTTATGAATTTGAAGCCTAAAGCACTTTTAAAGCCGCAATTTGAAATTTAACTAGAGTTTTGACTTCTGATTTGATTGCTGAGAACCCTAATAAGAGTAGCTGAAAAAAAGTTAGGAATCATGATAAAATAAATAATCAAAGACCTAAATTTTTTATTTTACTAGTAGGTTTGATTTTTATCTAATGAAGTAGATTGCTGACGACCCTAATATTGTTGTATTCAGAGAGATTTCTTTGTTAGTCTCAAGATGCCGGCGACAGCAGGTAGAACCTTATGCCCGCAAACAATAGGGTGCATAGTAGTGCTGCCCTCCAAACCCATGGAATATGGCAAAGTGCCATTGGTTACGATCCTTATGCTCCTAACAAGGAGGATAACAAGAAATCTTCTCAACCTAAGGCTTCAAATGCTGCTGCTGCTGCTGAGCCTGAGGGTGAAAATGCTTACGCGAGCTTCCAGGGCTTGCTTGCACTTGCCCGTATAACTGGTTCTTATGCTGATGAGGCTCGTGGGGTCTGCAAGAAGTGTGGACGTGTTGGTCACCTCACGTTTCAATGTCGAAACTTTTTGAGTATTAAGGATGACATTAAGGATAAAGACCCAGATGCAATTCAGGCGGCAGTTATGTCTGGACTGGAGAAATTGAAAGACAATAGGAATAAGCTGAATGGCAAAAGTGTGGCCGAGTCTACAGACGAGGATTCAGAAGAGGAGAGCGAGAGTTCTGATTCTGATTACGATTCTGAAATAGAAAGGGCTATTTCTAAGAGTAAGAAGTTTGGGAATAAGCTTATTAGTAAAGTGAAGTCTTCTAGAAAGAATCAGGATGACTCCTATGAAGATGAGTCAGATTCTGGAGAGAGAAAGAAAAGGGGTAGGTCAAAGAAGAGAAGTGGGAATCCAACCCATAGTGATTCTGATGACGATGATGAGGGTAGCAGGAAGAGAAGGAAGGAGAAGAGGAGAGATGAGTCATCTGATGAGGATGACAATCGTCGACGAGGGCATAGGAAGATTAGGAGGGAAAAGAGGAGGTGGAGTCTTCGACATTCAGATGATTCAGGTGGATCCGAGGAACCCCGTAGACTCCATAAGCAGAAGAGCAGGAGAGTAGCTTCGCCTTCTAAATCTGATGTAAGCAGCTCAGAGGATTCACGGGTTGGCAGGGACAAAAAACGATCTGAGAAGAGGAGCCGGAAACGCCACCATGAAGAAGAGGACTAGTTTCACTCGGGAAGTGATACAGCTGATACTCTCCTCTTTTGAATAACAAATGTCCTGTTTTGTTCTTTGCTTCTATTAATCTGGAGATGTTGTGGCTGTGGAGAAAGTTCTATTTTCTTTTCTCCATCTTTCTTCTCAAAAGTGAGAAGAAATTTTTTGACTCAAAATACACCTATTACTAATCTCAAGTCTCTTTTTGTTTTTAAAAATAGATTTTGAACTATTAGTCCTGGGATAATAAAATGAATTGAAATGTGAGATTATTTAATATCATGTCCTACTAGGTATTATAATTCTTATCATTTGGGACTAAAAATTTGCAAACAAAATTAACATTTAGTTTTGTTTAAAAAGACCGATGCATCTTATCGTATATATCTATACTTAAACTAATGAGAATATGCTATTTTTGTTATTAGTAATAAGAGTATGATAGTCCAAACGGTAAATTTTTATCTAATCTTTTAAATAATTATGGACAAAACAAACATAACATACTTTTTTTTCAGTTATCCCATGAATAATCTCATAAAAAAACAAACACATGACTAGAATTATTTAATCCTAGGATTAATAATTTTGAGATTATAATCCATGAGAATATTGTCTCGGGATTATAATCCTTGCAAATAAACTTGACCTTAAGTTATGTTTGTTTGCAAGGATTATAATTCTAGGATTATAAATATTAATCCTTTTATGGGATTATTCATGGAATAACTTAAAATAATCTCATGTTATGTTTATTTTTAACAAAATTAATTAAAAGATTAGATAAAAAATATCATTTGGACTATTATAGCCTTACCAATAATAACATATTTTAAACTATAATTTAAATTTGTTTAAACATCAAAAAGACGCCTATAAATAAATAAAACATTATTTAAACATATCACATGTACACGTACTAGAGACAGTTATGATGAAGCTCGTCATGAAAAAATTATTTTAAGAAAAATAAATGATAAATTTTTTAATAGTAAATGTAGATGTATTTTTAAAATAAGTTTTTATTCTCATAAAAAAATAATTATAACTACGAAAACGTTGAAGTGTATTAATACATTATTACAGGCATATTAATGTATTAATACATGTTGAAGTGTATTAACGTTTAAGTGTATATGATTACAGGTATATTAACGTTGAAGTTTATTAAAAAATCAATGTATTAATACATTTCACTTGTATTAACAAGCTTTTATTCTCATAAAAAAACTAATATATATAAATTAAGTTAAAATTTGTCCAGGATTTTTATTAATTTCTATTTATTAATACACGCTAGTCATATTAAAAGAAATAAAGGTTAGTTTTGTCCATAAATTTTTAATCCCACATGATGATGTAATTATAATACCTAGCCAGACATAATATTAAATAGTCCCTAATTTTAAGTTATTTTATAATCATTGGACTATAGTAGACACTGCAAACAAGCAGTAATGGGCCGAGCCGAGAATGCCGGGTAGAATAATCTGGTCAGCAGGTAAAAAGGTTCGGTTTTATGCCAGATTTTAAGTTCATGGGTTTGGTTAAGGTTTAGTTTACCATGGCTTTTTCCTATATTTTTTTTTTTGCAAAATCTTGATACACTAAAAATAATAATAATAATAAATATTAAAAATAATAAAATAATTTATAATAAACAATAATTCTAATTACTTAAATTAACTACATATCTCAATCAATTAAAATTTTAATAGTATTATAATTTTAGATATCAATATATATATATATATATATATATAAATACAGCACAGCCCCTAATTTGAAATCAATTGAAATGATGACATCATCAATTGGAAAAATCGTTGAGTTCACTCTTAATTAATTAAGTGAGTTAACTCACTTAATTTGATAACTCATCTATTCTTCTATTCTTATATATAAATACACATAAATGATGATACACATAAATAATTTTTTTATTTTTATTTTCTCTTCAATAACAATATATAAATACACATAATCAAATCTATTGCAAAAATCAAACAATAATGGAAAATCAAACAATAAGAACGAAAAAAAAGTCTTAACAATAAAAATGAAAAAAAAAAACTAAACTCAATCAATATAAATACACATAATCAAATCAATTGCAAAAATCAAACAATAATGGAAAATCAAACAATAAGAACGAAAAAAGTCTTAAATAAAAAAAATGAAAAAAAAAAAACTAAAGGAGAAAAATGGTCCTACAATCAATATATCAATATATCAATATAAATATAAAGATAAGCAATTGATTTCAATCAATTGAAATCAATTTATAACTTTATTTTCAAATCTTCCAAATTTCAAATCAATTTATCCTTAACTCAATCAATTTTAAATACATGTGAAAATATTAGTTCCCAAATTAGTAATATAATTAATGATTTATTTAATCGATCAAAATAGATATAAATTTTAATATATATTTTTAAAATTTAATAAAAAATTAATTACTATTTAATGTGAGGGTAGTATAAAAATTAAGTAATTAATATTTTTAAAATTAACAATTAACAAATACTAATAAATAAATAAATTTTAGTCTTTAAAATTTAGTTAAAAATGAATGAAGAGGTAGTACCATAAAATGGATAAAAAATATTGACCATTCATCTTCCCATTCAAAAATTTAAAAAAATTAATTACTATTTAATGTGAGGGTAGTATAAAAATTAAGTAATTAATATTTTTAAAATTAACAATTAACAAATACTAATAAATAAATAACTTTTAGTCTTTAAAATTTAGTAAAAAAGGAATGAAGAGTGTAGTACCATAATACGGATAAAAAATATTGACCATTCATCTTTCCATATAAATATAACATAAGCAATTGATTTCAATCAATTGAATCAATGCAATTGATTTCAATCAAATGAAATCAATTAAAATCAATTTATAACTTTATTTTCAAATCTTCCAAATTTCAAATCAATTTATCCTTAACTCAATCAATTTATATTATTATATTATTATATATCAATATATCAATATAAATATAAAGATAAGCAATTGATTTCAATCAATTGAAATCAATTTATAACTTTATTTTCAAATCTTCCAAATTTCAAATCAATTTATCCTTAACTCAATCAATTTTAAATACATGTGAAAATATTAGTTCCCAAATTAGTAATATAATTAATGTTTTATTTAATCGATCAAAATAGATATAAATTTTAATATATATTTTTAAAATTTAATAAAAATTAATTACTATTTAATGTGAGGGTAGTATAAAAATTAAGTAATTAATATTTTTAAAATTAACAATTAACAAATACTAATAAATAAATAAATTTTAGTCTTTAAAATTTAGTTAAAATGAATGAAGAGGGTAGTACCATAAAGCGGATAAAAAATATTGACCATTCATCTTCCCATTCAAAATTTAATAAAAAAATTAATTACTATTTAATGTGAGGGTAGTATAAAAATTAAGTAATTAATATTTTTAAAATTAACAATTAACAAATACTAATAAATAAATAACTTTTAGTCTTTAAAATTTAGTTAAAAGGAATGAAGGGTGTAGTACCATAATACGGATAAAAAATATTGACCATTCATCTTTCCATATAAATATTAAACATAAGCAATTGATTTCAATCAATTGAATCAATGCAATTGATTTCAATCAAATGAAATCAATTAAAATCAATTTATAACTTTATTTTCAAATCTTCCAAATTTCAAATCAATTTATCCTTAACTCAATCAATTTATATTATTATATTATTATATATCAATATATCAATATAAATATGAAGATAAAGCAATTGATTTCAATCAATTGAAATCAATTTATAACTTTATTTTCAAATCTTCCAAATTTCAAATCAATTTATCCTTAACTCAATCAATTTTAAATACATGTGAAAATATTAGTTCCCAAATTAGTAATATAATTAATGTTTTATTTAATCGATCAAAATAGATATAAATTTTAATATATATTTTTAAAATTTAATAAAAATTAATTACTATTTAATGTGAGGGTAGTATAAAAATTAAGTAATTAATATTTTTAAAATTAACAATTAACAAATACTAATAAATAAATAAATTTTAGTCTTTAAAATTTAGTTAAAAATGAATGAAGAGGTAGTACCATAAAACGGATAAAAAAATATTGACCATTCATCTTCCCATTCAAAATTTAATAAAAAATTAATTACTATTTAATGTGAGGGTAGTATAAAAATTAAGTAATTAATATTTTTTAAAATTAACAATTAACAAATACTAATAAATAAATAACTTTTAGTCTTTAAAATTTAGTTAAAAAGGAATGAAGAGTGTAGTACCATAATACGGATAAAAAATATTGACCATTCATCTTTCCATATAAATACAACACAAGCAATTGATTTCAATCAATTGAAATCAATGCAATTGATTTCAATCAAATGAAATCAATTAAAATCAATTTATAACTTTATTTTCAAATCTTCCAAATTTCAAATCAATTTATCCTTAACTCAATCAATTTATATTATTATATTATTATATATCAATATATCAATATAAATACAGCACAAGCAATTGATTTCAATCAATTAAAATCAATTTATAACTTTATTTTCAAATCTTCCAAATTTCAAATCAATTTATCCTTAACTCAATCAATTTTAAATACATGTGAAAATATTAGTTCCCAAATTAGTAATATAATTAATGTTTTATTTAATCGATCAAAATAGATATAAATTTTAATATATATTTTTAAAATTTAATAAAAAATTAATTACTATTTAATGTGAGGGTAGTATAAAAATTAAGTAATTAATATTTTTAAAATTAACAATTAACAAATACTAATAAATAAATAAATTTTAGTCTTTAAAATTTAGTTAAAATGAATGAAGAGGGTAGTACTATAAAAACGGATAAAAAATATTGACCATTCATCTTCCCATTCAAAATTTAATAAAAAATTAATTACTATTTAATGTGAGGGTAGTATAAAAATTAAGTAATTAATATTTTTAAAATTAACAATTAACAAATACTAATAAATAAATAACTTTCAGTCTTTAAAATTTAGTTAAAAAGGAATGAAGAGTGTAATACCATAATACGGATAAAAAATATTGACCATTCATCTTCCCATATAAATACAACACAAGCAATTGATTTCAATCAATTGAAATCAATGCAATTGATTTCAATCAAATGAAATCAATTAAAATCAATTTATAACTTTATTTTTAAATCTTTCAAATTTCAAATCAATTTATATTATTATATTATTATATATATAAATACAGCACAGCCCCTTAACTCAATCAATTGAAATCAATTTGACAATCAATTTCAAATCAATTAATCAATCTGAATCAATTTATCTTTAACTCAATCAATTTCAAATCAATTAATCAATTTGCCTATCCTTAACTCAATCAATTCAATTGAAATCAATTTGACAATCAATTTCAAATCAATTAATAAATCTGGCTTCCAAATTTTAAATCAATTTATACTTAACTCAATCAATTTCAAATCAATTAATCAATTTGCCAATCCTTAACTCAATCAATTTCAAATCAATTGAAATCGATTTGATTTTTAATGAGTTAGTCATACATGTAAGTTATGAAAAGGAAGAGTCATGAACATTAACATTTAAAATATATTTATTAACATTCATGAACATTAGTCATACATGTAAGTTATGAAAAGGAAGAGTCATGAACATTAAGATTTAAAATATATTTATTAACATTCATGAACATTTAAAACATCATTAAAAAAATAATTAAAATCTGGAAAAGGAAGAGTCATGAACATTAAAAAAATCTTTAATAAAATCATTAAGTATATGACTTCTCACTAAACAGTTACAAATGAAAATTTAAATACATTTAATAAAAATACTACTTATCATAGTACTTCACCCTATAAAAATCTCATACTACACACAAAAGTACTCTACATCTACATTTGTTTCACTTTATATGTAAGCTTTGTCAATAAAAAATGGTATTTGTGCATTTACTATTCAGTTTAATTTCAGGTTACTATTGGCAAACATATTGTACATTACTTAGGCATATTGGATTTCTTTTTGATTCTAGAGATTGTGCGCGTAAGAGGTTTCTTTGGGGTGAGGTTGCTGCGAGATGATGATGATGGAATTGAGGATGATGATGATTTGTCTTGAGTCATAGAGATGATTATACAATAAAGGTCATATTAACAAGAAAGTGAGATGGGATCAATTTGAGCACTGGACAAATTGTCAACACTACAGCTATATTGCTTGATGAAGAGGTAGTATTCTAAATTTTATATTACTTCATAAATAAATATTACCAAGAATTAAAAGTTGTTATCTTATAAATAGATTATTTATCTTATATATATTATGTGCAGGATAATCACATGATGCTCATTTTGAGATTCAACCAACGAGCACAATACATCAAAAGATTGAACAAAGACAACACATACATTATCAAAAGATTTTACATGTAGATATAAAAATAATGTATTATAAAAAAATATTCTTTTCATTGTAATTTTAATAAATTATATAATTTGTTATTCAAACTAGCCCGTGCAACGCACGGGCTACCAACTAGTTATTCTAAAGGCGTGATTTGGGATAATGATTGATTTACTTTCCAAATAAGTAGGGAGAATGCATAATTAAGGGATAATGATTGATTTACTTTCCAAATTTACTACAATAAGTAGGGGGATTGCACAATTATCTAACTTAAACTAATAATTGTTAGTTTAATAATTTTATACTTTGAAATTATTAACTACATATCTCAATCAATTAAAATTTTAATAGTATTATAAATTAGTATTATTAATTAATTACCTACATTAACTACATATCTTAATTATAATTTTTAATTATAGTTAAAATATATTGAAGATTGTATTAAAAACAAATAGTTGTTGTACCTTAGTTGGTTTGAACTCTTATTTATTTACTTACAAGTCTTGTGTTCAAGCCTCACAACCCACAAGTAGTAACATTTTATTTTTAAAAAAAAAAAATCGTAATACTTACTTGGTAGGTAAAAAAGGCCTTGGATTTTGGCGGGCTAGAAAAGTTGAGCCTGTGGGTCTGTTTTTTATGAGGGTCGTGCCACTACTGCCCGGGCCATCTTTGTCAGGTCTAGACTATAGTCTTAAGTCTAAATTTAAAAACAAACAAGACATTTGAAATTAATAATTTTATCTCAAGTGTAATTCTTACAAATAAACAAACAATCTTAAAGTTTGAGTAAATATGTAAGATGGTAAACTACTTTCATAATCTCATTCAGTATTTATATATTTCAATTCTAGTTTGATAAAAAAATTCATAATTCATAATTCATAATATATTAATCATTTTATAATGAGCAGTTGCAATATATAGTAGTATTTTTTATATAATAGGAAAATATAATATCAGGCAACCTTAGTTAATCTTGACTAAGACTACCTAATACGACATAATTTTACTTATTAAGATTAAGTTTTTCATTTTGAGTTAAAAAAATATATTCACAATTAGTGAAAAAAAAATATACTTCAGAGGGCATATTCCCACGACAGTTGCCCAGATGAGCTAAACAGCATAGAGATCTCGCAGAGGGGCCCGTAGAGACGGGAGAGAGAAGTTCAATAAGAGAGAGACATCGGCTCCGGCCTTTACGTTGGACTCTCTATCGAAAGTAAAGAAACGTAAGCGAATGGAAATTAGAAAGATTGATTACTTTCGATTTGGTTTATAAAATTTATCGAGTATAAAATAAGGTTTAATTGAGGCTCATTTAACTACCGAGTCGAGCACGATTCCGAATCGAACCCGAACAGTTTGAACTTTTCGAACGAATATGATCCGAATATCAATAGAAAACTACAATTTGAGGAGGTTCGATTAATTTATCAAACTTTAAAATTTGCTCATATTTGGCTCATTTATATTTCGAGTCGAGCTCGAATCGAACTTTTAGTCGAACGAGCATTTAATCGAGCCCTAACTGCTTCGCTTTCATTTTATGACTTTACTATTGAGAATCTCCATTGTATATGTTAATAAAGTATTTTATATCAGATTCTTATTTTTATAGTAAAAAAAAATAGAATAAAATACAGTGACACCCCCTCTAGATAATCATAATAACACTCACTTCCCCTCTAGTTTCTTAAGTAACAGTTAGTACTCCTGCAAGTTTTTAGGGTTGACTAAATAGATAAAATTACATATTTACCCTTGTATTTTATCAAATTTTAATTACTAAATAATATATATATATATATATATATATATATATATATATATATATATATGTGTGTGTGTGTGTGTGTGTGTGTGTGTGTGTGTGTGTGTGTGTGTGTTTAATAGATCCTTTTTTAATACAATACATTTTAATTATAGTTTTATTTGTAATTAAAACTATCTCATTTAAATTGTTGGTAATTTATAAAAAACTAATTTAGTTTAATTAACACATATTTTTGGATAAGTGATACAAATATTAAAAAATTTAAATTAAATTATTAATGAAGTTATTCTAATTAGAGTGATTGAGTATATTGATAGTTTAGTTTTTGGTGCTTAACAACAAAAAATATTATTTGAATTTTTAGTTTCATATTATAATTTTTATATGTTAACTTTTATTGAGTATATATAAAAAATTGGGATGTTTATGATTTTGATTACATTTTTTAGTATACGATTGACGTTGTTTTTATGCAATGTTAAATAAAAAATATAATTATATTTATTATTACCTCTATCTTGTAAAAAATTCTTTTAATATATTGTTTTTAAGTAACAACATTTGTCATTTTTATTGTAAATAATTATGTTTAAGTGTGACTTATGTTTAGTTTAATATATGAGAAAAATAATTAATATAATTTTTAATATTTTTTTTATATGAGTAATAAGATTCGTTTAAATTGTAATAATAAGTTTGTTTTACGTAAATTTTAATATTTGAAAAAAATTATTATTATTTTATCACGTTATTTTGTAATTTTTATGGGTATTAACATTATACTTTTTAATTACAAAAAAAATATATTTGAATATATATCACGTAAATTTTAATATTTGAGAAATTTAATTAGTAAAATTGTATGATTTTATTTTTCCGATAAAATGAATATTTATTATTTTTTGACTTATGTTATTTATTGCACAATTTCATAATTTAATTAATTAGATCAAGTAAAGTAAAAATTATGATATACAATTTTATATTTAGTGGAGAAATTAAACATTATAACTTGAAGGGTGTATTAGACATTATATTAAAAATATTTTTAAATATTAGTTGGTCAACCACACTAAGGGTAGTGAATGTTACATATTGTAAACTAGAGGGGTACTGACTGTTACTTGAAAAATTAGAAGGGTAATAAGTGTTATTATGATTATCTACAGGAGGTGTCAGTGTATTTTACTCAAAAAAAATTATATTGTAGTATATGTTACGGAGGAGGTTAGTATTGGGTCCCATGTGTCAGAATTTTATTTCTTTGTTAACTACAACATGAAGTTTAACATTGTCAAATGGTGAGGTCCAGCAATGTAAAAATCTTTATAGCCGTTGAACTTATTGGAGGTGTTTGAAGGGGCAGTTAAAATTAAAAATGAGTCTTGAAATTGCAAAAGAGCCGTTGAGATGAACAGAAGCCCCCCGTTAATATATTTTGTGTCAAGAAAATGGTCATTGAAGCATCAATTTTTATACCATTTGAACAACAATTTTTTCCTATAAATTCTAGTTTTCTCGTATCAATCCCCACCTAAAAAAACATCTCACTTTTCTCATTCTTAATTTTCTGTTTTCACCCCATATCATGGATCCCCCACCTCCAATTTTTAATTCTCAAGTCAATCAACATAACAATTCTCAACCACCACCGCCACCACAAACTAATTCACATTCGTTTACTCAAACACCGCAATTTTATTTTCAATCAAATCCTCAACAATATTCATTCAATACATAATATTACCCTACATTATTCAATCCTCAATTTTTTTCTTGGACAACCTCAATTCCCATTTCATCAACCTGTCCAACCTACTAATTTAGAGCCTACCACAATGCAAAACAATTTTGATCAACAAAGTGACAGGAATCCAAATTGGACTAAGCAAGAAGATGAAGTATTATGTAAAGCACGGGTACGAGTGTCAGAAAATCCTATCACGGGCACGGATCAAACGCGGCCGAATTTGTAGGAAAATATTTTGGATGAATTCAAAATCGTATTAGGTACTAGCATAAACCGTCCCAGCAAGAGTTTATCCAATCGTTGGTCAATCCTTCAAAGGGAGCTCAACAAATATACTGCATGTGTATGTAGGGTGGATAGCGCTCCAACAAGCGGATTTAACATGAAAAATACAACAAGTTATTACGTAAATTTTTTTATTCATACATGACTAAATAAAGTGGTTGTGAATACTTTCTTATTTATTTTTATTTTTTTTAGATTGAAGCTTACAATCAAATATTTTTTGGAATCCACAAGCATCAATTTAAGTATTTTGGTTGTTGGTTAATTCTTAAAGATTGCGCAAAATGGTTCAAATATACTAAAGACCAAGAGGAGAAACAACGAATAATTAAGCACAGGAAAAGAGCTAGTTTGAATTTGGATGTTAATGCCATTGAAAAATCATCCAATCCATCTACTCCAACGACACCAGTTTCGGTCAAAACCTCAATTAACCTTGACGATGATGATTCGCCATTCAATCAAGGATCACATGAACTACAACGACCCATAGGTCGCAATCAAGCAAAGACCAAACGTTCCAACAAAAACTCTAATGGTATGAACTTATTCGCTGAATAATTTGACAATATGAGAAAGAGCCAAGTAGAAATTGCAGAAAAAAGATCATTATTAGTGGTGAGAAATTCGGTTATAACCGAACCGAATAACTTATTCGGTTATAACCGAAAACCAAAAATAATACATTTCTAATATTCGAATTTTTAACCGAATTGGTAGATAACTGAATTACCGAATAAACCGAACTTACTATTCGAATATTCGGTTAATAACTGAAATGAAGCTCAACAATTAACTAGAAAAGATACATAGAAATACCCAGATGGCCAGATTTATAAAATCAAAGAGCAACACTGAATTATTTGAACAAAATTTAGATTTTTTTTAAAAATAATCCAATCTTTCCATAAGGAAACTTCAATTACACCTCAGAAACAATCTACAAATAATTTATAACTAATTATGATTGTTTCTTAAATACAAAGATACCCATAAAGGTAATGAATAGGACAAATGAATAAAAAAAATTCAGATCTATATCTATAGTTACCAAGGAAATTCCAGATCTTGGAATCACGATTTGGGGTGGGTTTTGATTGTAATTAGTGTGTATATATATATATATATATATATATATATATATATATATATATGCAATGTCCGTGTATTCTTAGATAGAGATGGGGAAGTTATGTAAATGCATTAGGTGTATTCAATTAAGATTTTTAAAGATTTAAAAAGTTTGGTTGTATTCAATCAAGACATTTAAAAAGTTTATAAAAGTTTACTAGTATTCAATTACAACTTTTTTAATGTCTTTAAAAGTTAGATGGTATTGAATTAAGATTTTTACAAAGTCTATAAAAGTATTTTGGTATTCAGAAAGTCATAGATTTTTTAGATTTCTATCAAATGGTAGAGTTTGACAGACTTTAGAAAAAGAATTATAACTATCAACCCATATCCAAAGTCTGACCTCATCTCTAAAGATTTCTAAAGACTTTCATATATTAAACACAAAGGTGGAAATTCGGATCGTCAGTAAAGAAGGAACCAAGAAATTCGCGGTGTAATACCCAGAAAAAAATAATAATAAAGAAATAAAATAAAATAAATAAATAAATAACATTTAAATTTATATTTTAAATAATTTAATTGGACTTTATCTTTTATTGGGTCAAACTAGTTATTTATTTTATATGGGCTAATAAGTATTAATATGTGAAGGATAAATTAATTTGGTAAAATTTGATTCTTAAAACTAATTGGATTTAATTTATATGTGGATAAAATTAAATCATATTATAATTAAGAGAATTAACAAGATATGTTAATAAGTAAATAAATAACTAAATACCTAATATATCCCGCGGTACGTTTAATCGAGGAAAGAGGAAAAAGGCACAATCAATTAATAAGGGAGAAAGCGGCAGTTCCAAAGCTTCCAATACAAAGACGAAATAAATTTATTTAATAAAGATGAGATAAACCATTAAACTCTCACATCAAATGTGAAGATTATGTATGTATATATATTTAACGCTTTTGTCTTATTATTAATTATATTGCATGATTTGGTAAAAGGAAGGATTATATATATATATATATATACACATATATAGTAGTAAAACAATCAATATGGTATTGAATCACATGCTCACACAAGAGTGTGGATTTCGTTTTCTGCGAAGGAAAAAAAATGAAATCATGGAGCCAATAATTGATCAGAAGTCATGTAATAAATATATTATAATATATATGTATTATAATGCTTAGATAAAATAATATTGTCAGAACTTAAAATATTTGTATAATATGTTTTCTGAAAGTTGTTATCATAAGCAATGGATTATTATTTATAATATATGCACTAAAAATATAATAAATAATTTAACTGTGTAGCAAAATTTTAATCTTAAATATAATAATCTTTCAATTTTATATATTTGAAGTATATAAAAGTCTATCACAGTCTTAATAAAAAATTTATAAAAGTCTGTTATTTATTTCAAAGAGTCTATAAAAATCATTTTTAAAAAGTCTTTAAAAACTTTAAAAGTCATTAAAATCCACAAATTCTATAAAAGTTTGTCACTTCAAATTTTTTTTTTAAAATCTTAATTGAATACACCCCCCTAAGGCTGAGACGAGAGTGAGAGATGATAGATTAGGGAAATTGAAAGTGAGAGATGAGATGTAACAATCCAGAATTTTAATTGTAAATTTCAAATATTTATTGGATTAGATAAATATTTTAATTGATGTATTTATTATTGAATAAATATTTATTTAATTTAATTATTTATTAGTTAAATAAATAATTTACGAGTTGAGGGAATTAGCTTAATTTGTTAATTAAGTGATAATTGGTAATTTGGTATTTTAAAGTTAAGAAAATAAAAGAGTGATGAATTAATTATTATGAGATAATATTCTAATCTAATTTAATAAATAAATTAGAGAGTTGATAAGTATTAAATGAATTGTTATAATGTTGTTTTAATTTGATTTAGTAATTAAAGTGATGCGTTAATTTATTAAATAAAATTATAATGAAAATTATAATTTTGTTGTATTGGATTATGTGGCAAATTGGTTTAATAAGTTTTTTTTTTATTAAATGTGAATATGGGAATTTAAATAAAGTGGGACAATAAACTGTATTATAAATAAGTTATGAAAATAAATTAAATGATTTTAATTTAGTTTTGCCAAACAAGGTTTAATGAATGTTGAGTCTTTAATTTAAATGGATTTTGCCAAATAAGGCATAAGGATTTTAAGTCATTATTTTAATTGGTTTTGCCAAACAAGGCCTTATTGCTTTTGAATTTTTTTAAAAAAATTGACATCAGTTATGAATATATATTAATACGTATTTTATTATACGTTTATATTTTATCAGTTATATTTTGGTTAAGTTACGTATAACTAATATAGGAAGAGAACAGAGAAGAGAAGAGAGGAAAATAGAGAGAAAAGAGAGAAGGAAGAAGAAAAATTATCTCTGAATTTGAGAAACAAGAAGGTTGCTCTCATCTTTGTTGGCTAAACAAAAACTTGAAGGTAACAATTCAATTTTTAAAGTATTAATTTTGTTTTCTTATTGTTCTTTATTGAAAAACTTGCTTTTATTTATCTATAGTTAGAATTCTATGATAATTGTTAAAGTTATGGCTCAAATATGTTAATTAGTAAACATATATTGTTTTTATATAATTCGTATGTGGTTTAGAGTAGTTTAATCCATGTAAATATGATATATATGGAGAAATTATATTACAGTGAAGTATATGTGAATATGGATTGTTTTACAGTCAAAATTAATATTCAGTTCATAGTATAAAGTATAAATTGACTATTGATTGTGAAAATACATGAAGAAACGAAAATAAAGCAATTTAAACTAACTGTTTTGGTTGAAAAACGAAGTTACAGTGAATTGTTTCGCTAAAAATGTCTAAAAGTGATGTATTAGCAAGAACAATGAAATTTGAGGATTTAAATTTGTTGTTTATACTGTTTTTATGGTTAGAAACATGTTAGAAACATTAATTTATGTTTATGTAAAGTTTATGTAATTTATGTGTGTGAAAACTTGGTTGTTATAAAGTAGCTTGTAGGCGAAATTGACTTTCTGATATGTGTATTGCGAACTGCAGAACCCTGGATTTCGCACCAGCGCGGCCGCGCTAGTGCCAAAGCTTAATTTGGCGCAGCCACGCCAACCCCTAACAGAAATTGGTTTTTTTTAAGTTCAGTCCATGGCATGCAACTGTAACTCGGTCTTATGAACATGAAAAGGAAGATAATCATGTGATATGATGTAATAAGCTTGTAGATATATTTTAATACCAACTATGAAGATTTTTAAGTTATTAGTTAATGTGACGCCCCCAAAATAGGTCCACACAACCCATTCTGAGTCGTCAAATACATGATACAGATAACAACTACAACTTCATTAATACAATTGTAGTGCAAAATACGAAAACATATATACTGTGAGTTTAAATACAAATATTATCTTCTAGACAATATACACACTCAAATAAGTTCTATTTACAATTATTGATACACTATTTTACAAAATAACGAGGACTACTAAAACAAGTTCCTTGAAACATCACTCCACACCCCGACTAGTTCCTGCTATATTCTCGCCTCCTGAGAAGAAAAATGGAACAAAAAAGAAAAGGGTGAGCTCATCTAGCCCAGTAAAAAATATTATGACTAAGATAATGTACAACAAATTATCCTTAGTCCTCAACAGGGAAAAATCTGATAGAATATAATAGGCAACAAGTTTTAAATCAACAACTGTAGCGGAAACAACAATTCATTAGAAGAGTTAAGTAGAGAATGAAATCTACTATCTTCTATGATTTAAAAGTCCATCATCAATATTTTATCCCTGTAACATCAATCAATATACATCTTGAACCAAATATTCATCTTTACTTTACGGGCCAAAGATATTCATTTGTATCACCAGTTGGTCATGTTCATCTCAACACATATCCATCTTTGCACCACGACCAAATATATTCATCAGGTAATCATTCATCTTTGCACTACAGGCCAAATATATTCATTTATATCATCATTTAGGACTGAGGATGATGAAAAATATCTTAAAGAAAATGAATCCAGTGAGATAAAAGGACAAAGATTAGGGATTCGTACTTTAGTTTATCCAAATTCAAAAATACTCCATAATAATCAATTGTGGAGCAGAATTCAAAAATGAAGATCAAAACATGGATACAATCAAATATAGTAACTACAATAGACAACTTGGACAAAAGAAAATATATTTTTTCTATGAATAGTGTCGTATTTGTAAATAGTAACCCTGGCATGAAAATGTAGAAATTTCACAAGAAAAATCATACTTTGTGAATAGTACTCGTGAATAGTACCGTATTCGTGAATAATGTTATATACGTGAATAGTGCCGTATACATAAATAGTAACCTCGACATGAAAAGGTAAAAATTTCACAATAAAATTTATACCAATATTTTGGTACAATGATATTGAAAGAAATAACATCATTTACGAAGAAAATAACATCCCTTACCTCAAAAGAATAGTACTTCTGACTGAAATATCGAATATAATGCTGAAGAAAACTTGCACTGCTTATCAACTCTCAAAGTATCTAAATACTCACAAAAATAAGTTCGATATTATATAGAGAGAAAACTTCTGATTCTGGTGTGATTTTCAATTCTAACTAAGCACCCTATTTATAGAAAAATGTCAAAACGCCAAAGTAGACTAAAATTTCACACGGAGGCTTTTGCAGCCCTCCATCTTTGAAAATGAGCACAATAATTCTCAGCACACCAACAAAGAACAAGATTGGGGCTCACCCATTCTAGAAATTTTCTAAAATGTTTTAGGAAATCTAATTCTCTACAACTTTGTAGAAGAAAGTTTTTCCAAATTCCAAACAGAAAATGATCGAAATCCACATACGGATGATTGTTAATACCTCCATTCCGACAAAATACTGATAAAATACCTCAGCATTAATTCATTCATTTATATCCATATAAAATAAATATTTACTTATCATATAAATCAATAATTAATTATTCCCAAATAATATTACAGAATCACAATAATGACAACTGTGTCGCTCCTGTGAAAGAGGGCTTTCCGATAAAGATTTTCTCTCATCAAAAGCGCAATCAGTTGACCAAACCACTTTCCTAGACAAAACTTCCTTAGACATTGCCAATAATGCTATCTAATAATACTATTCAAATAATATGAATTATTGATCTGATAATGGGAAATACTGTGCAGTGACAATTATTGAATCAATAAAATAAAATATTGAACAGTAATTATTGTAGCAATTATTGAGTAGTGCCTTCTTACGTAAGAATCAATAATCTACAAACACTATGCAATACCGTGTGCTACTGTGCAACAACACATATTACTTTACTTTACCCACCGGGTATTCCAATAGTGTTAATGGTAACAACTACGCCGTTATTTATAAAAACTCAAACTTGTCATTTTCTTCATCTAACCATTTTCCGTTATGGGGCCCACAAATGACTGCGCCGTCGTACGAATATTCCCCGACATCAAGAATATTCCATGACCAAATGAATATTCCCCGACAACAATGAATATTTTATAACCACATGCTTATTTTGTAAAATTTGCACATTTCACTCCTAACCAAAGCATTATATCAAATTAACACCTTATTAATTAAAATAATAATTAGAGGAAATTCAATTTTATTTATAAAAAGTTGGGGTCTTACAACCTCCTCTCCTTATGAAATTTTGTCCTCGAAATTGACGTACGTACCTGGTGTTTCAAAAAGGTGAGGGCACCTCACTTTCATTTTCGATTCCAACTCCTAGGTCATTTCCTCAATAACATGGTTCCTCCACAAAAGTTTGACTTGTGGTATAACCTTTGTGCGTAGGACATGCTCCTTCTTATCCAAGATCTTGACAGGTACCTCCTCGTACGTTAAATCTTCGGCTATCTCGTCTGATTATAACTCAATAATGTGGTTTAGGTATTTCACATATTTACGAAGCATAAATATGTGAAAAATATTATGAACACGAGACATGCTTGGAGGTAATGCGGGTCTATAGGCCACATTTCCTATTCGGTCAAAAATCTCAAATGGACCAACAAACCGTGGATTGAGCTTTCCTCTTTTCCCAAATCTTGTAACTCCCTTCCATGGAGCAATACGTAATAATACATGATCCCCAATATTAAATTCCACATCCTTTCGATGAAGATCTGCATAAATCTTTTGTCGATCTTGTGAGGTTTGTATACGTTGCCGAATAATTTGAATATTTTCCGTAGTCATGCGTACCAATTCTGGTCCCAATAACGTTGCTTCACCCACCTCGTCCCAGCATACTGGAGAATGACACTTTCATCTATACAACACTTCGAATGGAGCCATGCCTATACTTGCTTGATAACTATTGTTGTAGGAGAATTCCACCAATGACAAGTACTTATCCCAACTTCCTTTGAAATCTAGGACATAAAGTCTTAATAGATCTTCAAGAGTTTGAATAGTCCTTTCCGATTGTCCGTCCATTTGAGGATGGTATGCCGAACTGAATCGTAAATCCATGCCCATAGCTTTCTGCAAGATAACCCAAAATCATGAAGTGAATCTTGTGTCACGATCCGAAACTATGGATACTGGCATGCCATGCAATCTCACAATCTCATTTATGTACATACGAGCAAGACGTTCAAGGGAATAAGTCTCCCGTATCGGCAAGAAATGGGTAGACTTGGTTAATCTATCAACAATAACCCAAATCGCATCTATGCCTTGAGAAACCTTGGGAAGACCCAAAACAAAATCCATGGTAATGTGTTCCCACTTCCATTTCGGAATCTCAAGTGGTTGCAATGGACCCTTTGGCACTTGATGCTCCGCCTTTACACGTTGACAAGTTAAACACCTCGAGATAAACTCCGCGATCTCTCTCTTCATATTGTTCCACCAAAATGTATGTTGAAGATCATGATACATTTTGGTACTCCCATGATGGATTGCAAACGGTGTGTTGTGTGCCTCCATCATGATTCTATACTTCAAGTCAGAATCATTAGGAATGCAAAGTCAGGAGTTGACTCGAAGTATTCCTTCTTCATCGATTCTTGCTTCTGGAATAACACCTTCTTGTACTTTCTTCTTTATACGCATCAGCTCTGGGTCTGTGGCTTGAGCATCTTTAACTTTATCGATTAAAGTCGGTTCTACTCGTATGTTTGATATCATCACGTGGGTACTTGGAGCTTTTAACTCTATCTACATCCTTTGTAAGTCATACAAAATGGGTCTTTATGTTAGCAACATCACACTCGTACCCGCATACGATCTTTTACTAAATGCGTCAGCTACCACTAAGGCTTGAAACGAGCCAACACAGTTCGGGCTCAATTCGAGCTCGATTCGAAAAAATACGAGCGAGACTCGGATTCGTTAATAATATGATCCAAATCTGAGCATTAAAAATAGTTCGAATAAAAATATGAGTAGAATCTGAGCAAGGTTGTACTCGACTCGTTTAAGATTCAAACTACTCAAATTTTTGATTGTGATTCGATACATACTCGGTTAATACATATTCGATTAGATGTTCGATACATTCTCTTATAATATATACAAATTTAAATCAAATTAGGATAATTAGTTATTATTTTGTTTTGTTTTTAATTTTAATGGTGATTTTATATTTGTAAAGTGTAATAATAAATATATTTTCTCATTTTTAAGTAAAATAACAAATTCCATTTATAATTATATTTATTATAAAACTAGTTATTATGTGGAGACTCGAATTCGAGCTTGAATTTGAAGCTCGCGAGTAGTTTGAATAAATATTCGAGTCGAGTCGGATCGAATTCGAGCCGAATTCGAGTACGAATTTATCATTTCGAGTCGAATTCGAGTGGCTCTCTGTTCGCTCCGGTTCGACTCATTTACACCCTTAGCTACACGTTTACTTTTCCAGGATGATATTGAATGCTATGATCATAATCTTTCAACAGCTCAAGCTAACGTCGTTGCCGCGTGTTGAGTTCCTTTTGGGTGAAGAAATATTTGAGGCTTTTATGATCTGTATAGATCTCCACTTTCTCCCCATACAGGTAGTGTCTCCAAATTTTCAACGCGAAAATGACTGCTGCCAACTCCAGATCACGAGTAGGATAATTCCTCTCATATTCTTTAAGTTGTCGCGAGGCATAGGCTATGACTTTCCCATGTTGTATAAGAACACATCATAACCCTTTGCCTAAAGCATCGCTGTACATAACAAATCCATCAGAACTAGATGGTATTGTTAAAACAGGTGCCGAAATGAGTCTCCTCTTGATCTCTTGGAAACTCTTCTCGCATTCCTCGCTCCATACGAATTTTGTATCTTTCTGAGTCAGCTGAGTTAACGGAGTAGCGATTCGAGAAAATCCTTCCATGAATCTTCGATAATAACCAGCTAAGCCCAGAAAGCTACGTACTTCGGTCACCGACTTCGGTTGCTCCTAACTTTGTATTGCTTCAATCTTTGCCGGGTCAACAGATACTCAATGTTTTGACACCACGTGCCCAAGGAGTGCTACTTCCTCAAGCCAGAACTCGCATTTCTTCATCTTGTCATATAACTTGTTATCATGAAGCCTTTGAAGTACCAGCTTTAAATGGTGCTCATGATCTTCACGGCTTTTGGAATAGATGAGGATGTCATCAATAAAGACAACAATGAACTGATCCAAATATTCCTTGAACACACGGTTAATCATATCCATGAAAGCAGCAGGAGCATTAGTCAATCTAAAAGACATGACTAGGAATTCATAATGCCTGTATCGAGTTCTGAAGGCGGTCTTCGGAATATCCTCAGTTTTAATCTTCAGCTGATGATATCAAGAACGAAGATCGTTCTTTGAAAAGAATGTGCTCTTAATCTGGTCGAAACAGTCATCAATGCGAGGTAGCGGATACCTATTCTTGATGGTGACATGGTTCAATTCCCGGTAGTTAATACAAAGGCGCATACTCCCGTCTTTCTTCTTTACGAATAAAACAGGAGCACCCCAAGGAGATGTACTAGGACGAATGAAACCAATGTCTAATAACTCCTGTAGTTGGACCTTTAACTCCTGAAGTTCAATAGGAGCCATTCGATATGGGGTTTTAGAAATGGGCTTTGTACCAAGTTCAAGGTCAATAACGAATTTAACTTCACGTTCTGGGGGTAGACCGGGAAGTTCTTCAGGAAATACGTCAGGAAATTCACTAACAACAGAAATCTTATTCAAATCTGACGTATTTTTGTTCAAGTCCAAGACATGGGCTAAGAAAGATTGACATCCATTTTTCAATAAATAAATTGCTTTATGGATTGATATGACAGTGATTGACTTTAGTGGTTTGGTTGCTTGAATTCGCATAACAGGTTGGTTAGGAATATGAAAACTAACAACCTTATGAAAATAATCAATTTTAACATGATGAGTAGTTAACCAATCAATCCCTAAAATCACATCAAATGCAAGTATCTTTAAAGAGATAAGATCAACAGGTAATGTGATGGTGCCAACTTGGATCAAGCAAGATTTATAAACAGTGGATGTAATGAATGTTTCTCCTAATGGAGTCTTAACAGATAAGTCAAAGTCTAATCTCTCAGGAGTCAAGTTCAAACGTTGAGCACAAGCAGGAGATATAAAAGAATGGGTAGAACTGGTATCTAGTAAGGTATAAACTTCGCAAAAATTTATGATTAACTAACCCGTGATAACTTCATTCGGTTCCTCGCTTTTTGGGAAGTTACGAAAAGCGCTCTCACTTGAACCACCGATTTTGACTTGTCTGGGACAGCCTTTGGTGTCATCATTACCGCTAGAATTAACTTTCACTATAGGGCATATTCCACCCTCAACTGCTTCGTCGAACTCCTGTTTCATGATCTGAATCATTAATCTTCGATCCATATCGAATTGGGGTTGACCGCAATGTACAGGGTAACTCAAAACTCGATGTTAGGTTCTCCCAATTGCTGTCCAAAAAGAGAAATACATATCATCTATTTTAGCCTTCTTGGATCGTACTTCTCTTTCCACAATATCAACGCGTCGTGCGGGTTTTACCCATGCATCCTTCATTCTCACTTGTTTAGTTATTTCTTTTTTCAGCTGATCCTTGACATTTGAATTCTCAGATTCCAGCTTTATCATCTTATACTCTGCCAAAGAGTGATTCTGTTCAAGCATCACATATCGGGTAACACAAGCTTGAATTGTTGCATCCTTTTGCTCCACGACCGTCTGCCATTCTTCATCCTACTCTTCTAACTCATAAATACAATTTTGCAATTCTATATTTTGATCATAAAGTTCTCCTAATAAATCCTCCTCGGGTTCCTCTTCTTCCTCACTCTCAGCTACTACCTCTGCGACTAGCTCGGGTGCAACTATTAATTCTTCATTCACCACATGGATATCTCTAATTTCTTCTTCGCCTGACATCACATTATCCTGGTTGGTGATTAGAGGTGTCTCCACGGTCTCATTCACTCCATTGTTAACATTTTCAGCTGTCATTCTCAAATTCTGCCATAAAATAAGGGTTAATTAAACAAATTAATTAACATATCACATTTTAACCATATGCTCCGACTGACCAACCAAATAAGCTTAGGTAGGACACACTGACGAAGGATTTACTCATCTTTCCCTTCCTAGTTCTATTCCCCGATCTTCGCCAGAGACCATATTGTCAGGAATAAGCATGTGAATGATATTCTTATTTACACATGATTTGATTATGATATATATGAATGAATATGCAAGTATGCTTGCATTAAGAAAAGCTGTAAAGTTCTTTGATAGATAATAGAAACATATGTACAAGGACTTAAAATGAATTGATCAAATATGTTAGGTTGATCCTACATAAGCAAAACATCTTTGTAAAGTCCTTAAAAAGAAATGATGTACAAGGACTATAAATATAGACAGATCAAGCATGTTAGGTTGATCTTATGATGTAATAGATAGGCTTGTCTGATCGTCGAGCACTGCACCAAAAATTATAGTCTGCCAAGAGAGTCTAGGAAAACTCGAAAGCTATCGAGGCAGAATCGTAGTCTGCAAGATAGTAGATCTCGGAGTTCGTAGTCTTCCAAAAGAGACGAAGAAGGATCGTAGTGTGTCGAGTAGAACTTCCTCGGAGCCGTAGTCTGCTGAGGAATTCATGTTCAGAATCTTAGAGATAGCCTGCCTACGAGCCGACCGAGCATCTGCCGAAGCCAAGTCAAGAATCGTAGACTACACTTTCGAGTCGTGAGAGTCTCATCGATGTCAAAGCCAAGTCAAGAATCGTAGACTACACTAAGAGTCGTAGAGTCTACTAACCATATCGGAGGTAGAGATCGTAGTCGAGCAAGATCAGATGAAAACAACGAACACAAAGTCAGAAATTATAGAGTGTTAAGATCTGATCTCGAAGTCGTAGTGTCTACACAGCCAAAGCTTAATCGTAGAGTGTAGAACTAAGACTTCAATAGATGTGCTCACAATGCCAAGGCAGAATCGTAGAGCAAATACAATTCTCAACAAATGAGCACTCCCAGAATATCCAAAAGAACGAAGCCTCTAGTTGGCACTGCAAAGATACATCCCACCTAAAGGAAACCAGAGAGCACTCAACAAATGGCATGAAAGCTAACAGAAGATCCAAACACCAATCCAATCAGCATTCAGATTAAGTTGGGAAGCCATTCGAGATGAAGTCTTCCACAAGTTGATCAAAAGAAGACTTCATTAACTGACTAAGGAAAGTCAGCAAGTGCAATAGCTGTCGAGTAAACGGAAGACAACGATCTTGGAAGCAACCAGGATCGTAGTGTTGTCCAAACAAAGAAAGAATCGATGGAGTGTACGGAGATCTTGGTTAGCTTCTAAAGAACAAGGCTAAAGTGATTAAACATTGGGTCATCCATTGATGATAAGTGAACGGAGATCACAAGGAGAAAGTGAGCTGGACACGCCTCAAATCTGAAGTGTCTTGCTATTCAGAAGGGGCCAGAGTAAGGAGTCAAGCCATCAGTATCTGAGAGCAGTCAAAGAAAACAGAAGTGTTGAAGAACTACACAATAGAAGGAAGAGTTGTTCTACACTAAAGATCAAATAAACACTCTTCAAATATTGTAGTGTTGTCTCTACATGTCAATAAGCAACAGTCAACAAGACACTACGATCAGGTCCAAGAAAGCATGCATCAGAATCATAGAGTTCGGTCATCCGAAGATTGAAGCTTTGGCAACGATTAAATCTGATGGTTTGTATTCGGACAAGAGCTTATTGAGAGCATCGATGCAAAAAGATAACCTCTGATCAAGAAATCAGAAGGAGGAAATAAAGTCGTCGACTTGCCCAAGACATCAGAGTGACAGCTCTGACGGGGTAGGTGAAACAGTAGACTGCAGTGTCAGAAAGTCAGAAAAGGGGATGTCATGTCACATCTGTAGTCTACACCAAATAACTCGAGATCTGCGAAGCAAATCAAAAAGATTTCAACGGCTACTTTTGAACAGGAAGATTGGGAAGGAGTATAAATCAACAGAGCTTCAAAGATCAAGAGCTGCTGATGATTGCTATGTTGCAGAATCATTGAGTTGGTAGAATGCTAACGTTGACTCTACGAGTTCCACCTGAGCTTAACAGAACAAGTCTCAATGACAGTGAGATTACGAATGTGGAAGTGAAGCAGCTTTGAAGAACTTAAATAGACCAAAGCTTCATTCAACAAAGATGAGAATGCCACTTGAAGTGACATCTAAGCTGAGAGTTGAGAAGGACAAGAAGATAGCTTTCAGAAGAATGGCAAAGCACAAGGCAGATCTTAAGAGCCACTCTACGATTCACCATGAACCTAAAGCTGAACAAGAGAAAGTGCAGAACCATGTCTGCCAATAGGTTAAGAAGGGTTCAGGAAATGGTGATGGTGTGTAGTTGACACTATATGAAGATGAGCAGAACAGAAGAAGATTAGCTGCACCAAAGAAGATGTGGTCCAGACTCAAAGCAGAATGCAAAGAGGACCACACCAAGCTACTAAGTACAAAAGATGATCAAGCTTAAAGACATCTTAGCAGCTCAGCACCAACAACAACAACAAACAACATTAACAAGAAGCCAGGGCCTGAGGGGTCCTTGTCCGGAGGGACTAAATGAAGTTCCAAGCCTGCTGAGCTTGAAGAGTTCCTAGGGAACTAGAGAAGTTCCAAGGCTGCTGGCCTTGAAGAGTTTTTAGTGAACTGAAATCCCAAGGTTGCTGGCCTTGAAGGAATCTTATTGATTCAGGGTGCTGCCCTTCCTTAGTGGAAATCCTTCTAGTTGAAAGCCGAAGAGTGGATTAGGAGCTTGAGTCTTTGAAACACTTAAAACCCCTTGTGTCTTTTACTTTATGTCATTTACATTATGTTCATTAACTGCTATAACTACTATGTATGTTTTAACTTCTTACAACCGAACTAACTCTAAGAACAATGTATGTATGATTATGAATATATCAATGAAGGGGATCTTTTACTTATTCCGCTGTTCTTGATAAGATTCTTATGTTTGTCATATGCTAAATCATTAGCAATAGAAAATAAACAAGAAAAGTATTTGAAATGAGAAGGATCTATTCAACCCCCCCCCCCCCCCCTTTTAGATCTATTTTGTGCCTACTAGGAACTAACAATTGGTATTAGAGCAGGTTCTCATGATATATTCAAAAGCTAATCGCTTTGAGTCTGATCTTAGGCACATACATTGTTCTAAACTTAGTTTAGTAGTAAGTCACTTATTATATGCAGATGAGCTCACACGTTGGAAATATTGTGTGCAGGTAAATGTGTATATACACCTGAAGCTTCTCAGATTGGTCCATGTTCTTGATTGCCATATCAACAAGACCAATCCTTGCCCACGGTCAATCTTGTAGTCTGAAGACCAGGCTAGGAAGCTCAAGAGACATCATCAGAAAAGAGTCAAACATACACCAAGTCTGAAAAGATGAAAAGGCCATACATGCTAAGAAATGTTTATTCAAAGAAGAAAGGAGAACTTCTCAAACATGTATCTGGCCAACCAGCGGCTGGATGTAAACCTTATGAACTCAAGGATGCCAAAGAACCAAGGATGCTATGAGTCTCTTAGCTTACATCTTCAAGACCATGACTGGTTGATTGAAGGTTAACTAGAGCAGCAAGCTGTCAGGAGCAAATGAAAAACTATGCACATCAATGCCTAATCTCAGTATATCGAAGCTAAATGACTGTTGAGAAACTGACAACAGAAAGGTACGGTTCCTCACTAATATAATTGTGTACACCATGTTGCACCTTCTTATGAACTATAACAGTATCCTGTCAAGAAATCATACTCTACCTAAAAAGGTTGGAATCTCAAATGCTTACAATTCTCTCCACCAAAGTTTTAGGTTGAAGATGATAACTTGAAAGAAATCTGAAACAAGTCATAAGCGTGTCAAGATTTAAATTAATCTTATGTGGAGTAATCTTTGCTGATGGGTTAGTATGAATGTACAAACCTATGTTCTAAGTGTTTGATAACACACAGAGTATGATCAGTTCTACAAGAGTATCTTGAAGATTCGTAGAAACTGATCACCTCTATGAATCAACCAAATACAAATAAGTAATAGTGTTGATTCTTACTCTGTGAACATTTAAACTCTGTGAACATAACCAAGCAAATGATGAAACCATCAAAGGAAAAGAGTGTTTTATTAAAATGGTAAATCACTCATCATCAATGATCTCAATATGTCATATCTAAATTAGTTACATGCATGAACATGATGGTTGGTGATCAATATGATGATAATTCTAATATATGAGGAACAAGGATTTAAAAAACTAACCTAGCAGGACACATTTAAGTATGGGTACCAAAAATAGAAATGTATCTAACCTGCAGGTACCTGGTCTATCTGGCCACACTAAGGAATGTTGAAGCAGAAAACTTCAGTCAAGAAGATTCAACTAGTAGAAGGCTTAAGACTATTCAGAAATGATTATGATAAAACTCCTATATGTCAAAACATGTTCTTGAAGACCTGCTGAGCTAATTTAAATGAAGGTCAGATGGCTGCTGATCTTTATATGGAAGCAGGCCATTCAAGCAAAGATGAAAAAGGGTCTTAGATGCTGAATCATGCAAAACATGTCATAAGAGAAGAATCCTCAAGAAAGCTCACCACAGAGGATCATCGAGCATCAAACATGAAGAACTCATTACGGGAGCAGAACTCCACAGGTACAAGCTGACAAGGAAGACTACGTTCGTAGTGCTGTCAAAATGATCGTAGAATGATCAGTCTTGGAGATATCCATGTCTATGGTGTAAAAAGATTTAATTAACAATGGTGATTCCAGTCAGAAAGAGATATTCAAGGATGCCTCCTAAAGCACATGAAGAAAAGGAAATCACATCTATCTGAGAAGACAACATCAACCATGGAAAAACAGTGATCTGTTAAGGAACAACAACACTGAGATATACTATGAAGCAGTGTACCAGCTACACAGTCCCAAAACTTTGTGGCTGATGAACCAAATGAAGATCCATAGTCAGTATGAACGTCTCAAAACGTACTATTGATAACCTATCAGCCACCCAACTCAAAATCGTGGAGTACCTACGATCAAACATTCGATCGTAGTGTAAAAGCAGGAGGACACCACGATTATAGCAAATGCAATTTTCTAAAGTTGATAGAGGACCTCCCCAGCAGAAAAGGTCAAATGAGATATCAGTGCAAATCACTTCTAAAGTTTTCCATCTGAAAAGCGCCTCAGGGACAAACTTGAACCTTAGCTCACTCTAAGAGGTTGGCCCTTCCTAAGCTACCTTAATCCAGAAGCATTGCTTAGTATACTTCATCTAAAGGACCAAGTCAATCAACGATCGTAGAGTAGAGATTGAAAAGAACTCCACAATCGTAGTGCCATATACTTTCCTCCTTATGAAATTTCGGGGTCTCACAATCTCCCCTCCTTATGAAATTTCGCCCTCGAAATTTACGTACGCACCTGATATTTGAAGAGATGAGAATACCTTTCTTTCTTTTCAGATTGTACCTTCCCGATTATTTCCTCTCTATCATGATTTTCCATTTCTCATCTCCTGTATTTCAAATATCATTCTAGAATATAGTTTCAAAATAAGGGTTAATTGACATACCACATAATACCCCTATATTCTGACCGACCAATTAAATAACAAATAAACTTAGGTAGGTCATACTAGCGAAGGAATTCTCTGTCTCTCCCCTCCTAGTTCTTGTCTCACATCTCAGCCAGGGATCATATCCCTAAGCTTTGATGCCAACTGTGACGCCCCCAAAATTAGGTATACATCACCCATCTTGAGTCGCCAAATACATGGTACATAAATACAAATACAACTTAATAATACAATTGTCGTGTATAATACGACAAAACATAAGCTGGAGTTTATACAAGAATATTGCCTTCTAGACAATATCCACACCCAATGGCGCCCTCATTGCATTTATTATTACACCATTTCACAGAATAGTGAGGACTACTAATGCACCATCTAGGACCATCACTATGTTCCCTGACTAGTCCCAACTATGTTCTCATTTCCTGAAGAGACAATGAAAGAAAGGGTGAGCTCAACTAGCCCAGTAAGAAATATTATGACTAAGATAATGCAGAATAAATTATCGTTAGCCTTCAACAGTGTTAAACTGATACAATATAACAAACATCAAGTTTAACTACAGCGGAACAAATAATCCATTATAAGAGTCAAATAGAGAATAAAATCTATTATCTTTTATGATTTAAAAGGTTTTTTATCACTTTAATCGCTGAGACTCAGCTCAATAAATAATCCACATAATCAAATCATCCCTGCACTACAGGCCAAGGATATTCTTTAGTATCACGACCATGAATTATCCATGCACTACGGGCCAAAGATAATCGTGTTTTTATCAACGGTCCTGATCATTCCATAAAACAATTCATCTTTGCACCCTTGGCCGAAGAGAATTCATAGCCATAATCATACCAAAAACTGTCCCTCAATGCACTACGGGCTAATGAGGACTTTTTCATTAGTATTACAACCACTAATTATCCATGCACTACGGGCCAAAGATAATCGTGTTTTTATCAATCATTCCGGTCATGCTATAAAATAATTCATCTGCACCCTTCGTCAAGAGAATCCATAGCCATAATCATACCAAAAGCGCCCATCAATGCACTACGGGCCAATGAGGACTTTTTCCACATCATTTGCAATATTACGGTCATGATTATACCGAATAATCCCTGGTCATAATCATACCAAGTCCATCTATGCACTACAGGCCACAGATGACTTTCAACATAATATAAACATGAGGATGATGACAATATTATAAGTATTAATCAAACGAAATCAAAGATAAATATTAAAGACTTTAAATTTATCCAAATATTATCCATCATTTAATAAACTCATGATCTAATATTGTTAATATTATAATAATATTTTAATTACATCTTAAACTTATAAACAATTTATTTCAATTGTTTACAATTTACCAAATAATGCATTTAATCATTCAAAAATGTCATACTCATAAGATTTCATCACCAATGATCAAATCACTCATCAAAAATCTACACATACCTTATATAGGATTTTCAAGCCCTAAAATCCTATTTACCAATTCTTCAACTCCACATAACATATTTAACTCATATGTTCGTAACTAAACTATTTTCATGAAAAATACCAAATCGGTCCCAAAATTATTCTTTTTCGGGATTTAGCATAATATAGTCCCATATTGAACATATATTTTTCTCAGAATTTTTAAAATTCATTTACTATTTTTCAAAAATCAATTTCTAATTAATTCCTTAAGAAATTAGCTACCTCAAGTTTAACTCCCGAAATTCCCAAATCTTGGCAGGATCTTATACATGTTAACGTGAGCTTCCAGTTTAAATTTCATGATCATCGGAGTTATAGAACTTCGGTTATAGCGTTTTTCGTCGAAAAACCTAAATAATGAAATGGTCATAACTTGCTCATTTTAAGTCGGAATGAGCTCATTTTTGGACAGGAGGTACTTTATACCATATACTTTCATGTTCCAAAAGGCGAAATTTTCTCACAAATTAAGTGGTCAAAAAAATGACCCTTTTAAAATCGTATAAAGAACCTTTTTCATATTTTTAGCTTTTTCAGTACTTTGCTAAAATCGGTCCACATTTAAAATCTACAACACCTTTTCGGTGATTCCACTTGGATAAGTTACAAAACTCATAGACCTAACTCTAGAACTTGACCACACTCAAAAATTCGAAATATAATAGGAGATATGGTCAATTGAATTTCATGTTCCATTTTAACCAAAATCTGACTTTTCAACCCTTTGTGATTTCTAAGAAACTTTCATATTTTCACATAATAACCAACATAACTCGTCATAACACTTACTAATACCACATATACCCATGATTTTCATCAGTCCAATGCTTTTATTATGACTTTCATCATAATCCACGTAAACAAATCATTTCCATAATTTAATAAGGAATGAAATACAAAGGATCATTCACCGTGCATGTGGTAATCCACATGAAAAGTTATTCACGAGAATAATAAAGAATGGAATAATGAAGGATTCACCATGCATGCGATAGAGACCGCATGCAGAAAAGTTATTCCCAACAAAATAATAAAGAGCGAGTAACCGTGAAAGATAAAACGCGAATAACAAGATATTCCAAAGATAATAGTAAAAGAGGCGGAACAGTCGGGCAAAAAATTCGACCGCAGTGAGGATATTCCAACAGAATAATAAAGAATGGAATAACAATGTAAATCACCATGCATACGATAGAGCCCTTACAGACGAGTTATTCCAGCGAGAATAATAAATAATGGAACTAGGTCATACGTAGTATGCAAGCGTGATATTCGACGAATAATAAAGAATGGAATAACAATGAAATCACGGTATCTAGTGTCTGCGTATCTGAGGTTATTCCAACAGAATAATAAAGAATGGAATAACAACAGAATTCACGGTATCACAGAATCACAGATACAAAGTTATTCAATGAATAATAAAGAATGGAATAATGAAGTTCTCTTCATGAATACAAAAGAAATAATACCCCTTACGAGTACAACAAATAATATCCCTTACCTTTGAAAGAAGAGTATTAAATTTGGTAGGCGAGGATATACTCGAAGAAACTTATGTACTACGCTTCAAAGCTTTTTAAACTCTAAAGAAATACGCCAAGATTATAGAAGAAGAAGAACTCTCTATAGTTTTCTCTCTAGAGTTTCATTGAATTCGTAAGAAATAATGAATGAATGAGCTTCTATTTATAGAAGAATGGATCAGATAGTAACTAATTCATGAAGCGGTCAGGATTGATTTACTTTTAATCGGACGATCCATATTTAAAGCAAAATCTTTTAAATAAAATATAATATATTCTATTTATAATCTAATAAAACGAATAACTTTATAAAAGTATTACATTTTATATAAAAAAATTTTTTACTATGCAAAAACACTATCTGAGCACTATGCAACACTATGCATAATAAAATATAATATATTCTATTTATAGAATAACTTTATAAAAGTATTACATTTTATATAAAAAGATTTTACTATGCAAAATACTATGCATAATAGAATATAATATATTCTATTTATAGAATAACTTTATAAAAGTATTCTATTTTATATAAAATGATTTTACTATTAAAACATTAAACCAACGATCCATATTGATTTACTATTATAATTTCAACCAACGGTCTGAAAAATTAGCACATCTCCTCATGGAATAATATTGTACCCAAAAATGATTTAGACCGAAAAGAAATATATTTTTTGGGTGAATAGTATCCCGTGAATAGTACTTCGAGAATAGTACCCTGTGAATAGTACCCCCGACACGAAAAATACCCCAAATACCTGAATGAATAATATTCGGGTGAATAGTAATTTAGGTGAATAATAACCCATGAATAGTAACTCGTGAATAGTACTCTGACACAAAAAGTGTCCCAAATACTCGAGTGAACAATACTAGAGTAAATAGTAACCGGGTATTTTATGACAACTTGTCTACTTTGAAAAAATTTCACATATCACCCTTAACTTTAAAATTTTATAAATTTAACTATTTACCAAAATAGAAAAATTGAATACTTTTATTTCATAAAATTCGGGGTCTGACAAGTAATGTCAAAACCATCCACTGCAGCATCTCTCAAAAGTTGATCGTTGAGTCAACAAAGGAAAACGTAGAGTCCATAGCTGCCTTACCATGCTACTCTACGAACCAAAATGGTCAACGGTCAATCCACGTCATTGACGACTATTTATTTTTAAAAGGGACATTAAACTGAAGAGTTAATGGGGGAGTTACAACTCATTACTGGGCATCGTGCAACCAATGGCAAGTTGACACATCACAGTTTATGCATATTCAGAAGGGACTGCCATAAAGACAAATTCAAAATTTGCAAACATTTACCAGAAACTATCGAACCTCACTCCCTCCCGTTTCAAACCCTAGAATCCTCTTCGAAGCCAAAATCAATTAAACCTCCAGAGCCTTAAGCACAATCAGCTATCTCTCATAAATCTTTCTGAATCAAATACCCATATTCCTCGAACTATTCAAATGGAAGATTGGGGAGTTATCACTGGCATTCACCTCGGAACCAAGTCGTTTGAGAAATTCAAAAATAAGTTCAGAGACATTCTTGAACTTGTGAAGAAAGCTGGATTCTCAGAATGTCTTGAGGCAAGAACTCGAGTATATACTGAACTGGTTAAGGAGTTCTACTCAAATGCATCCATAAATTCTGGAACCCTTTCTACCAAGGTCAAAGGTCAGTCTCTAAAACTGAAATCATCTGATATCAATCAATGCTTAAGCTTTCCTGACCTAGGACTGAAAAGCCTTGATGAGATCGACACTGAACAAGCGAAGAAGATTATGGGGTACCAAAGAAACCCTAGTCTAAAGGACATGAAGAAGAAGGAGTTTCTTGAGGAGTTCGATTTCCTTGCTGAGATAGTGGGCAAATGTATACTACGCAAGGACACTGCACATAACACTGTGCTCGATCAGCAATTGAAGATTATGTCTACATAAGCTCTGAAGAAATGAATAAACATTGGAGCTATCTTGTTTGATCAGATCTCCAAATGGGTGGAAAGGGCTGAGATAAAGAAGTCTACAGACAAACCCCTAACTAAGGTCTTTTATGGAAGACTACTGAGTATTGTGATGAAGAAGAAATTGGGAGGCAAGATCAAGGATGATGAAGGAGAGCCTCTGAATGTTCACAAAGTGATGTCTCCATAACTGTTTGTGAACTAGAAGAAAATCCCAAAGGAAAACAGGAGGTTAACAACAACTGGGAGCAGCAGAAAGAACTCTGCGAAAAAGAGGAAGGCGAAGGAGGTGGAAAGCTCTGAGTCTGGTGACTTTGCACCAGGAGCATCCACACTAGTAAGGAAGAGATCCAGGAGTGTGAAGAAAATAGAGGCTCCACCAAAGAGTCTCTCCACTGAAGACAAAGATGAAGGTGAAAAGGTCTTAACTGCACCAGAGACCATAAAGAGAAGAAGCAACAGACTACTTCAAGGGCCATCAAGAAAGAAAGCTAAGGTGGTAAACAAGGAAGCCTTAGTTTCCCAAAAGAGTCCATCTGACAAAGAAGAGGACGTAGAGTCAAAAGATGGAAAGGAAACTGAAAGCCCCAATAATGAGTCCCCAAAGAACGAATCCAGCAATGAAGCTGAAGTTGGATTCATGGAAGAAAATGCAGAATCTGCTGATGAAGAAGAATGCACAAGCCCTGTGGCTAACTCTCAGAGCATTCACTCTGATGATGAAGAAAAGCTACAAGATGACCCAACTGCATCTCCAAATACAAATGCTCCAACAAGCTCAGATGATGTTAATTCGAAAGAAGAAGGACCTGCCCCTGCCAATGCTGAACGTCAAGGAAGTTTGCCTGATGATTCAAAGGCCTCAGAGTCTGAAGAGGAAGAAGAGTCTGACTCTCCCATAGCTGAACCCCAAAGGAGAAGAAAGAGCTACAGACTACTAGCTAAATTTGCCTCCAAGAAGAAAAGTGATCACTCTACTACAGTCATTGAAGTAAGTGATGATGAATCTGAATCAAAGGAAGAAAGTGCTGAAAATGGGACTAGTAATGAAGAAGATGAATCCAAGGAAGATTTTGTTGAAGAAGGTTCTGGTAATAAAAATCAACAAGAAGGATTCACTGATGAATCCGATCAGAATGATTCAGGCTTAGAAAGAGAAGAAATAGAGAAAGATTCTGGTTCTGCAAATCAGGAATCAGAGGAACCAGCAGACTATCATGTCCTCTCTCCAGCTAGGATTAACAAAAGAATAGTGGTGGCTCAGAACTTCCCAAGGGTGAAGGGTTATGCAACAATGATGATCAAAGACCAGCCCCACTACAAAGTCTACCGACATGCTGGCAATCATTATATTCCCTATGATCGTAGAGTGGACTCTAAAGGCAGAAGGACTATGGCAAATTAGATATTCGTAGAGTCTGTTCACTCTACCACTGATGGTGTTCAAGTCCAAAATAAGAAGCCTCCATCTACCCAAGCACAGCTTTCTGACATTCCTTCATCCTCCAATAGCGATTGGTATTCAATGATTTTTTAGATTCTCAATACTTTCGAAAATCTGTCAAAGGATGAAAATCGTAGAGTCCAATCTGGTGCTCAACAAGAGGCTGCCCAACCAGATAACCAAACTCCTATGGAGCGAGAGTTGTTGAAGAATTCTGATGAGCTGGTCAAGAAGATATCTCTAATCAATGAAGAGTCAAAGATGTTGACAGCATGAGATAATTCAGTTCAAGACAGACTTCAAGCCACTACGGATGATGTATCTCTCAGATCAAAGAGAGAGATCAAATTTATCTGAAGGCCATAAATGATTAGAAGGTAGATGCCCTACGAGCGCAGAAGGCCAATGAAGAACAATTACAAGTCCTCTTTGACAAGATTGACAACCTAAATTAGTCTTTCTCCGTGCAACTTGAGCTGAGCCAACAAGAATTCAAGATTGAAGTTGGTAACTCTTCTTATCTGATGGAGCAGCTTATGTCCAACATGGAACATCTCTCTAAAGTGATTAATGACAAAAAGGGGGAGAAAAAGAGGCATAAAAAGAGGCATAGTAAGAGGCATTCAAGAAAGGGCAAGGAGAGCAGAAGGGAACAAGAGAAGAAGACAACAAAAGAAGAAACAGTGTCATCATCTGAGGAGGAGCCAGAAGAAAAAGAAGAGGAGCATACATCTGAAGGGGAGCGGACAAAAGAGATGAAGTCCACATCCCAGGGGGAGCAGGAGCAAAAAGGTCAAACAAATGAATAGATGATCAACAGACATCCTGGAAACATACATAGAGCCGAAGAGGTACATCTCTAACTAGTTAGGTATGTTTTGGATCCAGGATGTAAAATGTCATAGTGTATTAAATTCCATATTATTATAAATGACACTCATGATCATCTATTTTAGAAATACAGTTGCTCACTGTATATAAGATTCATTCATAACATGCATATGCACTTATTGTTTTTGTCATAATCAAATAGGGGGAGATTGTCAGGAAAAAGCATGCGAATGATATTCCTATTTACATATGATTTGATTATGATATATATGAATGAATATGCAAGTATGCTTGCATTAAGAAAACCTGTAAAGTCCTTTGATAGATAATAGAAACATATGTACAAGGACTTACAATGAATTGATCAAATATGTTAGGTTGATCCTATATAAGCAAAACAGCTTTGTAAAGTCCTTAAAAAGAAATGATGTACAAGGACTATAAATATAGAAAGATCAAGCATGTTAGGTTGATCTTATGATGTAATAGATAGGCTTGTCTGATCGTCGAGCACTTCACCAGTAATCGTAGTTTGTCAGGAGAGACAAGGAAAACTCGAGAGCTATCGAGGCAGAATCGTAGTCTGCAAGATAGTAGATCTCGGAGTTAAATGAAGCGCCGGAGAGAGACGAGGAAGGATCGTAGTGTATCGAGTAGAACTTCCTCGGAGCCGTAGTCTGCTGAGGAAGTCATGTTTAGAATCGTAGAGACAGCCTGCCTACGAGCCGACCGAGCATCTGCCGAAGCCAAGTTAAGAATCATAGACTAAACTCGGAGTCGTAGAGTCTACTGATGTCAAAGCCAAGTCAAGAATCGTAGACTACACTAAGAGTCGTAGAGTCTACTAACCATATCGGAGGTAGAGATCGTAGTCGAGCAAGATCAGATGAAGACAACGAACACAAAGTCAGAAATTATAGAGTGTTAAGATCTGATCTCGGAGTCGTAGTGTCTACACAGTCGAAGCTTAATCATAGAGTGTAGAACTAAGACTTGAAAGAATGTGCTCCTAATGCAAGGCGTAATCGTAGAGCAAATACGATTCTCAACAAATGAGCACTCCCAGAATATCCAAAAGAACGAAGCCTCTAGTTGGCACTGCAAAGATACATCCCACCTAAAGGAAACCAGAGAGCACTCAACAAATGGCATGAAAGCTAACAGAAGATCCAAACACCAATCCAATCAGCATTCAGATTAAGTTGGGAAGCCATTCGAGATGAAGTCTTCCACAAGTTGATCAAAAGAAGACTTCAGTAACTGACTAAGGAAAGTCAGCAAGTGCAATAGCTGTCGAGTAAACGGAAGACAACGATCATGGAAGCAACCAGGATCGTAGTGTTGTCCAAACAAAGAAAGAACTGATGGAGTGTACACAGAGATACTGGTTAGCTTCTAAAGAACAAGGCTAAAGTGATTAAACATTGGGTCAGTCCATTGATGATAAGTGAACAGGAGATCACAAGGAGAAAGTGAGCTGGACACACCTCAAATCTGAAGTGTCTTGCTATTCAGAAGGGGCCAGAGCAAGGAGTCAAGCCATCAGTATCTGAGAGCAGTCAAAGCAAACAGAAGTGTTGAAGAACTACACAATAGAAGGAAGAGTTGTTCTACACTAAAGATCAAATAAACACTCTTCAAATATTGTAGTGTTGTCTCTACATGTCAATGAGCAACAGTCAACAAGACACTACGATCAGATCCAAGAAAGCATGCATCAGAATCGTAGAGTTCGGTCATCTGAAGATTGAAGCTTAGGCAATGGTTCAATCTAACGGTTGGTATTCGGACAAGAGCTTATAGAGAGCATCGATGCAAAAGGACAACCTCTGATCAAGAAATCAAAAGGAGGAAATAAAGTCATCGACCTGCCCAAGACATCAGAGTGACATCTCTGACGGGGTAGGTGAAACAGTAGACTGCAGTGTCAGAAAGTTAGAAAAGGGTATGTCATGTCACGTCTGTAGTCTATACTAAATAACTCGAGATCTGCGAAGCAAATCAAAAAGATTTCAACGGCTACTTTCTAACGGGAAGATTGGGAAGGAGTATAAATCAACATAGCTTCAAAGATCAAGATCTGCTGATGATTGCTATGTTGCAGAATCGTTGAGTTGGTAGAATACTAACGTTGACTCTACGAGTTTCACCTGAGCTTAACAAAATAAGTCTCAGTGATAGTGAGACTACGAAGGTGGAAGTGAAGCAGCTTTGAAGAAGGACTTGAACAGGTCAAAGCTTCACTCAACAAAGATAAAAATGCCACTTGAATTGGCATCTAAGCTGAGAGCCGAGAAGGACAATAAGATAGCATTAAGAAGAGTGGTAAAGCACAAGGCAGATCCTAAGAGCCACTCTACGATTCACCATGAACCTAATGCTAAACAAGAGCAAGTGCAAAACCATGTCTGCCAACAGGTTAAGAAGGGTTCAGGAAATGGTGATGGTGCACAACTGACACTATATGAAGATGAGTAGAACAGAAGAAGATCAGTTGCAGCAAAGAAGATGTGGTCCAGACTCGAAGTAGAATGCAAAGAGGACCACACCAAGCTGCTAAGTACAAAAGATGATCAAGCTTAAAGACGTCTTAGCAGCTCATCACCAACAACAACAACAAACAACATCAACAAGAAGCCAGGGCCTGAGGGGTCCTTGTCCGTAGGGACTAAATGAAGTTCCAAGCTTGCTGGGCTTGAAGAGTTCCTAGGGAACTAGAGAAGTTCCAAGGCTGCTGGCCTTGAAGAGTTCTTAGTGAACTGAAGTCCCAAGGCAACTGGCCTTGAAGGAATCTTAGAGATTTAGGGTGCTGCCCTTCCTTAGTGGAAATCCTGCTAGTTGAAACAAGAAGATTGGATTAGGAGCATGAGTCTCTGAACCACTTAAAACCCCTTGTGTCTTTTATTTTATGTCATTTATATTATGTTCATTAACTGCTATAACTGCTATGTATGTTTTAACTGCTTACAACCGAACTAACTCTAAGAACAATGTATGTATGAATATGAATATATCAATGAAGGGGATCTTTTACTTATTCCATTGTACTTGAAAAGATTCTTATGTTTTTCATATACTAAATCATTAGCAATACAAAATAAACGAGAAAAATATTTGAAATGAAAAGGATCTATTCAACCCCCCCTTCTAGATCTATATTGTGCCTACTGGGAACTAACACATATCCCTAAGCTCTGATACGAACTGTGACGCCCTCAAAATAGGTCCACACAACCCATTCTGAGTCGTCAAATACATGGTACAAAAAACAACTACAACTTCATTAATACAATTGTCCTGCAAAATACGATAACATATATACTGTGAGTTTAAATACAAATATTGTCTTCTAGACAATATACACACTCAAATAAGTCCTATTTATAATTATTGATACACTATTTTACAAAATAATGAGGACTACTAAAAACAAGTGCCTTAAAATATAGTTCTCGCTATATTCTCGCCTCCTGAGAAGAAAAATGGAACAAAAAAGAAAAGGGTGAGCTCAACTAGCCCAGTAAAGAATATTATGACTAAGATAATGTACAACAAATTATTCTTAGTCCTCAATAGGGAAAATCTGATAGAATATAATAGACAACAAGTTTTAGATCAACAACTGCAGCGGAAACAACAATTCATTAGAAGACTTAAATAGAGAATGAAATCTACTATCTTCTATTATTTAAAAGTCCATCATAAATATTTTATCCCTGTAACATCAATTAATATACATCTTGAACCAAATATTCATCTTTGCTTTACGGGACAAAGATATTCATTTGTATCACCAGTTCGTCATGTTCATCTCAACACATGTCCATCTTTGCACCACGGCCAAAGATATTCATCATGTAATCATTCATCTTTGCACTACAGGCCAAATATATTCAGTTATATCATCATTTAGGACTGAGGATGATGAAAAATATCTTAAAAAAAACTAATCCAGTGAGATAAAAGGACAAAGATTAGGGATTCTTACTTTGGTTTATCCATGTTCAAAAATACTCCATAATAATCAATTGTAGAGCAGAATTCAAAAATAAAGATCAAAACATGGATACAATCAAATATAGTAACCACAATAGACAACTTGGATAAAAGAAAATTTAATTTTTCTATGAATAGTGTCGTATTTGTGAATAGTAACCCCGACATAAAAATGTAGAAATTTCACAAGAAAAATTATACTTTGTGAATAGTACTCGTGAATAGTACCGTATTCGTGAATAGTGTTGTATACGTGAATAGTGTCGTATACATAAATAGTAACCTCGACATGAAAAGGTAAAATTTCACAATAAAATTCATACCAATATTTTGGTATAATGATATTGAAAGAAATAACATCATTTGCGAAGAAAATAACATCCCTTACCTCAAAAGAATAGTACTTCTGACTGAAATATCGGATATAATGCTGAAGAAAACTTTCACTGCTTATCAACTCTCAAAGTATCTAAATACTCACAAAAATAAGTTCGATATTATATAAAGAGAAAACTTCTGATTCTGGTGTGATTTTCAATTCTAACTAAGCACCCTATTTATAGAAAAATGTCAGAACGTCAAAGTAGACTAAAGTTTCACACGGAGGCTTTTGCAGCCCTTCATCTTTGAAAATGAGCACAATAATTCTCAGCACACCAACAAAGAACAAGATTGGGGCCCACCCATTCTAGAAAATTTCTAAAATGTTTTAAATTTAAACAATAATCAGAAACTTCAATAATTCATAATAAATAGCCTTTTATCAGAAAAATACGAATTTTATGTCCATTCCATAGGAAATTTAATTCTCTACAAGTTTGTAGAAGAAAGTTTTTCCAAATTCCAAACAAAAAATGACCGAAATCCACATACAGATGATTGTTAATACCTCAATTCCGACAAAATACTGATAAAACACCTCAGCATTAATTCCTTCATGTATATCCACATAAAATAAATATTTTCTTATCATATAAATCAATAATTAATTATTCCCAAATAATATTACAGAATCACAATAATGACAACCAGGTCGTTCCCAAGAAAGAGGGGGCTTTCCGATAAAGATTTCTCCTTACTGGCGCGCAATTAGTTGACCAAACCACTTTCCTAGACAAAACTTCCTTAGACATTGCCAATAATGTTATCTAATAATATTATTCAAATAATATGAATTATTGATCTGATAATGGGAAATACTGTGCAGTGACAATTATTAAATTAACAATAATATAAAATATCAACGTAGAAATTATTGAATCAATAAAATAAAATATTGAACAGTAATTACTGTAGCAATTATTGAGTAGTGCCTTCTTACGTAAGAATCAATAATCCACAAACACTGTGCAATACCGTGTGCTACTGTGCAACAACGCGTATTACTTTACTTTACCCATCGGGTATTCCAATAGTGTTAACGGTAAAAACTACATCGTTATTTATAAAAACTTAAACTTATCATTTTCTTCATCCGACCGTTTTACTTTATGGGGCCCACAAATGGTTGTGTCGTCGTACGAATATTCCCCGACATCAAGAATATTCCACGACCAAACGAATATTTCCCGACAACAATGAATATTTTTATAACCACTTGCTTATTTTGCAAAATTTGCACATTTCACCCCTAACCAAAGCATTATATCAAATTAACACCTTATTATTCAAAATAATAATTAGAGGAAATTCAATTTTATTTATAAAAAGTTGTGGTCTTACAGTTAATGAGTTATAACAATTAAAACTCAATGTTTGTAAGAGTTAGAGATGAGAATTGAATGTTATAACTTACGTTATATGTTAGGGAGTTTTCAGATTCGTGTATGTGATTATGTTATGTATTTGGTCAATATGGTTAGACCTTAAATTAAAGGGTATAATTTAACTAATATCGTGGGTGGAACTTATAAAGTTGATCTTAGTATAACTAATAGATGGTGTACTACATATGATATGTGTTGGTGATCGTGAGTTATAATTTAATAGCTTACGCATGAGGCAAGTTTCTGAACTCTAATCTCTGTTTGAGTTACCCTAACTTGTTTACAATTGAGCAAGCTTTCTAACTTCATTCTTTTATAATAAATGAAAGTTTCATAACTCTATTTACCTTTTGTTGTCAAGCAAGTATTTATCGTATCATGACCATTATTAAGCGAGTTCCCTAAACTTTATTTCATCATTTAGAACAAGATCCTTATCCTATCTTGTTTATTATTGTTAAGCAAGTTCATTACCTTAAGTCAATTACGATTATTCAAGTTGCAATTTTATTTAATAAGTTTTTATTCCTAAACCTACTCTTATAATGAACAAAGTTTATAACTCTGTTATTATCAAAAGAGTCTGTAACCTTAGCTTATTGTTATTGTTCAAGCAAGGTTTAGTATACCTTTTAATGCTTTTAAATTCATTCATAAAGCATGACTTTGATGCATTATGTTTATTCAATTGTAGTTCATAACTATTCCATAATGTGTTGTTGTCAAACCCTTGAAACATTATTAAGTTTTGATTCAACTAATCCTTAGTTGATGTTCGTTGAACTCTAAATTACCCTTGAAGCTTATCCAAACCAAAATTACTTTGGTGCTGACTTGTATTCTAAAACTGAGAACAACAACCACATTATAGGGGATTTATTACACGTAAGCGTTTAGATGTTTATGCATAATACATGGTACGAAGGGCTGATCCCCCTAAGCACGCGAAGTCCCTACAGTCTTAGGACTGTTTAGGTTTAAGTTGAAAGAATACTTATAACCGTGGACATAGTTTGTGGTCTTGTGACCCTCAGATACATTTCAAATTCTGTTTTTAGTTCTTAATTATTATTGAAAGAGAATATTATTCAGCTCATTGGCAATTGATGTGATGTTATTATTCATTGTCATTTCAAGTGAGCATTTGTTTTGCTCACTCTTGCATATATAATCCTTGCAGCTAAAGTTGAGAAGGTCGATGAACCTACCACTAGCAAAGGGAAAGGAAAATTGAACAAGTGTTGAAGACTTGTAAAATTTATTGACTTTCTTGATGTCAGACTTTATTTTAAATATTTTGATGTATCATTTAATTTCCGCACTTGATGTCTGTTTTAAAGGCTAGATAACCTGGGAGATTTTATTGGATTTATTAATGTAACCCTTTAATGGGAATATTTATTGTTTAAATTTTATTATGTTTGGGTAGTTATAAATGAATGCTTAGACGGTGAACACCAAATCTTGTAGGAATGAAATACCCAAATTTGGGAGTGTCACATGAGAGATGACAGAGAGACCGAAAGTGAGAGATATGATAGATAGTGAAAGATATGAGACTGAAAGTGAGAGATCAGACATCCGATAGTGAGAGACGAGAGAGTAAAGATTTGAGGATTTGGGTTTTTTATTTCTTATTTGATTATTCGACTTAACCGAATAACACAAAATCCAAACCCAATCCTGAACCCAAAAACTGGATAAAAAATCGGATATAACCGAATTTCAGAAAATACCCGAATTTCAAAAAATACCCGAATTATCAAGAAATTTCGGTTAAAATTCTTCGGTTCGGTTCAGTTTGATTATTCGATTATATCCATTTTTTTTCAGTCCTCATCATTATGGCACGTGAATGAGATGAGCGGAGGTTTCAAATAAAACAAGATCAAGAAAGACTAAGGCGAGAAACTAAATTGGATCAAGAACGAATGAGAATTGAATCAAAATATAAGCAAGAACAAAAGAAGATGGATAAAGAGCTTATGATGACAGATCCAAATTCGCTTCCTACTAAAGAAGGAAAAGCTTTATTAATTGCACAACAAAAAGAAATATGGGTGCGCGTGCAAGGAGGTGTTGAAGACCACTCTAGTGGCAGTGGAGTTTAATTTAATATTATGTGATGTAGTAAGTTTATTTATTTTTTAAATTTTTTATAATGCTGTAGTAAGTATTTTTATTATGTGATGTAGTAAGTTTTTTTATTTTTTAATATTAAATGGTTCAATCACCGAACATTTTCAACAAATGTTCCATGAGATCAGACCAGCTTAACGTCTTATATGTGTCTCTGTCACAAATTCTAGCAAGGTTGGATGAGATATGTGCCACCAAAATGGTTGGATTTCGAGTGTTTTCTGGAGGAGATATAATCTCATATGATGGAGGCCTCCATGTTTCGACATTGGTTCCACGTTCGTCTTTAATGATCATATTGTGTAATATAATGCATGTTCTTTTGATGCAACCCCAAATCCTCGGTACTTCATTTCTCAAGATTTGGTGTTCACTTAATCAAAACATTCATTTCTAACTACCCAATTATAATAAATAAATTGAATAATAAAACCCCATATGTGATTAAACTTAAATAAAAATATCCCGTGTTATCTAACCTTTAATCATCATTCAAATGCGGAAAACATTACATAACTTCTTTAAAATAAAGTCTAAGATCAACATAAAAAAGTCTAACATCTTAATCAAAGTAAAAATTACAAGTCTTCATCACTTGTACATTTTTCCCTTTCTTTGCTAGTCAAAGGTTCACCTACCTTCTTCTTCTTTCGCAGAATGAGTTTATAATATGCAAGAGTGAGCAAAACAATTGCTCACTGGATATAATATGGAATCAACAGAGTATAACAATAATAACTGTCAAAATAGGCTCATCAAAAGTGAATAGTACTCTATCAACAATAATCAGAAACTGAAATTCCAAAATATGGAAAATATACATCACTGAGGGTCGTAAGACCATGAACTACGTCCACAGTTGCAAGTAATCTTTCAACTCCAACTTTAACAGTCATAAGACTATAAGGACCTCATCTTAGGGGATCACCCCTTCGTACAATGTATTGTGCACAAACATTTTAACGATATGCGTAAGTTAACCCCTAATCATAACAATAGGGTTGTTCATCTCAGTATTTAGAGTACAAGTCCGCACCAAAGGAAGTTTGGTTTGGATAAGCTTTCAAGGTAATTTGGAATTCAACGAACATCAACTAAGGAGTAGTTGAATAAAATCAATAACACTATACTATAGAATAATCGTGATTGAATCAATCATAGTAAACTAAAGTCATGCTTTAGGAATAATCTAATAGCATACAATTTGAATAACTATAGCACACCTTGCTTAAACAATACTAAGCCAAGGTTAATTAGAATTGAATACTAAGCATGTATAGCAATTTGAACGATAAAAATGTTCGACATTAGTATGTATATAGTTGTGCATGCTAAACAACAAGTTAAATACAAGAATAACTTGCTCCAAAATAACTTACATCATTATATTGTAATCGAATTAAAAATAGCAATTGAATTAACAAGATAATAGATTAGAAAACTTGCCTTGTTCGTAGATTAAACCGAATAATTCGAATCACAATATCCTATATACATATGTCATCATGACATAGTTAGTCATTATCACATAACTAATACATTCATCATGTAGGTTTGATTATTTAATCACATAATCAAGTTATAACATAAGTTAATAACATAATTATTCATAGTATTGAAATACTACAATCAATATTTTCTGATCCTACTATCATCACATAATGTTTCTTAAAATTTCGTGTAAAAAAAGTATAATTGTCGAGACCATTCTCACGACTCACTGCATGGCCACGGTTTACTTAATCGTGGGTCGCTATGGCGTGAGGACATGGAAGGATACTATTGCGACGATGAATAAACTACTGAACGTGCAATGTATGCGATGGCGATAATGTCATGGGCGCCACTAACGTATCATTGGTATTGTGCGTGTTACTGCATGAAGTCAAGTAGCGCATTTTCAAAACGACTTAATAAAGACAATACAAAAAAGCCATTTTGGCCTACAAGCTCATTTCTAACAGACTAATTCACATGCAATTCATACAAAAACTTCATGTAAACATAATTTAAGAACTCTTAACATGTTTCTACCCATACAACAACATAAACAACAAATTTAAAACATCCAATTTCATTGTTTTTGATAAAAACTCACTTTTGATATTTCAATGAAAATCAACATCGTAAATTTTGTTTTCAACCAAAACAATTAATTCAAAGCATCTTTATCAATAATTATACATACTCTATCAAATTAGATGATCAATTTATCAACTAAACAACTAATTAACCCTCAATTTCTACTTTAAATTAACCCATACTCATTCACAAAACTCTCTCATAAAAAGGTTTTCTTTACAAACTACATACATAACAACAATACATTGACTATAACTTATGAAAATCGTTTTAACATCACTAGTATATCATATAAAGCCACATAACAACAAAAATTCATGCTTACACAAGGATTCTACAGAGAATTTGGGAAGAGAAAAACTAAACTTTTAAAACTAAAAAAAATAGAACAATACCTTGAAGAAGATGATGATGATGGCTATTCCTTTCTATTCTCAAGCTTCTTCTTCTCCAATCTCTAGCATTTCTTCCTCTCTCTTTTTTTTTTCTTCTTCTTTCTTCTTCTTCTTCCTCCGAAGTTTTTTTTTTCTCTCTAACCTCTCTCCTCTATTCTTACGTCTTATGATATAACGTATATGGATATAATATATATTGATTATATGATATAAATATAAAACATATAACTGATATCAGTTATTTGAGTTTTGAAAATCAAAAGCCACAAGGCTTGTTTGGCTAACCACTAAAAATATAATCCATTAATCCTTATGCCTTGTTTGGTAAAACACAATTATATTAAAGACTTAATAGGCATTAGGCCTTGTTTGGCAAAAACTGGATTAAGCTCTTTTAACTTATTTTAATAACTCCTTTATAGCAAGGTTATTTGTCACACATTAATTTAATTAAATTAATCAATTAAAATATTAATCTATTAAATTACTTTAACACATAAATCATTATCACAAAACTATAATTTCTTTATAATTATAATTTTATTTAACCAACTAACACTTTATTTTAAATCACAAATTCCAATTAGAATATTATAATTCATTTAATCATTATTAGCTCCCTAACTTAATTATTAAATTAAATTAGTATATAACCTCATAACAATTAATTTTCTTAGCTCCTTAATTATTTATTCAACAAATAATTAACTAAATCACATCAACTCAAATTGCCATTAAATACTTATATAATTCAATAAATATTTAATATTGCAAATAAATATTTAATATTTAATATTTAATTATTTATTCAACAAATAATTAACTAAACCACATCAACTCAAATTGAACAATTATTTATTCAACAATAAACATATCCATTAAATACTTATATAAATCAATAAATATTTAATATTACACTTTAAAATTCTAGAATGTTACATCATTCCTCCTTACAAGGATTTTGTCCTCAGAATCACAACTCAAACAAATCATTCGTTACATTCTTCCCTACTTTACAAAGATTTTTGTCCTCGTAATCGAAGACACTGATTAAACAAATAACTCTGTGGTACTCTTTTCAACATTTTTCTTCGAGTTCCCACGTAGCTTCTTCAAAGATTGTGGTTCCTCCATATCACCTTCACGGAAGGTATCACTTTATTCATGAGCACTTGTTCTTTCCCGTCGACTATCCGGATAGAACCTCTTCATAAGACAAATCTTTCTCGAACTCGCAATGGTTCGTACTTTCGATCACGTGTTTGTAGTCGGGTTTATATGGTCAGAATAATCAAAATGAAAAACATTATGAATGTTTTCCAACTCGAGGTAGAGCTACCTCGTAAGCCACTTCTCCCACTCTTCGCAAAGACTTCAAAGGGTCCAATAAACCTCGGGCTTAGCTTTTCCTTTTTATCGAAAACGAATTTTCCCTTCCAAGGAGAAACTTTTAGGAATACAAAGTTCCTACTCGAATGCACGATCTTATCTGTGTTGATCAAGATACTTTTTTTTCATTCTGTCTTGAGTCTGCTACCAATCTTGTCTCGATGAGTTTGACAACGTCGCAGTTTGTTGTACTAGTTCGGTCCTAAGCGAATTGGCGTTCATCGACTTCATCCCAAACACGTTGGAGTTCGCACTTTCGCCCAGATAATGCCTCGTAAGGTGGCATGTCGATGTTTCAAGTGATACTGTTGTTGTAAGCAAATTCCACCAACCAGTAAATGTTCTTCCCACCTTCCTTTAAAGTCCATGACACATGCTCTCAAAGATATCTTCCAATGTCTGAATTATTCATTCGCTTTGGCCATCTGTTTGTGGATGATAAGTCGTACTCATCATTCAAGTGTGTCCCCATGCATTCTTGTAGTCTCTTCCGTAAATTTGACGTGAATCGCGGATCTCTATCGGACACAATTGATAATCGGCACTCCATGTCTCAAACGATCTCTTTAATGTACAATCTTGCCAACCGATCAAGATGAATCTAATCTTTATTGTAAAAAAGTGCGCCGATTTCGCCACCATCCACTATCACCCAAATCGCATCACATCCCTCTCCGAGTAGTTGGAAGACCACCACAAAATCCATCGTGATGTGTTCTACTTCCATTTCGTATTTCCAATGGTTGGAGTAATCCATTTGGGTCTTTGATGTTCGGCTTTTACTCTTTGACATGTCAAGCATTTTCGCCACGATTCTCACAACTTCCCTTTTCATATTTGGCCACCAAAAATATCGGCACAAATCTTGATACATATTCGTGCTTCTTGGATGAATTGAATATCTTGAGCTATGAGCTTAGGTCAAAATTTCTTCTTTCAGCTCTGGTGTTGCTGAAACCCAGATTCTTCGCTCAAATCGTAGTAGTCCTTCGGTATCGATCTTGTATTTTACATCACTACCCTCAATCAGATTCTCTTTGATTTTCCCACACTCTTCATCTTGTAGTTGAGCATCCTTCACTTTGTCCACTAAAGTTGGACTAGCTTCTATCTGGAATAGTTGTTCATCAGATTCTTTTGGAAATTTGATTTCCAACTCCAGTTTTGTCATTGCTGAAATGAGCTCCTCCTGAGTTGTTATCAGCATCAACTTTTCCCGACCTTTCCTCGCTTAAAGCATCGCGCAACCACATTCGCTCGCTTTTCGGATGATAAAAGATCTCACAATCATAATCTTTTATCAATTCCATCCATCTTCTTTGACGACATGTTCAAATCCTTTTGAGTGAAAATATACTTGAGACTTTTGTGGGTCGTGTAGATCTCACATTTTCTCCATAAAGATAGTGTTCCATATCTTCGAGAGCAAATACAATCGCAGCCTAATTCCAAATCATGAGTCTGATACCCTTTCTCATAATCCTTCAATTGTCTTGATGCATACGTTAATAACTTTGTCGCTCGCATAAGAACACAACCCAACCCTTTGTGTGAGGCATCACTATACACCACAAAATTTCTGTATTATCCGGTAATGCCAACACAAGTGCCACACTTAACTTCTTCTTCAAATCTTGAAACTCTCTTCACATTTCTCCGTCCAAACAAATTTTACCAGCTTTCCTTGTCAAATTTGTTAGCGGAGTGGCTATCTTAGAAAAATCTTGAATAAATCTTCTATAATAACCAACCAGTCCCAAGAAACTCCTCACTTCTGATGGTGTTCTTGGTTGTTCCCAATTAATCACAGCTTCCACTTTTGACGGATCCACTGAAATCCCATCTTTGTCAATCACATGCCCCAAAAATTGTACACAGTCGAGCCAAAATTTGCACTTAGAGAATTTTGCATACAACTTTTCCTTTCTTAGTGTTTCCAATGTCAAACGTAAGTGTTCCACGTGTTCTTCTTGAGTTTTGGAATACACTAGAATGTCATCGATGAATACCACTACAAACTTGTCTAAGAATGGTTTAAACAACCTATTCATCAAATCCATGAATGCAAAGAGTGCATTGGTTAAACCAAAAGACATCACCGTAAACTCGTAATGTCCATACCGAGTTTCAATGTCATTCGTGGTATATCCTCCTTCCTCACTTTCAATCGGTGGTACCCACTTCTCAAATCTATTTTCAAAAGTATTTAGCACCCTTCAATTGGTCAAACAAGTCATCTATTCTTGGCAACGGGTATTTTTTTTAATAGTGACTTTGTTTAACTCCCTCGTAATCAATGCAAAGACGCATTGATCCATCCTTCTTCTTCATTTAATAAAATGGCGCGCCCCCACGGCGACACGCTTGGTTGAATATATTTCTTGTCCAAAGCAACTCTTGCAATCTGTATTACATCGGTTCCTTCATTTCTACGGAGCCATTCTCAGACAGGGCCTTCGATATCGGTGTTGTTCTTCTTGCTAAGTCGATCTTAACTCAATTTCTCTCAACAAAGGAAGTCCCGCAAATCCTCTGGAAAAACGTCTTCGAATTCCCTCACTACTGGTATTTCTTCCAGTTTTACATTCTTCTTCTGAGTATCGACTATGTAAGCTAAATAGCCCACACAGCCTTGACTCAACAATTTCTTGGCCTGCATAATCGTTAGACATTTCATCCTGCTCAGGCGACTTGCTACCATAGAATACTACCTTCGATTTGAGTCATAAGGTTTTACACTTCTTTTTGGCAATCAATTACCGCTCCATTTGAAACAACCAATCCATTCCCAAAATAACATCAAACTCTCCAAGTCTAATCTAATCAAATCTACCATAAAGATATTCTCCTTAATGTTCACCCTACAGTTCTTGTATACGAATCTAACAGGGATTACTTCCTTATTCGCAATTTCTATGTTCAAAGGAAAATTCAGTTCTTCTCAGGCAATTCTAACCTCTTAGCAAATTCATCGATATAAATAAACAAGTAGCACCTAAATCAAATAATACATAAGCATTTATATCATTGATTGGGATAATACCTGGCACCACATCTTTTGATTGCACAACATCTTGCATAGTCATGTTGAAGGTTCTGGCTGTGGGTTTATTTGATGTTGCAAGTCCTGCAATGGCCCATGTACCTCCATTGTTACCTCCATTACTTCTGGTAGTCACTCCATCCTTCTTCTTAGGGCATTCACGAGCAAAGTGATCCTTGGATCCGCACGTGAAGCACGCATTCTTCTTTGGTTGAGTGCAATTTGGGGCGATGTGACCCTCCTGGCCACAATTGAAGCAAACTCGTTTCCCCATCAAGCACGCACCCTTGTGAAATTTCCCGTATATCGCACACGCCTCAAACTTTTTGTTTTGCTGGTTACTCTGATGGTTTCCAGCACCCATGTTCCCATTCCACTTCCTCTTCAAGTTGTTGTTGTTGTTGTTGTTGTTGTTTCCACCACCACCATTCTTAATCTCATTCTCATTCTTCTTCTTCTTTCGTTTGATTGAATTTTGTCACCGCCTCGCCTCCACCTTCAAGTGTAGTATCGCTTTCTCCATCATCACCTAAACGTCTTCAATCGAACAGGAAACCCTACATATGACAGCCCAGGCTTCGGTCCTGTTCAAATCTCTTCGCTTTACGCCGTCTTCAGTCTTCGATTGATATGGCGTAAACCTCGCCAATTCGTTAAATTTTGCAGATACTCGAGATACTCATCATTCCTCGCTTTAATTCCGTAAACCGCACTTCTAATCGACTCTTTGAACTCCGGAAAATAGGTCTCAAGAACAACTCCTTGAACCTATCCTGTGTCATCACCCTGGCCCTTCACGAGTTTTATTGGCTCGCCACCAATAACTAGCTTTCGCTTTCAACATGAAAGTTGCAAAGCAAATCTTCCGATCATCCCCTACCCTAGCGACATCGAACACCTTTTCTATCTCCATAATCCAGGTTTGTGCTTCGACTGGATTCATGGACCCACGGAATTTAGGTGGTCCAACCGCCTTGAAATCCTTAAACGTTGTACCATGGTTTTGTGGTTGATTCTGCAACGCTCCTGTCAGTAGTGTCACTAATTGTTGGACGGGATTATCTTCAACATCATTATTGTTAGTTCTCTCATTGGTTTCTCTCGTCGGGGTGGTTCACGCCCTGGGAGGCATTTTTTGTTAAAACAAAACATCTATTAGACTATCACTCAACTTCTTTAAGTATTTTCTAATTAACTTGCCTCCATAAAAGAAATAACCACATAACACATAACACTTTGAATAAAATAATAACTTTTATTTATTCATCACCTTTTGAAAAAACAAAAAAACAATAGCATCTCTCGCTATTTACATTACTTTCCGAACTACAAAAGTTTTTCAGGACAACATCATTATTATCATATCCCATAGGTTACATAACACTTGGGATTTACAATTTATTTAACCTTTCACTCATCATGATGCACATTTTCTACGATGTTCTATTAAGATACTTCTTAGCCCTATCACGTTCTTTCCTCCATGACTCAAACATTGTTCGCGATCTAACACACGAATGATGGCAAGTCTCTCGAAATCGAATCGGATATCCCATGACCCGATCTTGAGCTCGATTAATTGCGGTATTAAATACTTTATCCATCTCTTCCATCTTCATCCTCTTTGTGTTTGTGTGTCTCTTTATCGCTTCTTCCTGTTCGTTGAAAAGCTTCCTCATAAGCATCTTCGCTCTAGCCCTCTTAGTAGCTTCTTCTCTCAGCTTGTTCTTCGTTCACGACCACTCTCGATCAGTTGTTCTTTCTCTCCTTGATCTGCATTTAGTTTCTCCTCGACATTTGTCACCGTTCTTCACGATCCCGGATCTCGCCATCTTTTTGTGTCATTCAGATCGTTGTTCAACTATTATCTCCTGTAACTCCTCAACAAAGATCTCTGAAGTTCCACATTATGGTCATGCACCTCATCGATATATACTACCATTATCGAGTTAAGTGGAATCCTTTCCTCCTCGTCCTCTTCATCCTCATCCTCCCGTGGGTAACTCAATGGGATCCTCCTCATCTATTTCCACGTCATCATCCTCATCTTCAACTCATCGTGACCAACTGGCCGACTCTCGTGGCGAAGAGTTGTTCCTAAAAACTACCGAATGTCATGAGGCTCCTCCTCTATAGGCATTTGAGGTCCCTCCTCCCTAGCCCCGATTGGATTCTCGACATTAGTCATCCCGACAACAAAGTTTTAAAGTTTTAATTATTAATCATTTCTACACGACACTCACGAGTACATAAACTATAAACACATAAGCACATAAGTGTTTTATTACTTTTTCTTAAAACTCGATAAGAGTTATCTCCACTATCTTTTCAAAGGTTACTTCCTAAGGTTTTCCCCCACCTAAGGTTCATAACCTAAAGCTTTGATACCAACTTGTGACACCCCCAAATCTCGGTACTTCATTTCCTCAAGATTTGGTGTTCACTTAATCAAAACATTCATTTCTAACTACCCAATTATAATAAAATTGAATAATAAAAACCGCCTACATACAGTGATTAAACTTAAATAAAAATATCCCAAAGTTATCTAACCTTTAATCATCATTCAAATGCGGAAAACATTACATAACTTCTTTAAAATAAAGTCTAAGATCAACATAATAAAAGTCTAACATCTTAATCAAAGTAAAATTACAAGTCTTCATCACTTGTACATTTTCCTTTTCTTTGCTAGTCGAAGGTTCACCTACCTTCTCTTCTTTAGTCTTGCAATGAGTTTATAATATGCAAGAGTGAGCAAAACAATTGCTCACATCGGATATAATATGGAATCAACAGAGTATAACAATAATAATTGTTAAAATAGGCTCATCAAAAGTGAATAGTACTCTATCAACAATAATCAGAAACTAAAATTCCAAAATATGGAAAATATACATCACTGAGGGTCGTAAGACCATGAACTACATCCACAGTTGCAAGTAATCTTTCAACTCCAACTTTAACAATTATAAGACTATAAGGACCTCGTACTTAGGGGGATCAGCCCTTCGTACAATGTATTGTGCACAAACATTTTAACGCTATGCGTAAGTTAACCCCTAATCATAACAATAGGTTGTTCATCTCTCAAGATTTAGAGTACAAGTCCGCACCAAAGGAAGTTTGGTTTGGATAAGCTTTCAAGGTAATTTGGAATTCAACGAACATCAACTAAGGAGTAGTTGAATAAAATCAATAACACTATACTATAGAATAATCGTGATTGAATCAATCATAGTAAACTAAAGTCATGCTTTAGGAATAATCTAATAGCATACAATTTGAATAACTATAGCATACCTTGCTTGAACAATACTAAGCCAAGGTTAATTAGAATTGAATACTAAGCATGCATAGCAATTTGAATGATAGAAATGTTCGACATTAGTATATATAGTTGTGCATGCTAAACAACAAGTTAAATACAAGAATAACTTGCTCCAGAATAACTTACATCATTATATTGTAATCGAATTGAAAACAGTAATTGAATTAACAAGATAATAGATTAGAAAACTTGCCTTGTTCGTAGATTAAACCGAACAATTCGAATCACAATATCCTATATATACATCGTCATCATGACATAGTTAGTCATTATCACATAACTAATACATTCATCATGTAGGTTTGATTATTTAATCACATAATCAAGTTATAACACAAGTTAATAACATAATTATTCATAGTATAGAAATACTACAATCAATATTGTACAATCCTACTATCATCACATAATGTTTCCTAAAATTTCGTGTACAAAAAGTAAATCGTCGACCATTTCATTGACTCAACATGCGGCACGCCTACGCTTATTCTCGTGGGTCGTGGTCACTGCGGCGTGAGGATGGCGATGCATGCACATGAATAAATACTAACGAAGCGCTAGCTGCTAGCATGGCGATGTATGGCATCAGCGCCACTAACGTGATCATTGGTCATGCACATGCACATGTCAAGTCATAGATTCGATCGACAAACTTTCAAAGCAATAAAGACAAAAAAAAGCCATTTTGGCCTATAAGCTCATTTCTAATGTACTAATTCACATGCAATTCATACAAAAACTTCATGTAAACATAATTCAAGAACTCTTAACATGTTTCTACCCATACAACAACATAAACAACAAATTTAAAACATCCAATTTCATTTTTTTGCTAAAACTCACTTTTGATATTTCAATGAAAATCAACATCAGTAAATTTTGTTTTTCAACCAAAACAATTAATTCAAAACATCTTTATCAATAATTATACATACTCTATCAAATTAGATGATCAATTTATCAACTAAACAACTAATTAACCCTCAATTTCTACTTTAAATTAACCCATACTCATTCACAAAAACTCTCTCTCAAAAAAGGTTTTCTTCACAAACTACATACATAACAACAATACATTGACTATAACTTATGAAAATCATTTTAACATCACTAAGTATATGTCATATAAAGCCACATAACAAAAAAATTCATGCTTACACAAGGATTCTACAGAGAATTTGGGAAGAGAAAAACTAAACTTTTAAAACTAAAAAAAAATAGAACAATACCTGAAGAAGAAGATGATGATGGCTATTCCTTTCTCATTCTCAAGCTTCTTCTTCCAATCTCTAGCCTTTCTTCCTCTCTTCTTTTCTTTCTTCTTCTTCTTCTTCTTCTTCTTCCTCCGAAGTTTTTCTTTTCTTCTCTCTAACCTCTCTCCTCTATTCTTACGCCTTATGATATAACGATATGGATATAATATATATTGATTATATGATATAAATATAAAATATATAACCGATATCGCTTATTTGAGTTTTGAAAATCAAAAGCCATAAGGCTTGTTTGGCTAACCACTAAAAATATAATCAATTAATCCTTATGCCTTGTTTGGTAAAACACAATTATATTAAAGACTTAATATGCATTAGGCCTTGTTTGGCAAAACTGAATTAAGCTCTTTTAATTTATTTTAATAACTCCTTTATAGCAAGGTTATTTGTCACACATTAATTTAATTAAATTAATCAATTAAAATATTAATCTATTAAATTAGTTTAACACATAAATCATTATCACAAAACTATAATTTTTTTATAATTATAATTTTATTTAACCAACTAACACTTTATTTTAAATCACAAATTCCAATTAGAATATTATAATTCATTTAATCATTATTAGCTCCCTAACTTAATTATTAAATTAAATTAGTATATAACCTCATAACAATTAATTTTCTTAGCTCCTTAATTATTTATTCAACAAATAATTAACTAAATCACATCAACTCAAATTGCCATTAAATACATATATAATTCAATAAATATTTAATATTGTAAATAAATATTTAATATTTAATATTTAATTATTTATTCAACAAATAATTAACTAAACCACATCAACTCAAATTGAACAATTATTTATTCAACAATAAACATATCCATTAAATACTTATATAAATCAATAAATATTTAATATTACACTTTAAAATTTCGGAATGTTACGCTCTCATTGCTTTAGAGAGCTTGATGATGCAAAAAGAACTAGTCGTTCATAGAAATAAATTGAGATGATGAAGCCATTAGATTATTGAAAATATAAGATGAAAAGAAAATAATGTATGAAAGTTTATGGTTTAAAGAAGTATAAAGTGGTGTTTATATAATGAATTGTAAATATTACCGTTGGAGTGTTGATATTACCGTAGGAGTATTGTGTTTTGTGGGATGGTCTCAGTTTTTTGGTTGATTGATGTGGAAGTGTTACTAAACACTCCCACTACAATGAATGAGCATTTAACAATTTTATCTTTACTACTCCCTCCGTTCCTTAAAATAAGTCATTTTAGATAAATATTTTTGTTCCTAAATATAAGTCGTTTGAGAATTTCAAGTAAACATTAATTGCTTAGTTTCCAATATTACCCCAAGTAATAAATATAACTTTGGTTCTCTCACTATTTTTTACCCAATAAATAACACTCTCTTCTTTCAATATAAAGGCAATATAGACAATTGATAGTATATTTAATGCTATACAATCATTTCCTTAATACTTGTGTACAACTCTAAAACGACCTATATTAAAAAATGGAGGGAGTATTAAATATTTGAGAGGCTTGCCATGTCATTCGTGGGTCCCATTTAGCATCAATTTCCAATGGAGATGCTTAGATTCAGCGGGAAGGTGAGTTACTATACCCCATTACGTTAATATGTTTATATTTTTAGGAGTTTCTTTAGATAAATTCAAACGTACGAATTTTAAAAATAAATAAAAATATTTGAACATATGATTTGATGATTTTTATTATCAACTTTATGGTAATGAAAGTTCAACTAATCTTAATTGTCAAAAAATATATTTATTTTACAATATTATAGTAATGGTGCTACACAATTTCAAATTTAATAAAAATTATGTTTACTCTTATTTTTGCATGATCTTTGTATGCGTAAGGCTAATTTTTACTAAAAAACTTGAGATAAACTAATTTTATAAAATTAAGGTATATAACTTGTACACCGTAGAGGTATCTCCCTCAAACCCAATTAATTATACAAAACTATCTTATTTTATGAAAAATGATACTACCTCCGTCCCATAATAATTGTTTTTTAGCTTAAATCACACATACCAATACACAAGCTAAAATGACAAAAATACCTTTAAATATATTTTCTTTAAATTTGAAGAGTTAATGAGTGTCATTTAATTGTAGTGATGGTAAGATGCAATAAATACCATTGAATGCATAAGGGCATATATGAGAAAATATTATAAAAATTGTATTGGAGTTCTAACACATCACTTATTTTGGGAAAAAATATTAAGCCTAAAAAAGTACTTATTGTGGGACGGATGTAGTATTTATTACGAATGTTTATGTTGACATTTTGATTGTTAGTTACGTGAATAAGGAATAATGATATTTTTTTTAAAATATGTGTAATAATTGAGATATTTTTATAATTTTTACTACAATTGTAAAACGTAAATTCATTGCAAAAGACTTATTTTATTAAGTAGCCTTAAGCATGCTTATTACCTTTCCCCCGCCAGTTACACCAGTTCCGAGTGTATTTTAACTAATCAAATTTTAAGACATCTATTTAGTGTAACGGATAGATTTCTACTCAATCTTCTCTCCCTCCCTCCCTACCTCCCTCCCTTAGGTCTTCCTGCCACACCTCCTTCATTTCCCTCAGGCTTCTTTCACATCTACGCCCATACACTCATTTAAACCAAACCAAACCAAACCAGAAAAAATAATTTTGCACAAGAAATATAGAGATGAAGATTGCTAATGGATGGTACACATTCTTCAAGACTGGTGCGATACACAACCAAATTCAAAAATCGGAGTTATTGTATGGTTAATCTTTCTCGCGAGTTTGAATCTTCTAAACAGGTATATATCGACTGTAATTTCTGGAATTGATGCATTTTATTTTGAATTTTATGTTAGTTAGCGGAATTTGGCGGATTAGGTAGAGATTTTCCATGTCGGTTGTTCATAGTCCATACGTTAATCAGTTCAGGACACTGATACATTCGTACTTTTTCTGGTGGATTTAGAATTTGTATCACAATTTATTGTATCTAGTTTTTTGCTTATTAGCATTTCTGTGCAGTATCAGTTTTTTTTTAATCTTCATCTGCTTATATTTTTTCACAAATATTTTTTCTAATTGTTTGTCCAAATATTACTTGTCAAAAAGAAAAGTTTGTCTAATATTATCCTGCAGTCAATTGATTTCTTGGTTGTTTGTTTAACTATAGATGCTGACATATTTTTAGGTCATCTTGAGCACATCATATATCTTTGTAACACAAACTATGACATATCTGCTGAAGAACTCAAGTTAAGTATTCCCAGTGAGAAGTAGAACTATCCATAGTTTATGTAGAAATTGAGAAGTTTATTTCATTAAAGTTATCTCTATTTATTACATAGATTGATATATATACATAAAACAACCTAATTACATTTATGGTAATTCCTAAATTATAGTAATGTGTACACACTGATTAAGGAAGCTACAATTATGGTATATCCTGTCATATCTTCTAACACTGCCATATCTTCTAACACTCTCCCTCAAGTTGGTGTATAGATGTCTCGCATACCCAACTTGAAACATAGTGGATTAAACATCTTACTACTAAGACCCTTGGTCAAAATATCGCAAGATGATTTTCTGTTTTGACAAAAGGTAAGCAAATAAGACCACTAGTTAACTTTTCTTTGATGAAGTGTCTGTCAATCTCAATGTGCTTCGTTCTATCGTGTTGTACTGGGTCGTTCGCAATACTAATGGCTGCCTTATTATCACAAAATAACTGCATAAGCCTATTAGTTGTAACACCCAAATCTTCTAACAAGGTTCGAAACCACATTAGTTCACATATACCCAAGGCAATAGCTCGATATTCCGCTTCAGCACTAGAACTGCTACCACGGATTGTTTCTTACTACGCCAAGTAACAAGATTACTTCCAACAAATGAACAGTAACCTGATGTAGAACGACGATCCTCTTTAGAGCTACGCCAAGTAACAAGATTACTTCCAACAAATGAACAGTAACCTGATGTAGAACGACGATCCTCTTTAGAGCTTGCCCAATCTGAGTCGGAAAAAGCTTCAACTCTCATATGACCATGTGGTGCGAACAATAACCCTTTTCTTGGAGCAGACTTGAGATACCTCAAAATTCTGTAAACATTTTTCATGTGACAATGTCAAGGATCATGCATATACTGACTCACTATTTCCACAGCATAAGATATATCAGGTCTAGTATGAGAAAGATATATCAATCGTCCCACCAAATGTTGATATCTTTCTTTATCAACTATAGGTCCTGTGCCACCTACTATATGATGATTAACTTCAATAGGGGAAATCAACAGGCTTACATCCCATTATGCCAGTTTCTGTTAAAAGATCAAGGACATACTTTCTTTGAGATAAAAAAATCCCACTGGTAGATCTTGCAACTTCAATATCAAAAAAATATTTCAAAGGACCAATATATTTGATCTCAAATTCTTTGGCCAAACTTGCTTTGAGATTCACTATCTCTTCTATTTTATCCCCTGTCACCACAATGTCATCAACATAAATAGGGTATGATTCGCTCTATTTATCTGTTTGACAAATAGGGTATGATCCGCTCTACTCTGCTTGTACCCAAATCTTATCATTGCTTTGTGGAATCTACCAAACCAAGCTCTGGGAGATTGCTTCAACCCATATAAAGCCTTTCGCAGTTTACAAACCTTACCCTTGGTGGTAGATGAAGCAAAACCAGAGGGATATCCTCTAAGTCAACATGAAGGAATGCATTTTTCACATCCAACTGTTGAATATCCCAGCCGAAGTTTGCTGCACATGAGATTATGGTACGAACATAGTTCATCTTTGCCACAGGAGCAAATGTCTCCTGGAAATCAATCCCATGAGTTTGAGTGTATCCTTTTGCAACTAATCTGGCTTTGAATCGCTCAACTGTCCCATCTGGCTTCTGTTTGAGGTATACCCATTTGCAACCAACTGATCTTTTTCCGTAAGGAAGTGAGACTAGTTCCCATGCATCATTCTTTTTCAGGGCATTCATCTCCTCTATCATAGCCTGTTTCTAATTCTCATCACTCATTGCTTTTCTCCATCCCTGAGGTACAAATATTGAAGACAAGGAAGAAACAAAAGAGTGATAGGATGCAGACAATTTATCATAGGCTACGAAATTAGAGATCGGATGTTGAGTACAAGCTCTAACCCCTTTTCTAAGAGCAATAGGAATATCAGTATCATCAGATGAACAAGTAGGATTAGGATTCTCACCATTAGCATTATCAAGACTAGGTTCTGAGCAAGGTTGGAGTAGTGGTGCAGAAATGGTGACCTTATGCTTGCCTCTTCGAATATAGGTTCTCAACTCAGGTTCATTCTGTAACTCCCCTTGTGTAGAATTATCACGATCATCAATAGGAACAAGTGAAGATTGAAGAGGAAAAGAGAGTAGAATAGAACTTGTAATGCCAGCCTCAGGAGGAAACTTCTCCTCATCAATGACATCCTCCCCCTGAGGAGAAGGTGAAGAAGAATAAAAAGGTTCAAATTCCCAAAAAATTACATCCCGAGTGACGAATACTTTGTGTGAAGGAGGATGATAACATTTATACCCTTTTTGGGTAGGAGAGTAACCAATGAAAACACACCGACAACCAAAGACTCGAGGCGAAGGACTGGTTGTGCGGTGAAGCAAAGATATTGGACTTTGTTCCCAAGAATTCTAGAAGGAAGTCGATTTATCAAAAAAGCAGCAGTCAAAACAGCATTGCCTCATAAAAATTTAGGGGTGTTAATAGTGAACATAAGGGTGCGGGCTACCTCTAATAAGTGGCGATTCTTTCTTTCCACCACGCCATTTTGTTCTGGAGTTTTGACACAAGAGGTTTGAAGAATAATGCCATGCTTAGAGATAAGATGCAAAAGCAGTATTATTACTATATTCACGACCATTATCACTATGGAGAATCTTTACTTTAGCTTCAAATTGGGTTTGAATCATTTTATGAAATTCCTGGAAACAATCAAACACCTTATCTTTGGAACAAAGAAGATAAATCCAAGTTATACGAGAATGACAATCAATAAAGCTAACAAACCATCTACGGCCAGAACGGAAAACAACCCAAGAGGGCCCCCACACATTAGAATGTATAACAACAAAAGATTCTGAATGTCGACTGTTAATAGCAGAATAAATAGAACGTTTGTGTTTCCCCAATTCAAATGGTTCACACAAAAACTGAGTTTTATTACATTGTTGAACTAAAGATGGAAACAAAGACTCTAAATCAGAAAAAGAGGGATGTCCCAAATGTCGATGCCACTTATGGAGAGAAGACAAACTTGAGTCAGAAGTAGAGTGAAGAGCCTGAGTAGGGAACATATTCGACGAGGGAATATCTAAGTAATAGAGACCACCAACTACACTACCACTGCCACTCTTCTGCCCCGTCACCAAGTCCTGAAAAACACAATGAGATGAGAAAAAGGTTAACATATTTGCAGTGAATGAAGGAATATGAAGAACAGATGACAATGTCAATGAAGGGGTACAAACTACAGAACCTCTCCCAGAGATAGAAGAGAGGGAACCATCAGCTATGAAGTAAAGAGGGTGGAGGACCCGGTCATATGCTCGAAGGCACCTATGCCAATGATCCAACTAGAGCAAGTTGATGAAACATTAAGAGCACAAGATTGTATACCTGACTGGGCGTAATGAGAAGAAGTGAATTTGGAATAGAGTTTCAAAAAAGCTGAGATTTCCTCAGGAGTGAGTGCAAAAGTAGTGTCTGAAGCAGTTGAGGTATCAACCTGAGGTGTGGTAGTAGTCACATAGGCATGAGATCCACGTCCACGACCACTACCAAACCTACCCCTCGTCCTTTAGGACGTCCATGAAGTTTGAAACAACGATATCTGGTATGGTTCTTACCCCCACAGTAGTCACATTCACGAGATTCCTTCTCAACAGGAGACGAAGTAGTGAAGCCAACCTTAGGAGATAAAGCAACCATAGCGGATCGATCAACATAATTTAAAACCATTACCCGATGCCTACTTTCCTCTTGTTGGACTCTAGCATGAGTCTCTCGTAACAATGGAAAAGGTGTCTGACCAATCAACTGTGCTCGAACTTGATCAAATTCTATATTCAAACCTGCCAGGAAATCCACAACTCTATTTGCACTAACAAACTTCTGATAAGCTGCTGCATCTTCCAGACATTTAGCTGAAAAGACCCGGTAATGATCAAGTTCCTGCCAAAGAGCATTAACTTTTGCAAAATACTGAGCCACAGTCTTCTCCCCTTGATTTAGCTCGCGAATCCTTTTACGAATATCATATGCCTTAGACATACCACCAGAAACAGAGAAAGTTTGAGAGATAGCCTCCCAAAGCTCATAGGCAGTGTCTAAGAACATGTAACTACTCCGCATACTAGGTTCCATGGAATTAAAAATCCATGTTTTTACTATGGAATTATCATATTTCCATTCCTCTTGGATCAGACCCGGTTTCTCAGGCATAGTGGTTGTTCCATTGATGAAGTGTTGCATACGATTGGCCTCAATTGACATGCGGCATGCTTGAGACCATGCCAAATAGTTGGTTCCATCCAGTTTGAAGGGACTTAGAACCAGTGCTGAATTAAGTGTATGGCTCCTGAACAAGCCTTGTTGTTCCATTCCACTGTACTGAACCTTACTGCTTGCACCACTTTGTTCCACCATAAAAGAGTACTAATAAGGAGATACAATCTATACCAAGGAGAATAAACTTTCCAAATGATATAAAGAGATTGTATAACACTTCAAGAACAAGGATAGGCAGACAAAGCAACAAGAATCACACTGTTTCAAGACTTCAGTTTGTTTAACAGTGAAAGACTAACACTGTTAATAAGGGTTGTGAAAAAACTCAAGCAGTCACCTTAAATCCACTGTAGATAGGAAGAGAAGAGAGAGGCGACCAAGACGGAACAAATTTCGTCGAAAAAAACTCGCCGGAAAAGGTCACACGCGCCGGTCAACGTCGGCGCGTGGTGTCGGAGGTCGGCGCTTGGGCGGCGCGTGGCGGCGATGGGTCAGAAAATTGAAAACTCCGATTAGGTCGCCTAGCACTGTAGAACCCTATTATGATCTCAATTTCTCCCAAAAAACTGACCATGCAAGGTTTCTATGACAATCTCACGTTGCAGAGGAAAAAGAAAGGAAACATGTCTGTTAATGGACCATGCTTTGATACCATGTAGAAATTGAGAAGTTTATTTCATTAAAGTTATTTCTATCTATTATATAGATTGATATATATACATAAAACAACCTAATTACATTTATGGTAATTCCTAAATTACAGTAATGTGTACACACTGATTAAGGAAGCTACAATTATGGTATATCCTGTCATATCTTCTAACACTGTCATATCTTCTAACAAAATGTGGCATGTATTACTCTGTCAGTTCTATCCTATTTGGTAGAAAGGCATAATAATCTTGCCAGCCTTCTATGCAGGATCAATAATAATTGTTTCTTTTGCCGCTCTAGATATGTTATGTTTTGAGTCATTATCTGAAAACACTTTCACATGGTCCAGTAACATAACTAGAAACTAGAAACCTTTTGGGTAAATATCCTTTTTTGCGATTTCAAAAGGATGTGCTTTCTTATGTGGTAGCAATATGTCTGCACAAAATCATTTTATCTATTTTCTATGTCAATACAGTCATCCAGTGTTCAAAATTCTGTCAATTTGCAAAATATACAAAGGCCACTCCCGTTATTAGTCAAGGATAGAGAGATGGACTTGCAAAATGTATGAAAGTCACCACGGTTATCAATGAATAGTAGAGAGATGGACTTGCAAAATATCTTTGAATATAGTGAAAAAGGGATTAAATGCAGAATGGAGTCCCAAAGTAAAGGCCTGGACAGGCACAAGTTGTCTTTTCCAACTGAGGTTCAATTGCCCAATATGCCCCAGGCTCACAACAGAAGTGCATACTATGATGGAGAGACGGACTTGCAAAATATACGAAAGTCGCCCAGGTTATTAGGCAAGAATAGAGAGATGAACTTGCAAAATGTTTTTGAATTTAGTGAAAAGGGATTAAATGTCGAACTGAGTCCCATATAAAAAGGCCCACATGAGCGATTTCGTCTTTTCCAACTGAGATTGATTTGGCCAACATGCCCCAAGTTCAGAACAGAAGTGCAGAAGACTATGATGGACAGATGGACTTGCAAAATATAAGAAAGTCAGCCCGCTTTTTGGTCAAGAATAGAGTGATTGACTTGCAAAATGTCTTTGAATGTAGTGAAAAAGGGATTAAATGTAAAAGGGAGTCCCAAAGAAAAGGCTCCATCAGGAACAATGTGTCTTTTCATATTGAGGTTGACTTGGTCAATAAACCCCAATTTCAGAATACAAGTGCGAACTATGATGGAGAGATGGACTTGCAAAATATACGAAAGTCACCTCAGTTATTCGGCAGGGATAGAGAGACGGACTTGCAAAATATCATAGAATGTAGTGAACAAGGGATTAAATGTATATCTGATTCCCAAAAGAAAGGCTCTGACAGGAACAAATTGTCTTTCCCAATTGAGGTTGAGTTGGCCAATAAGCCCCAAGTTCAGAATAGAAGTACAAACAATGATGGTGAGATGAACATGCTAAGTATACGAAAGTCGCCCAGGTTGTCAGACAGGAATAGAGAGATGCACTTGCAAAATGTCTCTGAATTTAGTGACAAAATGATTAATTGTACACTGCAGTCCCAGAAGAAAGGCTCTGAAAGGAACAATTTGTCTTGTCCAATTGAAGTTGAGTTGACCATTATTCCCCAAGTTGAGAACGGAAGTCCCAACTATGATGTATGTCTGGTGGACAATGCCAATGCTTCCTCTCAGAAGTCTTTTAAATCAGTTCCTTTTTTTGAGTACTATGTCGGTTCAGGAAAGGGAATTAACCTAATTGTTGATCTGAATTCAAGCCCATCAGACTGGACTAAGAAGAGATTTGAAAATGATATGTGGTGTAATAGTCAGAACTTACAGACGAAACAGTTTCAAAGTTTTCGGCAGGAGATTGAATGTTTAGGAATTAACAAAATGAAAAGTTCACTTATTACTAGTACAGGTTCAGTTAATAAAATCAGAATAAGTGTAGAAAATGAAGCTTCCTCAAAGTCAGTTAGTAGTGAAAATTGTCAAGTGCAGTCTAATCTACCAGATGGAGATAATGGGTCTTTGGACGTCAGTGAGTCAAAATCATGCAGTGCTGCAAGAACAGGTGATGGTAGTTTGGATAACTCTCATAAGGTTAATTCTGATACTTGTGGAGACTACAAATCTACATGTGCTGAACAATTGGTAATTTTTTATCACTAGTGCAACTAATCATGCCTTTTGATTTAATTAAGTGTTCCTGGATGACTTTCTACACGCTAATCATCTGTGAATCTCATAATTGTTTCTTGTATGAATTGTAGCCCAGCTAAAACATTGAAAAATGAAAACCTAGTCTTTTACTTTTAAATACAGTGGAGTTAATGAATCGGTATACTTTACAACTACAAAGTGAAATTAAAAAGAATATCTTGTGATCCTACTTCTGACTTTTTTGCTTATTAAATGATAATTATATTGTGTGACAAAAGTACAAGGTGATATGTTTCTCACGTATTATTTAATCATAATGTTTGTGAACATATGCACTTTGGCATTTAAAGTAAAGCATTTCAATTATTCTTATCTTGCTTATGAGCTTATTTCTAATTTTCATTGGATGAAAGAATGATAACCAACATGTTCAATTGAATATGATGACTCTTCACAAATGTTATATGTGTAATTGGAAGATATGCTTTTCTTACTTGGGTGCTTTTTTGGGTTGTGAATTTCTTGCCCCTTCAGATATTGTGTCCGCTCCTCCCTTCAAACTAATATTTTATCTATGCAAAAAGGAACAATGTAACAAGTCTCTTCAACGGTAGTTTGAAAAAGTGTCTTGGACTGATGTCTGCTGAATGACTAATGTGATATTATTCTGAAGTTAGTTATCTACGTTTGCATGGGTTTCTTAATATGCTGTTTATATTTTTCCTATTGAATTCAGGAAAGGAGGATCCCCGTCACTGGGACAGAAGCTTCAGAGTAATCTCTATTCTTAAACAAATATTTTGTGGCTGTATTTATTGGGTTCTGAGAATTTAAGTAATTTATTGTCCAATTTTAGCAACCCAGAGAATTCTTTATCTGATGGTAGTCGCAAGAGAAAGAGGCAAGGCAGGGAAATTAATGGAGTACTTTTAAGAAGTGGAATGCGTCTTGGTGCGAGAAGATCCATGCGACTGTCCTACAAGGTTTAAATCTGTTTTCTTGGACATTTTAAATTAATCTTGGATATGTATTTAACTAAAATAAATTTGGATATAGAACTAGATGGACTTGTTAGAAATTTTCTTCAAGCTATCTGAGGACTACTTTTCGAGAATAATGGTAAGTATCAGGTTCCTTATTTCATTTTGTGCTGGAGGAAAACTTATTATTATTTATTATATTCTTTGGACAAGTGGGCGTTGAGACTCGATATATAGTCCTACTGGGGGCTACTCCAATCATTGCCAATCAGTTTTGAGTTTGGATGCTAAAACAGATTTTAGGTTTTTATTTGATTTGAAATTCAATGAATCTGTATCCTTTGCATACTGTAGACTGTATCCCTTAAATTTACTGAACACGCAAGAGAGGGACTTGCAAAAAGTAGATTGGACTTGGTAAGCAGAACGTAATAGCTGGAATTCTTTCTCTTTCTGTTCTTTCCCATTTTCAAATCAAATCAAGCGTCTGCATGGACATTCTTCACAGTCCCAAAAGTAAATATACAAGTAATGTGAACAATGTTTTACATTATGGTAACGATATATAATATATTGTAAATTACATTACAACTGGTCCAGGTAATGTCATTAAAGTTCACTCTTAAAATTTAAACAAATTCTCAAACTTTAAACAAATAATTTGAAATTTGAGGTTAACTTTTTTTTCCTTCTTTTTTTTTCCATTTTCTTTTAGATGTATAATATAAACATTACTAGTTATACTTCATAGTTTGTAAGTTTTAGATTTTTTTACTATATATAGTTTCTCCCTTTTCAGTAGGTTAGAAAGCTAGTTATTGAAGGATTTATATTTGAGAAACTAACATACTTGTTCTTATCATGTTGTGGGTTTCAGAGCCTTATATAAGATCCCAATTAATCTGTCAATGGTATCCACTTTTTTTTAGCATAGTTTCAATCTGACATATTTCACAGATATAAGATGGTATGTACATCATGTACACACACACACACACACTTCAGAAGTTGCAAATCTAAGGCGTCTGCCATGCACAATCTGCTTATGTTTCAGCTCTGTTGACTATGACATGATTAAACTCCCAGTATAATGTTATTTTGCTTTTGTTATGCGTTTCTCTTGATCTGATCCATCTTTACTCTGTACTCTTTTGTTTCCAGTGAGGTTAGTAATTCAGAAGGCTGTGTTGGCTTCTAGGAACTCATTTTAATTCAACAGTAAGTATCATCAACGACGACTCTTAACAGGTACACTTCGTTGTAGATAAATTTCTTAAGAAAATGGATCTTTTATGTAATTTGCTGTGTAGCATCGAAGTAAAAGTATGTCTTTTCTTGTGAATAAAGGCTCCTTGAACTATTTTTGAGAATGCAGTTGATTTAAATTATCCACTTTCATCTTACTGAGGATTCGAGGTATTATTGTGTATCAAGAAAAAAAATGATTAGTTGATGAAGAAAATGTTTGTTTGTTTTTTTTAATTTTTTTATAATGATTTTTCTCTGTTTATATGTTGGTATAATTGTGATATGACTGTATGAATGAAATTGTGTAGATCAATGCTAGAAAAAACATAATGGAATGATGGCATCTGCTTGCATATTTTCTGATAGTATGATTTGGAAATATATCAATGCTGCAAAGCCTCTGGATAACCTTGATCATCGACATCTTTCACTTAGAAATTCAAGTTTGCTACTTGGTGACTGATATTTTGATGTGGTGCAGGTTGCTATACATTTTTTCTGGAAATTATTGGGATCCACAGACAAAATCAACAAGTTTTCTCATCAACAAAGCATGTCAAAACTTGGGTTGTGCTTGTTGTAAACTCTTGAATTGTAGATTTATCTTTTATCTCCTCTCTTTTTTCCCTCCTTTTTTCTTTTACGTTTTCAAAGTTGATTTAGATCCAAAAAAGACAACTATGAGAGCAACATTTGCTTGAAAATAAATATTGGGCATTTTGGCATCAAATCTTTGAAGGTTGAACTGGAATGATGGTAAAGTTCACTAAAACTATCTTCAACTACATTCAAGCTTATCTAGTGTGAAAGATCTGAGGCTTGTGTGCCAGCCTAACAGAGCTTACCTTTAGGCCTGAGGAAAGAATGCAGTGGTACTTTTCACCTCTTTTTTAAAGACAATTTTGTCATTTCACAATTTAACTAGTTAAAAGTAAGTCGTTTTAGGATTTGGCTCTCCTCCATTATACATTTCCTCTAATTTCATTCAATACACTAATTATTTCATCTTATTAATTTTGTTAGTAATGATTAAAATATGTTAATAAGTACTTGATATTATTAAGATCATTTCTACAAAAAAAAATTAGAACCATTAAAAATAATTTTATCGTTAAAAGTTTAAAAGAATTTTTAACCATTGAAATTTTAATGAAATATCCACATGTTCATCAAATGGTAAAAAAAATGTCGGATTATTTTTATTTTTGAAAAAAATATACTACTCAATATTATAAGCTAAGTGATCGATGTTGATTTCAATTATATCATCTAAAATTATAAAAATATGGTGTATTAGATAAAATTAGAGAGAATGTGTAATAGAACGAAGCAAAATTCGTCGTTTTAGGTTATTTGGTGTGTCACGACAAGCTGAGGTATGGAGGCAATCATAACCTTGTTTATATATATATATATATATATATATATAGGTAATAATCTATATATAACATGTATTTGCTACTTGATTAGCTAATTGACTTGTATAAGTTTCTGAATTAAACAACTTGCAACAAAAACAAAATACAAGATCTAATCCATTTGAATACCCTAGCCATTTTTTTATCATATTTCTCCCCATTTAATAAAGTTCGAGTGTAATATGTAGTAGAAAAATATCTAGAGTTTCCATCTTTAGGAAATTCTAAATCATTATGTCTAATTGGACCCTTTTCTACTAACAAATCTCTCAATTTTGAGTCAATATTTTTCCATTATGCTGGATCATAAATATTTAGAGGTCTATAATCAAGTGTTTCGTTAATATATTCATTTATCTCTAAATTATTTTCATGTTCTTCATCAAAAGTAGGTATATTACAATTTTGACTATCATTCGATATATTCTCATTAGTATCTTTTGATTGACTAGCATTAGGATTATTTTCATTGTTATATTTCGATTGATTATCACAAGGATTACTTTCATTTGTATCTTTTGATTGTGTTATTGTATTGTCTTCTAACTTTTAAAATAAACTTCTTGTTCATTTGTGGAACTTTCACCTAATTTTTTTGTGATTTTTTTTTATTACTGGTAACAGATTTTTCAAGAGCTCCCTTTTGGGATTCAATTAATTTTTCTACTCTTTTTTTTTTGTTGAAGTTTTTGATACCCAGATTCATATTTTTGGTGCTTAAAAAACAAGTAATAAGCCAAAAATACAAATAACAGACATACTTTTCAGCCAAAAAACAAATACCAACAAATACTATTTAGTCAAAACACAAATAACAGAACTTTTTTCGCTAAAACGAGTAACAATAGTACCTATTTAACAAGTAAAATTTAATAAAATTAAAATAGAAAAGTATAGAACAATAGAACCTGATTATTCCGATTTAGTGATTTTTCCCAAGATTAAATATTGAACAATGAACATCACAAATTCAGAGTAAGGAATATTAATTTATAAATCCTAATTGCAAAGAAAAAAAAATTACACAAGTGAGTAAAGATTGATCTTATTACCTATTGATGTGTTGAATTCAATTTTTGTAGAGCCAGGGGATCTCAACACTCAATTCCTCAAATTTGAAGCAAACAAAATATATAAAAGATTAAAAGATATAATATTTATTGACAATTGTAGATTTGTAGTTAGAGAAAAAGATTTATTTAGAGAGAGAAAGTAAGAGGCGTATAAAGAGCCAAAGACTGAGAGATAAAAGTAGAGAGTTATTGGTAGTCTGGGTAGGGGGGGAGTCACTGTTCTAATCTCGAGGAGGAGAGTCACTGTTCTAATCTCAATATTACTGATTTGTTTGAGAAAAATAATTTGGGCTTTTTAATGGGCTCTAACATAAGGATTATTTAAGGGTTAATTACATATTATAGTACCTTTTTAAAAATAATTACAATAATCATACATTCATAAAATAATTATAAAAATATGACACTTCATTATATTTATTTACAATACTAATACAATTAGGAGTCCTTAAATTAAGGGATTAATATTAATGGGCTGACATGGCAAATTAGTGTACATCTTAAAATCGGGTTGGTTTTTTTTGAAACGCGTGATAACCGCTGTGACGCCCCAAAACAGGTATACATCACCCATCTTGAGTCGCCAGATACAAGGTACTGAATACAAATACAACTTAATTATACAACAGTCGTGTAAAATACAACAAAATATAGGCTGTGAGTTTTAATACAAATATTGTCATCTAGACAATATACAAACTCAATGGTGTCCTCATTACATTTATTATCACACTATTTCACAGAATAGTGAGGACTACTAATGCACCATCTAGGATCATCACTCTGTTCCCCGACTAGTCCCAGCTACGTTCTCATTTCCTGAAGAGAACATTAAAAGAAAGGGTGAGCTCAACTAGCCCAGTAAGAAATATAATGACTAAGATAATGCAGAATAAATTATCATTAGCCTTCAACGGTGTTAAACTGATAAAATATAATAAACATCAAGTTTAACTGCAGCGGATCAAGCAATCCATTAGAAGAGTCAAGTAATGTATAAAATCTACTATCTTCTATGATTTAAAAAGTTTTCCATCAACTTTATCGTTGAGACTCAGCTTAATAAATAAAATCGAATCATCCCTGCTCCACGGCCAAGGATATTCATGTAATCATCAATGGTCATGACTATCTAGAATAATCCACGATCATAATCATACCAACAAGCTGGTCCACCAATGAACTACATGCCAATGAGGACTTTTACCACATCATTCGTCACATTACGGTCATGATTATCCGAATAATCCTCGGTCATAATCATACCAAGTCCATCTATGCACGTAAGCAAAGATGACTTTCAACATAATATAAGCATGAAGATGATGACAATTCAATAAAACAAGTTCAAGAATAAATTTTAAAGATTTATAAGTTAATTTATCCGAACTCAATAACGCCCAAATTATGAACATGATCATCGCTTTCATGCGGTAAAATTCAAGAATGCTCGGAAGAATATTTCCATGAAAAGATCTTTGGATGAAGCGCAAATATCAATGATATTCCACTAATTTCATGGAGTATAGAAGTCAAAACTTTAACCAACCGAGTATAATAGAATATATGAAGCGCAGAATGGATTTTCACCCGCCATGCAGTAATCCACGATATCTGAGATCATTTCCACAATTTAATAAGGAATGAATACAAATGATCATTCACTATGCGTGTGATAATCCACATAGACAGGTTATTCCAATAGAATAATAAAGAATAGAATAACTGAAGGATTCACCATGCGATGCGATAGATCGCACCGCAAGAAAGGTTATTCCCAATGAGAATAATAAATAATAGAACCAGTCCAAGGCATCAAGCGAATAATAAATAATAGAACCAGTCCAACAGTAACGCCTTGTAAAAGCAGGATATTCCGACAAAATAATAAATAATGGAACCAGGTCCGGCGTAAACGCACAGACAGGATATTCCGACAAAATAATAAATAATGGAATATTAGATGAATTTCACCATGTATGCGGTACTTCGCATAATCAGGTTATTCCAACAAAATAATAAGAATGTAATAATAGAAGAATTTCACCATGTATGCGGTATTTGCGATATATCTGAGTTATTCAACATAATAATAAAGAATGGAATAACAGAAGTTCTCTTCACGAATAAGAAAGAAAGAATACCCCTTACGAGTACAACAAATAATATCCCCTACGAGTACAACAAATAATATCCCCTACGAGTACAATAAATAATATCCCCTACCTTAGAAAAACTGAATACTGGAGTAGTGAAGTAGCATAATACTTTTCTTCTTTCTCTCTCTAGAGTTTCAGTGAATTCGTAAGAAATAATGAAGGAATGAACTTCTATTTATAGGAGAATGGACTGAATAGTAACTAATTCATGAGCGGTCCAGATTGATTTTACTTTTAAAAGCAGACGGTCCATATTGGTTTACTATTAAAACTTAAAGCAACGGTCCATCTTGATTTACTATTAAAACTTTAAACCAAATGATCCATATTGATTTACTATTATAACTTTCCACTAGCGGTCCATATTGATTTCTTATTATATCTTCAACCAACTGATTACAAAAATTAGCACATCTCATCATGGAATAATATTGTACCCAAAAATGATTTGGACCGAAAAGAAATATATCTTACAGGTGAATAGTACCCCGTGAATAAAAACTCATGAATAGTAACTCGTGAATAGTACTCCAACACGAAAAGTGCCCCGAATACCCGATTGAACAATATAACCTCCAGACATCAATTATTATCGAAACAAATGTCGATTTCCACGAACACAAATAATTCCAACACAATGGAACTATAAAATTCATCTTTAATGAACACGAACTTATTCATCATTAATATTACAATTCACAATATTTAACAATCAGGTCATTCCCAGGAAAGAGGGGGCTTTCCTATAAGTATTTCTCCTTATTGGCGCGCAATTAGGTAACCAAACCTCTCTTTGACAGAAATTCTAGACATTGTCAATATTGCAAATAATAATATGTATAACTTTGTCGTCTCAATTATTGATTTAATAATATAACATATTATGCAGATGATACTGTAACAATAATTGAATCAATAATATGAGAGATATGATGCAACAATTACTGTAACAATAATTGAGTATAACTGAGTGACTTCTCACGTAAGCATCAATAATCAATACTGTGTGCTACTATGCAACCACACGTATTACTGTACTTTTACTATCGGGTTCAACAGTTTTAACGGTAACACCTCCGCTGTTATTTTTATAGAAAGATAATTTTGTCGTTTTCTAACTACGACAATACTTCCATTAATGGGGTCCACCAATGATTGTCTTGGTCGTCTAATATTCCTCGTTAAAACGAATATTCCCAGAACCAATCCGAATATTATATAACCACTTGCTTACTTTGCAAAATTTATAAATATTATCCACAACTATAACATTATATCAAATCCACACCATAATATTAAAAAAATTATTTCGAGAAAATTAAATATTTATTCATAAAATCTGGGGTCTCACAATCGCCATATATCATTTGATTGGAACTCTTCAGTTACAAACCCTTGTTCTACATACTGAAACCATTGTTTCTCTCTTCTGTTCGTGCGTTCTTCATCTCTATTGATCGTTTCCAGTGATTTATTCTACATTTTCGTGATCGTTACTCGTTATCATCTTCGTTTAGGTGTTCGTCATTATCGCTGTTACTCGTTATCGTTGTTGCACAGTGGTTCAGTTGGTTTCTTCTTCTCCATTGATCGGTTATGGTGTTTATTAGTGTTTCAAGTGAGTATTTCCTAAATAGTTTAATGTATTATCTATTAAAGTAGTTTACTAACAGAATGGAGTATTGATTGTTTGGTTTTGTGTTGTTTTTATGTTTTGTATAGAATGGTTGATACATGGAAGAAGGATGGAAAGAGGAAAAGAATCACGGAGGGTGATTCTGTTAAGGACTTGAAGAAGTTTGCTATGGAGAGGAAGGGGAAGTTTATTTATGTTTTGGTTACCATTAAAATATGTTTTGGTTACTAACATATAACTGTGTGGTTACTTCTTTAGTATATTTTTTGTTACTGTTAACTTATGATTTGGATACCATTCTTGTTCCCTTAATTTGGGATTTTGGTTACTTTTTTATGTTATTTTGGTTACCTTGTATTTGCTTAGTATACATTGGTTGACTAAACTGGATTTGGTATATATATTTTTTTTGTGTTGGTTACCATTAAAACATGGTTTGGTTACTATCATATAACTGTTCGGTTACTTTTTAGTATGTTTGTGGTCTACATGTTTTTGTTTTGGTGACCTTTAAATTATGTTTTGGTTAATATTATATATAACTATTTGGTAACTACATAAACTGATATGTACTACATGTTGTTTATATTTTGGTTACCACAAACACATCCTACATGGGCTCTTTATTCACTAATCTTAAGGTATTTCTCTTCCTCCCACATGTTCATAATGTAGAAGTCTTTTCTAGAGAATGAGAGCAGCCAGGAAGAAGAAAGTAGTAGCAACCAAAAAGCTCAAGTTTCAGGAAAATTTGTACCAGATTTTGATTAGTTCGGTTGTCATTGTCTTGTCCTTCTGAATTATGTTTCGTAATTTGGTTTTTGTTGGATATCCATAACCATTTGTTATGGTTAGTGAGTATGTAATATTTATTGGAGCTTATGTAAATGGGATTACATATTTGATTATATTATCAATTATTTGACATTGTTTGTTGGTTCGTATTTGTTACTTCTAAGTTGTGTCTGATACCTTATTTGAAAGGTACAGTTGGTAACCAAACATGCATAGAAAGGTAACCATTTTATTTTTGGTAGTAAACAGATAATTAGTTAAGCTTGTATCGTGACATATATCAAGTGTTAAATGTACATGTGAGAGTATACATGGGTTGCCTAAACTGGGTTGGATATACAGGTTGTTTCTATTTTGGTTACCATTAAAATATGTTCTGATTACTTTTCATATAACTATTTGGTTATTTCTTTATTATGTTTTGGTTACTATTACCTTATGGTTTGGCTACTATTATTGTGCCCTTAATGTGGGATTTTGGTTACTTTTATTTTTTATTCTGGTTAATATGTAATTGTTTAGTATACATGGATTGCCTAAACTGGGTTTCATTACATGATATTCCTGTTTTGGTTACCATTAAAATCTGTCCTGGTTACTATCATATAATTATGTGGTTACTGTTTTATTATGTTACATTATGGTTACTATTATTAGTAATCAGATAGTTACAAGCTTGTATCAGGACAAACATCAATTGGTAAATGTACATGTGAGAGTTTCCATTTATATATGTGATGGTCACTTATAGATCTCATATTAAAATAAAAATAGTTTGAGAGGTGAAGTTGGTATCCAAACCTGCATATAAAGGTAACTATTTTAGTTTTTGTTAGTAACCAAATAATTAAAAACTTATATCAGAACAGTTATCAAGTGCTTAATGTAAATGTGAGGGTTCCCATTTATCCAGCTGATGGATACTTTTAAATTACATAGTTATAAAAGTAATTTGGAAATGGTCCAGTTGGTAACTAAATATGAATATAGAGGTAACTATTTTATTTTAGATGGGTAACCAAATTTACATAAAAATGTTTCAGAACAGTTACCAATTGTTTAATGTATGTGTTACTTTATATTGACAACTAATGCTGGAATCAAAAATCAAAATATTAATTAATAACAATTTTGGTTACTGTACACCATCAAAAATGTTACCAACCATGTGGTTAATGGTTTCTAACAGTAAACAATTATATATTCCTGTAAACAATTAAATTTATTGTATTGATTCTATGTCGATCTCAACTGTTGCCTAACAACCTGAATAAACATTGTAAAGTAACCAAATTAATATTGACAAGTACTCAAATTACATAATCTTAGTAACGTAATATAAACCACATTTTTACATGCAATTTTGAAGGCCTAAATGATGGAATTTGAAAAAAAAAAAACCTGGAGTTAGCTCACTAAAGAAAGCTAGTGTTTTTGATCGTTGATTCGCTTTTAATGAAATTAGGCTCAAAACGCCAAAATTCGACACTCCAAACTTGGGATGTAAATTACCAAATTTCCAATTTGGATCAAATCTCTCCATAACTACAAAAAACATAAGTGCAACAACCAATATATATAATCAGATTAACAGTTGTATGAAGGTAACCAATGTAGTCAATAAGTAACCACTAATATAAAAGAAACAATTATAAAACACAATAATATTATACAGTAACCAAATAAACACCTTACAGTATCTAAATACATATTAGATAAAGAACTCAAGATATATGTAATTAGTAACCAAGATTATAAAAAATATTTTTACATTCATTTTACAACCAAAACAATCAGTAATGACTTTTTTACAAATTAAAGACTAACAGATGTACGTATGAAGGTAACCAAATCAATAATAAACAGTAACCAATTTATATGTATTTAGTAACCAGAGTATAAAACATATTTTCACATGCATTTTGCATTGTCAATCATTCAACTGTATAATACACAACAACATTGTCAATCAAATTTCAGATTATAAACGATATTCCACCGACCAGTATATCAGATGAAGTAACCTTTTAGTATGTTTTTGATTACTGTTAGCTTATGGTCTGTAAAGTAACCAACTCAATGTTAGACAGTAACCAAACTACATAATGTTAGTAACCAGAACATGAACTGGGGGTAATATTATGCAGTAACCATTGCAATTTTATACAGTAACCAAATCAGCATTATATACTAACCAAATCTAGATTAGACAGTAACCAACAATTGCAGGAAGGTAATCAATGTATTTAATAAATAATCATTAATATAAAAAACATAAGTAGAATAAACTTTAAAATTATAAAGCAAGAAAATAAACATTATACAGTAACCAAATCAATAATAAACAGTAACCAATTTATATGTATTTAGTAACCAAAGTATAAAACATATTTTCAAATGCATTTTGCATTCAAAACATTCATTATTCTGACTTTGTGACCATTTAAAGAGCGAAAAATTTGAGAAAGGTAACCAATAGACGAATACGTAGTAAACACGAGGTAACACTATGCATATAAATTGAAAACTCAAATACCTCAGTATACAAATTGTAACGAATCAACAATCAGTGTAGTACGATCAACAATCAGTGCAGTTGCAGTAAGTTTCTGGTTACAGATCTTGAAGTTGTTGTCGATCTTTTATGTTCTTCTCTGATCTCAGAGTTGCGTCGCGACAAGAGATTTCATCTTCTCCGGTAGATACGTCGTTGATTTGTTCTTCTCCGATCTCAGAGTTGCTGTCGATCTTTTATGTTTTGTTCAGTTGCTTGAATTTAGGTGCGGTTAGTTGGAAGTATGAAAGTCGGTAACTGACGTGTAGGGATATAATGATCCGTAATTTTAGCAACGTAATATTATGTTGCGTTATTTTTGTAATTATGTTGTGTATGTTTTATTTTTGTAAATACTTTCTAATTGTTGTATATTAGTGTTAAGGACCCATTATTTAAAGGGTTCTTTACAGAAATATACAACAATTAGAAAGTAATTACACCATTAGTGCATCGACAAAATAATTACAAAAAGAGTGTAATTAGGACCCATATTATAAAAATAGTACAATTCACATTAATAAGGACACCTAAAATCAAGGATAAATAACTGTCATTTGGGAAAAATAATTTGGACTTTTTTAATGGATTCTAACATAAGGATTATTAAATTTTGGGGGCCTTCTCAATTTTGGAGCCTCAAGTAATTGCTTAATTTGCTTAACTGTAGGATCGACCCTGGCTACTCATCGAATTCGCTAGAAATTCTTTAATTAACAATCTTTCCAATGCTTACGAAGCCATCAGAGTGTTTCCACTCTTTTTAAGGGAAAAGGCACGGATTATATCCCTTGTTTCTCATGTGCAAGAAATTTAAGAGCGCAATGTCCTCATTGCCTTCTTGAAGGTTGTTTAGCCTGCATTGAGACCAAATTGAATCTCAAGATTGAAACAACCAATAAATCTATATTTTCACCATCTGAAAATATAAAAATTCAGCTTCTTGAACAAAGAGTCTTTACTCTTGAAGCTCAAGTTCAAGAACTTTTAAAATTAATCACAAACTTGAAAGATAACAACACTTCCAAAGTTGTTACTTTTCAAGAACCATTAGTTGACATTTCAATGTAAATTAATGGATTTAAGTGTGTGCAATAGAGATAATCTCTCTGTCGCCACAGTTAATGCTATCCTGCGTATTCAGGATAGAGATTATTCAATACAATGCCTTGCCTAGTTGATACTGGGGCAACACATTGTATTTTTAATAAATCTTTACTCAATTCCGCAGATTATGAAAATCTTGCTACTCCAAAATTTGGACAGCAGGTTGATGGTGGAGTATCTTTGGATGGGGAGCTGTTTTATTTAAAAAAACCCACAGAGTATTCTGCAAAATCTGAAGAGATGATATGCAAATACGGAAGTGGAAAATTTAAAGAAGAAGTTAATGAACTCACTCCAAGCATCGATTTTGAAATCCTTCCTATTAAATATGCACTTGATCATTTTAGATTATTAATCATTGATAAACCTAAAATAACAATCAGGACAGATTGTGAAAATATAGTCAAATTCATGAAACACCCTTTCTAGAAGAAGATGGCTGGTTCTTGTTGATTATATTGTTAATACTGGAGTTAAAATTAATTGGGAGCATATCACTGGTGATACTAACTTTCTTGCAGAGGGGAGTTATGAATACAGTTACTGCTTTTAAAACTCATGTCTTTAAAACAGATTGAATTTCAAAGACCATCCGCTGATTACTGGCAGTATAACCAGTGTTAACTATTATTTAATTATCTTCATTTTTATATGAAGAAGGTTTGACCTCCAAACCATTTAATTAACATTTAAATTCCGGGTTAAATACATTTTTTCTCATTCTACTAAAATTTCGGTTTCTAAAACGATCATTGAATTGAAAATTTTTACATTCATTTCATCGAACTATAATTTTTTTACAAACTGAATTATAAATTAGTTAAATTGTATGACTTTTAACAGATTGACAGATAGACTTTGTACATGTCATAAAGATATGTCCATGTGGCATGTCATGGTGAAAAAAATAAATAAAATACCCACAAACCAACAATTAAAACAAGTTAACCAAATAAAATAATTAAAAAAAAACAACCAAATAAAAGCTTCTAACTTCACAATTATAAATTAGAAAAAATAATAACTTAAATGTGATATTATATATATATATATATATATATATATATATTGCTAAAAAATTAAATTAAAAAGATATAATAATAATAATAATAATAATCCCTCCATTTCAAAATATTATATAATTTTATATTTTTAAAGTGAACCTAAAATATTTAAAACTTATAAAAATATGAATTCATTAATTTTATATAAATATATTTATAAAATTATACATTAATATATTTTATTATTAATTAATAATTTGTATACATTGAAAAATAAATGGGTTTAACTACTTTTTGTTGCCTTTTTCTTTGCAAATTGTCATAATACTCTCAACATTAATAATAAAAATTATTAATATTTTTTCTTTGACAAATTTGTCTTTTATTGTATTTAGATATATTACATATATTAATAAAATAAGATAAATTTGGATAAAATTAAAATTAATCATTATTCATAAGTATTTTCATAATAAGCAAAAATTAAAATTAAAAGTTATAAAAATAAATTCAAACTTCAAAATTATAACTAAAATTTTGAAAATTAATTTTTATTTTTATTTTTGAAAATTAATATAATTATTATTGATATTATGAAATCATTTCTCATGTTTCTTCTGGCATAACAGAAGAAGCTCAGTACCATGACTGCAGATGAATACTTTGCAAAGCATCCAGAGCTAAAGAAGAAGTTTGATGATGAAATCCGAAATGATTACTGGGGTTCTGATGTTAGGTCTTTGCAGGTTCTTGGTTCCTGCGCCTCTTCATTAGAGGACCAAAACCTTTTTGAGTTCAACCCAATTTGTTTCGATATTTAGAAATAAAAAAAAAGAGGAAGAACAGAGATGTCCATGATTTGGTTGCTCCATAGATAAGCAATGAAGGTCATAACACCCAGATCGGTACAATCACACCGGAACAAAAGGAAGATTCCGACAGGACCAAATCGTGCAAATCGATCCGAACAAGAACCAAGAAACCCCCAATTAATTTGCACATGAAGCCCCCATAATCTAGCAACCCCAGACTTTTGTAAACCATAGATCGAAAGAGTGTTCGGGACGGTTCCCATACTAGATTCTGGCGAACAAGATAAGCTTACAAAGTGGTATCAACACATAAGCTTATTTATGTTCCATCTCCTACTTTGTTCTTCCTGGTTCGCTGTGTAAAGAAGAGACAACAGTTGAAAGGAAAGTTTCCAAGTCTCTAGTTTCGCTGCCTTTTCCCCACCATTTATTACCTTCGATTGTGTGAATGAGAACCCAGATCTCTAATTTCTACAGATGGTTACTTGTACATTTGCAGACCTGCAAGGTTGTAAAATTTACTTTATTATTCCGCAACATACAGGGTATTAATTTTTGGTGAAGAAAAATACAGGGTCTTAAGATTCAGATCTGGATCTGAATGCCCTGCCTGATTTGTGGCGAAAAAGATAATGAATTATATTTGAATTTCGGCAAGTTCTGATTACTATGATGGATTAGATTTAGATTTGGATTTGAATTTGTGGTGAAGAAGATGATGAATTCAGATTTAGATTTGTAGTGAAAATATGATGAATTATATTAGATAATTTTGTATATTTAACTTAAAATATTTAAAAATTAAAAAGATAATATGAATTTATTAATTTTATATAAATACATTTGAAAAAATTATATATTAATATATTTTATTATTAATTTATTTAATTAATTTATTTTTTATTAATTTATTTATTTGTTATTTAAAAAAGAGAATTCAAGCTTAAAAACTAAAAAAATTAAACTAAACTTATTTTTTTATTATTACTAAAAAAAATCCACGGTGGGTATTATAATCCACGTAAGTGTGGTCATGTGGTGCCATGTAGGCTTTCTGTTAATTTCTAACATTTTTAGATGAAAATTTTAATTTTTGTAAAAAAGTTATAGTTCAATGAGTTGACCGTAAAAAATTTTAGTTCGGTGATGCATTTGTAAATCGACCCCTAGTAGAATGAGAAAAATGTATTTAACCCTTTAAATTCCTATAAGTTAAATCTTATAGAGGGCCTTCCGTTTTCATAAACAAAGAGTTATCTGGGATAACTATTTAAAACAATCCTTAGTGATTATTTAATGACTAATTTCTTATAATTAGTCCTTTAACAGATTTTTCTTGTTTCAGGAACAATGGCATCCAGCTCAGGAAAATCTAAAGAGCAGCCCAAACCAAAAACCCAATTTAATAAGGGCCAAACATCCAACACTCGTGTTGAGTTTGACTCTTTGCCTACCCCCAACACCTTCCTTTTGTCTTTAGAGCACCTAAGGATTTTGTTTTTAATAAAGAGCAGAAATGTGTTCTAGATAACCTCTGGAAACACCATTCAACAAACCAAGCTCTTTTTCAATCAACCATGAATTCTCTTGCTTTTCTTTTTCAAGAGAATAAATTTAACTGTTATGTAGTCACAGCAGGACACATTACAGGAATATTTGCAAACTTGAAGGAAGCTTCTCCCCAAGTTTCAGGATTTAATGGAGCGCAAATGAAAGGTTTCGTTAACATTAATGAAGCCACAAAATTGGGACCAGAATTCTGCATTGCCCCTTCTCTCAAAAACAGAACGGACATGTCAATTAAGATTACTGGACCACCTGTTACAGCAGACGATGAACGTTTTGTAGCAACCTGCTATCAATGCATCGGAAAGCAAAACACCATCCACCAGCTAAAAACTACAGTTGCAAGTTGGAAGGATGAAAGAACAAAACTTGAAAATTCTCTGATTAAACAAGAAGAGTATATTTCAAGTAATGAAGAACAGATAGAAGTTTTAGTCCAGCAAGTTAAAGGATTAGAACTCAAATTAAAAATTGGATTTCTTTCCTCAGACACAGGAAATCCATTTCAGAAAAAGACATTGATTTCATTTATAATCAATGTCCACAGTTAAAACCTACTCCAATGTTTTGGTCATTGGAAAATTTAAAAAAATCAAAATTAGTTAATATCAGCGAACAGGAACCAGAAGAAAGTTCAGACTGAAATATTAATTAAGGAGAAACCAGAAAAGAAAAGAGGAAGAAACGTCCAATAATTCGGCTGCCCAAGAAACTGACCGAAGAAAAAGACGCCCATTCTTTTCGCCCACAGAAGCCAAAGATAGTGACAGCCACTACTTTGTCGCAAGAAGACGCAACTATGTGAGCCACAAGTTGCTGAGATGTGATAAGAATCTTATCACACAGAATCTAATTTAATTTGGTGGACACCTTTAGCTCAGCTGTCCATTTCATGACGTAAGCAGCTACGTCTGCGCCTTAGCTTAGGATGTAAGCTAGCATAGTTTGAACGCCCCCTTGGGCTATAAATAGAAACTTAGTTTTTCATTTGTAGACAGACTTCCCGGAGCTAAAAACTCATACTCTTGTATCTCTCTCACCCTTGTATTCTATTTTCTCAGTTTAATAGAAGTTCTTATTTAAGAAACACTTGTGTTTCAATTTAATTTCATTTAAGTTCTTTTAATCTATTTAATATATCTATTTAATTCATGAGTTGCTAAACTCATCAGACAAACTAAAAGTCTGAAATCAAGAGGCTGAAGCTGCAAGGCAGAATTTAAGATCGATTTAAGGTATCTCTTGTTAGCCACGTTAGTAATAATTTTTTTGCAGAAGCAGAAATACAATAAAATTCGGAAAAGAATTCTATATTGATATTAAAATAAAACTCAAAATAAAATAAAACAAATTTAACCTTAATACAATGGACGTTGAACATACTAGAAAATTGTAGCTTTGAGGACTGTAAGAACAATTTTTTTAAGATAATATTTGGCCGTGGCAGGACAAATTGTCTCCCAGGATACAACAAAACTCTGAAGCAAACTTTATCGTGTGTAGAAAAATTATCACCAAGCAAGAAGGAAGAACTAAGGAGAAGGCATAAACTTATTTTTTTCCCCACTATATTTTCCTCTATCTATCTAGGAGAAGGATCATCTTCTTTTAAAGAGTTGAGATATCCAACAAAGAATTAAACATGTAATTAACTCCATCAATGATATCCATTAAGCCTTCATAAAGTCAACCATCAATTCTCATTCATATTTCATCCGTTACTCAACAATCCCCCACATGAATGAAAATTGAAAATAAAGGAATTCGATGTGGTGATAACTCTCTACAGTTGATATTAGCATAGGATAGGTAGGCATCAACCCTTGAACCTTTCCTTGTGAAGTGTATTTACCTTACTGGCTGACTAGTAGACGTGACGTCCTTAAACTATTCTGCCGTTTGTGTAAACGATGATATACCTCACACAAATACCAGCATAACACGATTTTAGTTCTCATGGTTATGTTCATTATGGTCATGAACATCTCCTGGTTCTGCAAGAATTTAAGAGAACTAAACTCATTAGTTTTCCTTGAAGCGACCCCACTTCATTCTCACATAGGTGATTTTATCTTTTTGTTCAGATTACTGACACACAAGAATCATTAAAAGCATAGCTTAACCTTATCCGATTTCATACCATTGTTTCTGAGATAAGGGTTAGATTTCTACAATGATAATACATTATCTATGCAATTAGGTTGTCCCATTGAACCTAGATTCTGGGATCTCCAGTCAACAAGGTTGGGTTTTCCTTCACATAGAACCTTTAAATATTTATGGCCTTCAATCCCATTCTTCTTGATGTCGTTTCAACTTGATCTCGGTTTAAACCTTTGGTTAAGCGGATCCATGATGTTATCCTTTGATTTTACATAATCAACAGAGATAACCCCGTTGTGATCGATCACTACTAATCTGCAGATATTGATGACGACGCGTGTGTCTCGACTTTTACCATTATACATCACGTTCGTCTTTCTTTTAATCGATACTTGATTATCACAATATAAACAAATTGTGTGCAGAAGCTTAGGCCATTCAGAATATCCTCCAAGAAGTTTCAGTAACCATTTGAACTTTTTCCGGTTTTATCCAGAGCTACAAACTCGAGACTCCATCGTGGATCCGGTTATGATCGTTCATTTGAGGATTTTTCGAAGACATCGCTCCTCCTCCCAAAGTGAACACGTATCCACTTGTACCTTTGGAGTTCTTTATATCGTAAATCCAACTAAAGATCGGAGAATCCTTCTAATATCGCGGGTTCTCTCAGTATAGTGCGATCCATAATTACGAGTGTATCTTAGATATCAAGTATCCTAACGATAGCTTTCGGTGGTTATCCCTGGATTACTCGTGTATTTGCTTAAAGCATTACGATGAAAGCAATATCAGTCTTCATACAAGTCATGAGATACATCGATTTTATAACCCTGCGTAGATTCTACTTGGTCAACGCTTTCACCTTTATTTTTACAGAGATGTTGGCTGATGTCTAGAGGAGTTCTAGCTTCACTAGAATCATCCTTGTAGAACTTCCCAAGTATCTTGACCACGTAATGTGACTGGGTTAAAATGAAACCATTAGGTGAACGCTTGATTTGGATTCCCAAAATCACATCAGCTAGTCCCATATCTTTCATATCAAACTTAGAGTTTAACATGTCCTTAGTATTCTTCACCATATTTTCATTACTACCCACAATCAGTATGTCGTCAACATACAAACACAGAATAACATATCCTTTGTTTGTGATTTTGACATAAATACATTTGTCACATTCATTTATATTATAGCCATTAGCCATCATGACATCATCAAATTTCTTATGCCATTGTTTTGGTGCTTGCTTTAGTCCATATAAGGACTTCACCAATTTATAAACTTTTCTTTCCTGGCCTGGAACTACACAACCTTCAGGTTGTTCTATGTAGATCTCTTCATCAAGATTTCCATTTAGAAAGGCTGTCTTAACGTCCATTTGATGTACGTCGAGATTAAAAAAAAGCGATAGCAAGTAAAGTATCATCATAATAGAGGTTATTCTCGATAATTGGAGAATACGTATCAAAGTAATCAAGGCCTTTCTTTATACATATCCTTTTATAACCAATCGGCCTTGATTTTATCAATTGTTCCATCTGCTTTCATTTTCCATGTGAAAATCCATTTAGAACTTAGTGGTTTCGCCCGGAGGAAGGTCCACTAATTCCCGTGTATGATTTTGCATAATGGAATCAATTTCACTCTTATAGCCTCTTTCCATAAAGGACTATCTATTGAATTTATAGCTTTGATCGTAATTTCGAGGTTCAACCTCTAAAGATATAGGTTAGAATGTCCGGTCCAAAAGATTTTCAACCCTTGCCCTTTTACTTTTCTAGGCTCTACCTCTTTATTTCCTTCTACTTCAACTTCATGTTGAATGTCTTGATTATCTTCATTAATGATCTCAAGAGATCGTTAGAACCCGATTCAATCTCTTCACGTTTGCATGGAAAAATGTGTTCAAAGAATGAAGCATTCTTTGATTCCATGAATGTGTTCTTGTGTATATCAGGATTCTTAGAATCATGAACAAGAAACCGATATGCGTTATTGTGAATCGCATAACCAATGAAAATACAATCCACCGTCTTTGGACCTATTTTCATTTTCTTTGGCAACGGAGCCAAAACTTTTGCAAGACACCCCCACACTTTTAAGTAGTTATAGGAAGGTTTCCTTCCTTTCCACAACTCATGTGGTGTCTTGTCTAATTTCTTACGAGGCACCTTATTTAAAAGGTAATTAGCTGATAAGACTGCTTTCCCCCACATGTTTTGTGGCAACCCAGAACTGTTTAGCATCACATTCATCATCTCTTTCGTGAGCACGATTCTCAAGGCTCACCTACCCCATTAGATTGAGGGAGTAAGGTGGTGTAACCTCATGAATAATACCATGTTGGGAGTAGAACTTACCAAATGGTTCAACATATTCACCACCACGATCACTCCTTACCACCTTAATTTTCTTATTAAGTTGGTTTTCAACTTCCTGCTTATACAAAACAAATTTCTCTAAAGCTTCATCTTTGCTTTTAAGCAAATATACATAGCAATATTTTGTCTTATCATCAATGAAAGTGATAAAAATTTATTACCTCCCTTGTTTGTATAAATTTTAAATCACATACATCACTATATATCGATCAAGTGGTTCTGTATTTCTTTCAACTGTATGAAATGAAGATCTTGTTAATTTTGATTCAACACAAATTTTACATTTATGTTTACGATCAATTTGGAATATTGGAATATGTTGTAAATTAATTAACCTACGTAGGGTATTATAATTTACATGTCCAAGTCTACCATGCCATAAATTAAGTGACTCAATGATATAAGCAGAAGAAGTATTATTCTTATTATTAATCATTGCATTGGACTTACTAGAGATGACATTAATTTTCCACATGCCATTACAAACATACCCCTTTCCCACATACATTCCCCTTTTTGACAAAACAAACTTGTCCGATTCAAATACCATCCTAAAACCATGAGTGCTTAGGAGGCTACCAGATACAACATTCTTCCTAATTTCAGAAACATACAGAACATTCTTCAGAGTCACTTCTTTTCCCGAAGTCATCTTCAGAATTACAGTACCACTTCCCTTGATCTTGGAAGTTGCAAAGATCGCTTTATGTAGAAAGCTTCTCCCTATTCTTGCTGGGAACGCCCAAAGAAAAGAATCTTTGTCACGTGCAGACATGACGTGTGGTACCAAAGATCCACCACTATTCCTGGATTTGAGTCAACGAGGTTGACTTTGTAAATCACAAAGACATAAGTTGATGTCGGACACATCTCTAGCCATTTCTTCCACAACATGTGCTTCATTAGGCTTCAACTTTCTAGCAAAGCACCTACATTCGGAGGACTTGTGCCCTCCTTGTTGCAATTGTAGCATTTTCCATTGAATTTTGGTTTTTCTTGAAATGCCACCCTTAGACCCAGTTTGGACCCATTGAGGTTTTTCCGCTTTCTTGGAGTCTTTATTGACCTCCACCACATTCACCCTAGCCTCAGACTGGCGGGCAACGTTGGAGAATTTCTTCTTTGAGCCTTTGTTGTCTTCCTCAATACGAAGTCTAACAATTAGTTCTTCAACTGTCATCTCCTTTCGCTTATGCTTAAGGTAATTTTTGAAGTCTTTCCAACCAGGTGGTAACTTTTCAATAATACAAGCCACTTGGAAAGATTCACTAAATACCATACGTTCAGCATGAATCCCATGGATAATCAGCTGGAGTTCTTGAACTTGATTCACAACAGTTTTGGAATCAACCATTTGGAAATTCAGGAATTGGCTCACTAAAAATTTCTTAAGCGCCAAAGATCCCTCGATCTGTATTTCCGGTCCAAGGATTCCCAAAGTTCCTTTGCCGTTTTCTTAATAGTGTATACACTATAAAGTGCATCAGTTAGTGTAAGACCCCAAATTATTAATAAATAAAATTTAATTTTCTTTATTTATTATTTTGAAATAGTAAGAGTTGATTTGATTAATATGGATAGTTATGGGTAAAATACGCAAATATTTCAAAAGAAGAAAAAATATTCATTATTGTCGGGGAATATTTGTTTGGTCGTGGAATATTCATCTTGTTGGGAAATTATTAAATGCGACGGCAGCAGCAATGACCATGTGGCCCCATAACTGAAAAGCGATTGGAGGAAGAAAACGACGAGAATAAGTTGTTTATAAATAATCAGGCGTAGTTATTACCACAATTATCTTTGTTGGAATACCCGGTGGTAAAACACAAGAAGACACTTTGCATTATTGCACCAATTATTGATAAGAAGGCCACTACTCAATAATGGTTACTGATAATCTTATTCGATATTTTATTTTATTGATTTAATAATTGTTGCGTTGATATTTTATATTCTTTGTTGTTTCAATAATTGTCATTACACGGTTATTTTTCATTATCGAAGCAATAATTCATATTATCTGAATAATATTATTAGATAACATTATTAGAAATGTCTAGAAAGTTCATCTAAGGAGAGGTTTGGTCACCTAATTGCTTGCGCCAAGAAGGAGAATTCTTATCGGAAAGTTCTCTTTCACAGGAACCGCACGGTTGTCAATATTGTGATTCTCGTAATATTATTTGTGAATAATTAATTATTGATTCATATGATGAGAAAAATATTGATTTTTATGATATAGATGGAGAAAATTTTTATTGTGACAATTGTTAAAAATTGAAATTTATCTTTTTCTGATAAAATAATTCATTTAAATATATTATTATATTTTAATAATATAATAATGATGATATTTTTACGATGAATGTGGGATATATGAGTATATGTGGAGGAGGAGTATTTTTGTTACCAAAAATATTTAAAGCATGTTTTATGTGTCGGTGGACCCCATTTCTTGACTGAAATTTGATTATAGCTTGTAAAATCGCCCGTTTGTGGATTTCGGTCAATTTCTATTTGGAATTTGGAAAAACTTCCTTCTGCAAAGTTGTAGATAATGGAATTTCCTATGGAAAGTCCCAAGTTTTGAATTTTTCTGACAAAAGGGCTATTTATTATGAATTATTGAAGTTCCGAAGCTTCGAAATAATTAATTTTTTGAAGTTTAAAATATTTTAAATAACAAAAACGTTTTTTTCATTATGGTGTGTTACACATGTGTGTTGAATGAGCTGAATTCAGTTCTTGGAAGGTTGGCGTAGGAAAATTTAATTTACATATTAATATTATATTAAATTTTCGCTTTGTGTTCTAAGCATTTTCCTATAAATAGGTGCTTAGGTTAGAATTGAAAATCACACGTAAACTCAAGTTTTCTCTCTATATTATCGAGCGTATTCTTGTGAGTATTTTGAGTATATTTTGAGTTTCTTTATACGGTGCAAGTTCAAGTCATAGCTTTATATTTATTGTTTCAAATTTGTAAGTCTTCGATCTTTCGAGGTAAGGGATATTATTTTCTTTCGTAATGATATTATTTCTTCAATATCATTATGTTGAAATATTGATCTGAAGTTTTATCAAATTTGGAACTTTTGGTGTCGGAATTACTTATTCACGATACTATCAAGACTTTATTCACGATATCGACATTATTCACGAATCACGACACTATTCATCGAAAAATGAAAAATTTTCCTTTTCGTCTAAAATATCTATTGTGGATACTAGCTTTGATTGTATCCATGTTTTGATCATTCTTGAATTTTACACCACTATAATTATTTTTGAGGTATTTTTGGACATGGATAAAACAAAGTACTTAATCCTTAATCCTTAATCCTTAATCCTTGTCATTTTGTTTCTTTGGATTCGCTTTCTTCAAAATATTTTCATCATCCTCGGTCTTAAATGATGATATTATTGAATATCTTTGGCTGTAGTAGGTGCAAAAGATGAATGATTTCGATGAATATCTTTGGCCGTAAGCAAAGATGAGCAGTGTTTAGATGAACATGACCAACTGATGAATATATAATTTGATTCCAGATATATATTGATTGATGTTACAAGGATAAAAGATAGACGATGAACTTTTAAATTCATACATAGAAGATAGTAGTTTGCATTCTCTACGTAACTCTTCTATGAATTATTATTTTCCCATCGCGAATATTGATTTAAAACTTGTTGCCTATCATTGTATTCTATTAGATTTTCCTGTTGAAGACTAACGATAAATTGTTGTATATTATCTTAGTTATAATATTCTTTATTGGGCTAGTTGAGCTCTCACCTTTTCCTTTTTGTTCCATTTTTCTTCTCGGGAGGCGAGAATATAAGAAAGTATTTAGGGGTATGGAATGAAGGTTATAGAGAGAGTTGTTTAGTAGTCCTCACCATTTTGTAAAATAATTTATCAATAAATGTGATGAGGATTTATTTGAGTATAGATATTGTCAGAAGATAATATTTGTATTCAAACTCACAGATTTTATTGTTGTAATAATAAAATTGTAGTTGTTTTCGTATCATGTATTGACAACTCGAATGGGTGATGTATACCTATTTTGGGGGCGCCACGGTTGGTATCGAGCTTAGGGATATGATCTCTGGCGGAGATCGGGGAATAGAACTAGGAGGGGAGAGACGAGTAAATCCTTCGCTAGTGTGTCCTACCTAAGCTTATTTGTTAGTTGGTCAGTATATAGGGATATTATGTGATATATTGATTTCCTTAATTAACCCTTGTTTTATGACAATATTTGAGAATGTCGACTGAGAATATTAACAGTGGAAATGAGACCGTGGAGACGTCTGTACTCACCAACGAGGAGAACGTGCAACAGGATGGCAATGTTCCTCCTGTGAACAACACCACTGAGCAGATGATGAACGAGGGGATGTTTAGTAGCTTTTTGCAGTTCATGCAAAATCGACGAGGAGACTCGTGTTCAAAATCTGAGGAGGAAATGATAGCAATTCACGAGTTGTCACAAACCAAGTAGTTCAAAGAGTTGGGACCACGAATTTAAGGAAAGCCAGATCCGATCATGGCGGAAACATGGGTCAAGCAAATTACCAAGATATTCGATGTCTTGGGATGCACGGAGAACAGAAGGTTCCATTCGCCACCTTTATGTTCCGCGGTGGCGAGGCGAGATCACTGGTGGGAGTCGTGAAGCGTACTCCATCCGGTCAAGACTCAAAGATGTCTTGGGGAGACATTTCAGAAACTATTTAATGACAAATACTTTCCGAAAGTGTTCGCTATATGAAGGAAGTGGAGTTTATTAGATTGGAGCGAGAACAACACATGGCGGTGTCTCAAAGACGAGGTAAGTTTGAGAGTTATCCGTGTTTGCACCTCATTTGGTGGAGAATGAGAAACGATGACGCGAATGTTTCGAGAGGTTTGAAACCCAAGATACGCACAATATCTCATTTATCATAAATTTCTCTCTATTCAGGATGTTGTAAAGTGGCTCAATTATTAGAGCGAGATAATGAGTACGGTCAACCGAGGGACCACAATCAGGATCATACAGGAGATAGCGATCAACAAAACAATGATAACCAAATGGAGAAAGAAAAAAGACGGACAAAAATGGTAACCACTCGGTGGTAATCATGGCCATGAAAATAGAAGAAGCGAGTGGGAGGAGATTTTAAAAGAGGAGATTTAACAACGATCATGTGAAGACGACAAAGGTTGGCGAAGAATCGGGTTCTAAGGAAGAAGAACGACCACCGGTCATTATCTTTGCTATAAATGCGGAAAGAAGGACATATCACCAAACTACCCCACAACAGTTCAAGGTATGCTATAATTGTGGAAAGGAAGGACATATCGCTCGAGATTTATAGTAGAAACCTAGTTCAATGGGACGGTGACTCAAAAGATCGGTCCCGAGAAAAGTCAAAGTCAGCGGTTCTGGAAGAGCGTTTGTTGTGGATCGGGTCAAAAATGCGAGAACCCAAACGAGGTGATCACGGGTAAGCTATTTATAAATTCTTGAGAAGTTTATACCTTACTTGATACCTGGGTGTTACCCATTCATTTATCTCTCCCGCTTGTGCTCAACGTTTAAACTTGACTCGGAGAAATTAGACTTTGACCTATCTCGTGGAAACTCCGTTAGGAGAAACTTTCATCACATCCAATGCTTATAAATCTTGTTTGATTCAAGTTGGCACCATCACCTTACCTGTTGACCTTATCTCTTTAAAGATACTTGCTTTTGATGTGATTTTAGGGATTGATTGGTTAACTACTCATCATGCCAAAATTGATTGTTTTCATAAGGTTGTTAGTTTTCATATTCCTAACCAACCTGTTGTACGAATTCATGCAATTAAACCATTAAAATCAATCACTGTCATATCTAATCATAAAGTTATTCATTTATTGAAAAACGGATGTCAAGATTTCTTAGCCCATGTTATGGACTTGAATAAAGACACGTCAAATTTGAATAATATTCCTGTTGTTATTGACTTTCCTGACGTATTTCCTGAAGAACTTCCGATCTACCCCGTAACGTGAAGTTGAATTCTTTATTGATCTTGAACCTGGTACAAAGCCCATTTTTAAAACCCCATATCGAATGGCTCCTATTGAACTTCAGGAGTCAAAGGTCCAACTACAAGAGTTGTTGGACATCAGTTTCATTCGTCCTAGTACATCTCCTTAGGGTGCTCCTGTTTTATTCGTAAAAAAGAAAGACGGGAGTATGCGACTTTGTATTGACTATCGGGAATTGAACCATGTCACCATCAAGAATAAGTATCCACTACCTCGTATTGATGACTTGTTTGACCAGTTGCAAGGAGCACAATTCTTTTTAAAGATCGATCTTCGATTCGGATATCATCGGTGAAGATTAGGCGAGGATATTCCAAAGCGCCTTGAGAACTCGAGACGGGCATTATGAATTCTTAGTCATGTCTTTCGGATTGACTAATGCTCCTGCGACTTTCATGGATATGATGAACCGAGTATTCAAGGAATATTTGGATCAGTTCGTTGTTGTCTTTATTAATGACATCCTCATATATTCCAAAAGTCGTGAAGATCATGAGCACCATTTGAAGCTGGTACTCCAGAGGCTTCGTGAAAACAAGCTTTATGCCAAGTTGAAAAAATGCGAGTTCTAGCTTGTGGAAGTAGCATTCCTTGGGCATGTGGTGTCAAAACATGGAGTATCTGTTGACCCGGCGAAGATTGAAGCAATACAAAGTTGGGAGCAACCGAAGACGGTGACTGAAGTACGTAGCTTTCTGGGTCTAGCTGGTTATTATCGGAGATTCGTGGAAGGGTTTTCTCGAATCGCTACTCCATTAACTCATCTAACTCGGAAAGATATAAAATTCGTTTGGAGCGAGGAATGCGAAAAGAGTTTCCAAGAGCTTAAGAGGAGACTTATTTCGGCACATGTTCTAACAATACCATCCGGTACGGATGGATTTGTTATCTACCGCGATGCTTCAGGCAAAGGGTTAGGATGTGTTCTCATGCAACGTGGGAAAGTCATAGCCTATGCCTCACGACAACTTAAAGAATATGAGAGGAATTATCCTACTCATGATCTAGAGTTAGCGTGCCAATCGTTTTCACGCTTAAAGATCCGGAGGCACTATCTATATGGGGAGAAAGTGGAGATATATTCGGACCATAAAAGCCTCAAATATTTCTTCACACAAAAGGAACTTAACACGCAAGAACGACGTTGGCTCGAGTTGTTGAAAGATTACGACCACACTATTCAATACCATCCCGAAAAGCGAACGTGGTAGGCGACGCGTTGAGTAGAAGATCTTATGCGGGAATGAGTGTGATGATGTCAAGTATACGATAGATCCAACTTTAATAGAAAAAGTTAAGGTTGCTTCAAGCCACCGAAGGCTTGAGTCGATGCGTATGAAGAAGAAAGTACAAGAAGGTGCTATTTTAAGCGAGAATTGATGAAGAAGGTATACTTGAGTCCACTCGCACTTTGTGTTCCTAACGACTACGATTTGAAGTACAAGATTATGGCGGAGGCACACAATACATCATTTGCAATCCATCTCGAAGTACTAAAATGTATCGTGATCTTGACATACATTTTGGTGGAACAATATGAAGAGAGAGATTGCAAAGTTTATCTCGATGTGTTTAACTTGTCAATGTGTAAAGGCGGAGCATCTAGTACCTAAGGGTCCATTGCAACCACTTGAGATTCGAAATGGAAGTGGGAACACATTACCATGGATTTCACATCGGTCTTCCTACGGTTCTCAAGGCATCAATGCTATTTGGGTTATTGTTGATAGATTAACCAAGTCTCTTTCATTTCTTGCCGTCACGGAGACTTATTCCTTGAACGCCTCTCTGCTAGTATATATGTAAATGAGATTGTGAGGTTGCATGGCATGCCAAGATATCCATAATTTTGGATTGTGACCCAAGATTCACTTCAAGATTTTGGGTTAGCTTGCAAAAAAAGCTATGGGCACGGATTTATTGATTCTTCTCGCATACCATCCTCAAAGCGGACGGACAATCGAGAGGACTATTCAAACTCTTGAAGATCTATTAAGACTCGTGTCCTAGACTTCAAGGGTAGTTGGGATAAGTATTTACCATTGGTGGAATTCTCCTACAACAATGATTATCGACAAGTATAGGTGTGGCTCCATTTGAAGCATTATATGGACGAAAGTGTCGCTCTCCAATATGTTGGGATGAGGTGGGTGAAGAAGCAACATTGTTGGGACCCGAAGTTAGTACGTATGATTACCGAAAAGATCCAAATGATTCGACAACGATACAAGCAAGCACAAGATCGACAAAAGAGTTATGCGAATCTTCATCGAAAGGGCGTGGAATTTAGTATGGGGATCATGTATTGTTGCGAAGTTGCTCCATGGAAGGGAGTTACAAGATTTGGAAAGAGAGAAAAGCTCAATCCACGATTTATTGGTCCATTTCAAATTCTTGACCGAGTAGGAAATGTAGCCTATAGACTCGCGTTACCTCGAAAGTATGTCTCGTGTTCATAATGTGTTTTCATATATCGTACTTCGTAAATATGTGAAAGACCCGAACCACGTTATAGAGTTAGAACGGACGAGATAGTCAAGACTTAACGATTTAAGAGGTACTGTCAAGATCTTGGATAGAAAGGAGCATGTCCCTACGCACGAAGGTCATACCACAAGTTAAAGTTTTGTGGAGGAACCATGCTATAGAGGAAATGACTGGGAGTTGGAAGCAGAAATGAAAGCAAGGTATCCTCACCTTTTCAAAACACCGAATACGACGTCAATTTCGAGGACGAAATTTCATAAGGAGGGAGGTTGTAAGACCCCAAATTATTAATAAATGAAATTTAATTTTTTCTATTTATTATTTTGAAATAGTAAGGGTTGATTTGATTAATGTGGATAGTTATGGGTAAAATATAAATATTTTAAAATAAGCAAAAATATTCATTATTGCTTGGGGAATATTTGTTTGGTCGTTGAATATTCGTCTCGTCGGGGAATATTCGTATTTACGACCGCATGCCAATGCATGTGTGGGCCCCATAACTGAAAGCGATTGGAGGAAAAAAAGCACAAGAATAAGTTGTTTATAAATAATTGGCGTAGTTATTACCAAGATTAATCTTTGTTGGAATACCCTATGGTTAAAATACAAGAAGATACTGCAGTATTGCACCAATTATTGATTCTTACGTAAGAAGGCACTACTCAATAATGGTTACGATAATTCTTTATTCAAGATTTTATTTTATTGATTTAATAATTTGTGCGTTGATATTTTTTATATTGTCGTTGTTTCAATAATTGTCATTACACAATATTTTTCATTATCGAAGCAATAATTTATATTATCTGAATAATATTATTAGATAACATTATTGGCAATGTCTAGAAAGTTCTGTCTAAGGAGAGATTTGGTCACCTAATTGCGCACCAATAAGGAGAAATTCTTATTGGAAAGCCTCCTTTTTCTTGGGAACTGCCTGGTTGTCAATATTGTGATTCTGTAATATTATTTGTGAATAATTAATTATTGATTCATATGATGAGAAAAATATTGATTTTATGTGGATATAGATGGAAAAATTTTTTATTGTGACAATTGTTGAAAATTGAAATTTTATCTTTTTCTGATAAAATAATTCATTTAAATATATTATTATATTATAATAATATAATAATGATGATATTTTTACGATGAATGTGGGATATATGAGTATATGTGGAGGAGGAGTATTTTTGTTATCAAAAATATTTAAAACATGTTTTATGTGTCGGTGGACCCCATTTCTTGACTGAAATTTGATTATAGCTTGTAAAATCGCCCGTTTGTGGATTTCGGTCAATTTCTGTTTGGAATTTGGAAAAACTTCCTTCTGCAAAGTTGTAGATAATGTAATTTTCTATGTAAAATCGTGAGTTTCGAATTTTTCTGACAAAAGGGCTATTTATTATGAATTATTGAAGTTCCGAAGCTTCGAAATAATTAATTTTTGGAAGTTTAAAATATTTTAAATAACAAAAACATTTTTTTAATTATGGTGTGTTACACATGTGTGTTGAATGAGCTGAATTCAGTTCTTGGAAGGTTGGCGTAGGAAAATTTAATTTATATATTAATATTATATTAAATTTTCTGATTTGGTGTTATAAACATTTTCCTATAAATAGGGTGCTTAGGTTAGAATTGAAAATCACATTTAAATCAAATTTTCTCTTTAAATTATCGAGCGTATTCTTGTGAGTATTTTGAGTATTGCTATACTACGGCAAGTTCAAGTCATAGCTTTATATCAAGGTGTTTCAAATTTGTAAGACTCGATCTTTCGAGGTAAGGGATATTTTTTTTTTTCGTAATGATATTATTTCTTCAATATCATTATGCTAAAATATTGATATGAAGTATTTATCAAATTTAGAACTTTTGGTGTCTGAATTACTATTCACGATACTAAGACTATTCACGTATACGACATAATTATTCACGAATATTCAAGACTATTCATCGAAAAATAAAAATTTTTCCTTTTCGTCTAAAATATCTATTGTGGATACTAGCTTTGATTGTATCCATGTTTTGATCATTCTTGAATTTTACACCATTATAATTATTTTTGAGGTATTTTTGGACATGGATAAAACAAAGTACGAATCCTTAATCCTTAATCCTTGTCATTTTGTTTCACTGGATTCATTTCTTTAAAATATTTTTCATCATCCTCGGCTTAAATGATGATATTATTGAATATCTTGGGCCCTGTAGTGCAAAAAGATGAATGATTTCGATGAATATCTTTGGCCCAGTAGTGTAAAAAAGATGAACATGTGTTTAGATAAACATGACTAATCGATGAATATCTTTGGCCCAGTAGTGCAAAGATGAATATTTGATTACGAGATATATATTGATTGATGTTACAGGGGATAAAAGATAGACGATGAACTTTTAAATTCATACATAGAAGATAGTAGTTTGCATTCTCTACGTAACTCTTCTATGAATTATTATTTTTCGCTGCGAATATTGATTTAAAACTTGTTGTCTATTGTATTCTATTAGATTTTTCCCTGTTGAAGACTAACGATAAATTGTTGTATATTATCTTAGGCATAATATTCTTTACTGGGCTAATTGAGCTCACCCTTTTTCTTTTTGTTCCATTTTTCTTCTCAGGAGGCGAGAATATAGCGAGTACGAGTCAGGGTATGGAATGAAGGTTCTAGAGAGAGTTGTTTAGTAGTCCTCACTATTTTTATAAAATAATGTATCAATAAATGTGATGAGGATTTATTTGAGTATAGATATTGTCTAGAAGATAATATTTGTATTCAAACTCACAGTTTTACTGTTGTAATAATAAAGTTGTAGTTGTTTCTGTACCATGTATTGACAACTCAGAATGGGTGATGTATACCTATTTTGGGGGCGTCACAGTTAGACCGTTCAAAATGTAATTACGACAAAGGAAATCAGATTGTTTCCATGCCTCAATTGCATTGTAGGCGGTGACATTATCCACCTCATCATCTCTGATAACAGGAGGATCATCCTTCAACAATTAGCCAAATTCAAAGATAAGTAAGGTAAAACAACATCTTTCGTTGTTAAGTCTTAAAATTCACACCGGTGAATTTTTCTCAGTTTTTCACGTGTCGATGTGGTATGGTTTGGCGGGGAGAGTCGTAATCTGGAAACCAGACCAGTATATAGAGACTGTAACCAATGTTACGTGAACCGAATCGTTACATCCATCGGTGCCATTCGTGAACCGTAACTGGAGATTGTTACGTGGACCGGTTGGAACAATTTCATTCTCAGGAATAATATTCATTCTGAAAATACAAACTGACACTAAGTTAGTCTAAAAAAAAAAAAACAACAAACAAAAACTGTTTTGAATAGGAAACATATTATTATTTAATTATTCCAGCACGGTCCAAGTGAGTATTAACCAAGAACAGTCCAAATAAGAAAACCAAGTCAAGGTATTCCAAAGCAAAGGTATAATATGCAACTTAATAAAAGATTAACCAAAACAAAAATGAATATTGTCTTAAGATTGTTAGCCACGTTAGTAATAATCTTTTTGCAGAAGCAGAAATACAATAAAATTCGGAAAAGAATTCTATATTGATATTAAAGTAAAACCCAAAATAAAATAAAACAAATTTAACCTTAATACAATGGACGTTGAGCAGATTTAGAAAATTGTAGCTTTGAGGATCAGAAGAAATCCTTAAGACAATATTTGGTAGTGGCGAGACAAATTGTCTCCCGAGAATCACAACAAAGCTCTCAAAAAACTCTCAGTGTGTAGAAAAATTATCACCGAAAGCAAGAAGGAAGAACTAAGGAGAAGGCCTAAACTTATTTTTTTCCCCACTATATTTTCCTCTATCTATCTAGGAGAAGGATCATCTTCTTTTAAAGAGTTGAGATATCCAACAAAGAATTAAACATGTAATTAACTCCATCAATGATGTCCATTAAGCCTTCATAAAGCCAATCATCAATTCTCATTCATATTTCATCCGTTACTCAACAATTTCCATCCGTTACTCAACATCTCTATCTTTAATGTTTTGATATTTAGTTTGGTTGTATGAAGTACTACATATCTTGATAGTCATCGAAACTCCAAGTCTTGCATTCCATTACACGAACCTCTGCAAAATTTTTGAAGTAAATTTCGCCAAGTTATACTAAGCATATTCAGAGACTATAGGCAGGATTATAAGTCTAACTACTGCATTTGACCTGAAATAAGTCGTAAGAGTACCGTTAAGCCGATGAGACAGGTGCCAAGGGAAGAAATACGTAAAATAAGGTCGAGAAGGCAGCAAGTAGATGAAAATCTGAGACCGGAAGTAATGATATGTGATGGTATCGGGAAATTGAAGTTAAAATTTGCATGTTCAGTAAATGTTTTGAGTCTGCAACGGCGTCTAATTGATAGATCTTGAGAAATATGACCACTAGAAGTATATGAACCCGGAGAGATGAGATTTAAACCTTTTATCCATGTCTTAATTATCTCAGAGCCTTTTGAGAGTAAGTCTTTTATGTTTGTCTACTTTAAATCATTTGTTTTTCAAAACAAAAAATTTGTTAAAATTTTATTTTTAATTTGGATTTAAGTTCTTTAGATCCGGAGGTTTTCCAAGAAAACCTACTTGAATTAACATTTAAGTTCGATCGATTGAATCTCGATCCTGTTAATCCTGTTTTAACTATTGATGAACTCATTAAAGAGATCAACAATTTAAAACAAGAAAAAGAAATTTTGTTTAATTCTTTAATTAATAACAAAGTTTCTGAAAAATTTAAACAAGATTCCTTACATAACCAACATGGAAATATAAGGAACAAAATAAAAAATTTAGAAGAAAAACTTCTAAAATTAACCATGTTTGCAGGATGAGACCTTCAAGTATATCTGTTGAAGGATATTTAATTGAAAAGCGTAAAGACTTAAAGCTTCAGCGAAGGCTGATGAAGAAAGTTTTTACAAATCAAGGAAGGAGGCTACGGCTTGCTTCTAATGTTAATGAAGAATTAAGAAACGATAGTTTGATTGTAAATCAATCCAAAAATGTACAATCTTCTCTAAGTTTGATTGTAAATCAGGATTTTGGCAAGTAAAAATGCACCCTGATAGTATACATTGGACACTTTGAATGGTTAGTTATGCCATTTGGAGTTAAGATTGCCCCTTCTGTTTTTCAAAGAAAAATGGATACAATCTTCTTAAAGCATTCTAAATTTGTTATTGCTTATATAGACGATATACTTGTTTTCAGCAAAAACCTCAAAGAACACTATGGTCATCTTCATATTGTCCTTAATGAATTCAGAAATAATGGGATTATTATTTCTAAACCTGTCATTACCTTTTTAGGAAGTATTCTTGGAAATTGAACTATTCAGTTGTCACCCCATATGTCCAAAACAGTTCTTAATAAACCTGATAAGTTGGAAACTCTAAAAGATATTCAGAGTTTTCTAGGATTAGCTAATCAAGCTAGGTCTTATGTTAAAGACCTCAATAAACTCTTAGCCCCTCTTTATCAAAAGACTTCAAAAAACGGACAAAGGTTTTTTAATAGTGAAGATATTAAACTTGTTCAGAAAATTAAACAAGCTTTACAAAATCTTCCACCTTATCCTTTACCTCTTGATTCTGATTATCTAATTATTCAATGTGATGGTTGTATAACAGGATGGGGAGCAATTCTTTTGAAAAAACCTCATAAATATTCACCTAAGACTGAAGAAAAAATTTGCCCCTATGGAAGTGGAAAATTTAAAGTAACAGAAAACAGTCCTAGTCTTGATTGTGAAATTTTAGCTGTTATCTATTCTATGAACCATTTTAGGCTTCTTATTATAGATAAACATGAAATCACTATCAGAACTGATTGTGAAAACATTGTTAAGTTTATGAAACACAAAACCCTTTCCAGAAAAAGATGGTTAACCTTTATTGATTATATTGTTAATACAGGTATTAACAAAATTGGGAGCATATTGCAGGTACAAAGAACAATATTGCTGACCAACTTAGCAGAGGAATACAATTATATTCTTCAAAAACTTATAAACCTGTAGCACACACACAGATGGTTTCTTTAGAACCTAAAATCTAAAGCTAGTCCAGAGCAAACGGCTACTGGTAAAGACATCAAATCCGTTGATAGCTGAGATTTTGCTCAAAAATCTACCGCCGTATAAATTGCCCGGCTAAGCAATTTCAACTTGCATTACATTTGGTATTCCAAGTTGTTTCCTGATTATTCACTTAATCCATCTTCCTTCCTTGTTTCAGAATATGGATTCATTCAACCAGGTGTATCTAAAAACACCAGTGCGTGGAGGCAAATGTTCTAAACCTACCGATTCCTCTGAGAATCTCCTAACCTTTTCAAAGAAAACAGTTAAGCCTCTTCTTCAAAACCAAAAGTTTTCCAAAAATCTTGTGAAGATGAGAGAAACACATCCATATTATCCCTCTGTTATTCCTGTAAAATGAAGGATAATACCATTAACCAGCTCAAAGCTACCCTAGGAGGTAAAGCTGAACACATAAAGCAGCTTAAAGATGAGATTCTAAGAATGGAAGAATCTGTGAGCCACCTTGAAGAAAAAATCCTTCAATTGGAACAACAGAAAAGTCTTATTAATGTTCCAGTCGAAACCTGTATCTCTTGGATTGAGTACCTAGATCAAAAGGGTCGTCTTACTCAAAATGACAAAAAAACCCTTTATTCTAGACTCCTAGCGTTTCTACTTTCTACTGACGAAGAAGTCAAAGAAAGTTATGCTTACGTCACCAAAACCGCACCATCCCGAAGGATGATTAAACTTGGGAAAAAACCAGTCCAAATTACCAAGAGGGCCATAATTCGGCAAGGAATTGAAGAATTATCGCTCCGACCCCACCAGGCAGTTCCCGCCAATCTCCTAAAAAATCAACCTGTCAAATCGGCATCAAGGCCCTCCACTAGTGAAAGAGAGATGTAAAGAAGAATAGCATCTCGAATCTTATCACCTTTAAGATGTAGTGGCATCATACTTTAATTTTAGACCGTCTCCTTTTAGCGCACCATGTAAAGTGGACACCTGTCATCCACTATAAGCTTAACTCTTAGAAAGCAGAGATCCTTAGCACCATTAGCTCTGAGATCAACATAGCCATATTAGCTTCTTTCTCATGTATTTCATCCTTTATCAATAAAAGCTTACAACCTTTCTAATATGATCATCCTATTGTTCATATTTAATTATACTACCTGTTTCATTACTACCCTGAGTAACTAAATACCTATCGGTATACTGCCTGCTTAACCAGACGATGTTCATGCCTTGAAGAAATTGTCAAAAAGTAAGGTAAAACCTTACTCTCTTGTATGTTTTGATTCTGATAATTAATGTATCTAGGTACTATAGTGCTTGAGTTATGCCGAAACAACAAGTTATGTTTATCATTTCATGATCTATAACTGCTATGTGAAGTACTGTCGCCAAGTTGTGATACGCATGTCATGATCCTTAAATAAGTCCGTAGAGTACCGCTGGCCGACGATACAGGCGTTGGGGAAGAAAACGGTAAAATAAAGGAGAGAAGGACATGAAAGTCATAAGTTATGTCGCCGGGATAGGAAGTTCCAGTATGTTAGAAATCAGCAAAAGATTTGAATAACCATCGGTATAATAAATGATAGCCCAAGAGACGTGCATCTAATCTTAAGAAGAACCAGTAGAGAGAAGGTACAACCTGAAATTTCATGTTAAGATTAAAAGGCATGAGAATAAAGTCTGAGTGAAAGCATGACAAGTATACTGATTTTATTAAAACTTGTTTTCTAAAAATATTTTTCAAAATTCAGATGAATCATTTAAAAGAATACCTGTCTAGGTTAGAACATCTGTGTCTACTTGAAAACCTGTTCTTTAGCATAAAAGAAAAAACACCTAGAGATTACCAAAACTTTGAAAAAATCAAAAAAAAATACCTAATTGAAAAAATAAATCAAAGTTCTTTTTCACCTCCATGACTCTAGATTTAGAAGCAAATCTACCTGTATTAATTATATGTGTGATATACCTGTTAATAATCAATATTTGTTATAAACTGTTTCAATTCCTGTTTCATCCATGACTCACGTTTTTAAAATCATTAAAAATAGCAATAAAAACCTTTGGAAGGAAATAGCTAAGATAAATTCCTTAATTCAAGACCTGTACATTATAGATAGTGATCACCTAATAGGCACCGTAGAATTCAATCAGATCATGAATCTGACTGAAGAATATATTGACTATTTAAAACAAATAAGAAGTCATTTATTTAGAGAAATAAATTAATGTCCTAATATTTGTGCTTAGTATGTCAAGTTACCTTCAAAACCCTACCTATTTGGCCAAAATGAATTTGTCCAAAAGACTAATTCAAGAAAACCTTTTTCAAGAAATGACCCTAAAAGATAAGATATCCAACTTTAATAAAGTAGGAATCAAAATGTTCTATGGAGACTTTATACCCTGTGATTATCCTGTCTTTTTTGACCATGTCACCCAAACAGAAAAATGTGAAGAAATTGATAGATACCTAATCAATAGGAAACATCAAATTCTAGATAACCTTAGCCTAAGTCACCTAGCTAGGAAAGGAGACAATGCTTAAATATGAAGAAATTAACCCTTTAGCAAAAGAATTTGTTAGAGAATTAATTTTTGAACAGAAACTTGCAGAAATTAAACATTATGTCAATACTAATTTCTGAAATTTCTAGAAAAATTCACCTGTATAATCAACTTAATACAGAAAAACATACCTTATTTCTAGACTTATTAATATGAAAGTATGAAGATAATGAAAGAATATTTTTTCAAAATCATCACAACCTGTTAAGAAACCAAATTAAAGACGTAGAACAAGACCTTTTTAAGTTTACCCAGCAGTTTCACCTAGAAAGTTTTAATACTTGTTAAGACTTATATGAAGAACCGTTTGAAATACCAGCAAAATCTTAAAAGATTTACTCGTCTTCTTAAACTTGAATTAAAAACCAATAGCGAATTAATTGACCAACAGTTAATTTAATGACAATAGAGACCTTGTTGATTTAACCTTTAAGTTAACCAATCATGAATCAACCTATTTAGACACTAAAGAATGGTTGAAAGCAACCAACCTGTGAAGATAAGTTCACGCGCTTAATAGGGAGAAAAATCCTACCAACGAATCATCATCCGAACGGAGCAGTATCCACCTTTCATAGGGTACCCCGTTTTCCCTTTGGTATCAGAGCAATGTTAAAATCCTTATATAAATACCTGTTATGACCAAGTATAGAAGTCTAAACCCTGTTAGAAATAATTCACACACCAAACAATCGTTAGTCGTTAACCAAACCAATATGGATTTAATAGATATTTCGGGAGAAATATTAGATAACGAATCCATATATAGTATTATTTCTGATGATGATGATAACTATCAATTCGACCTGTTACATGAAGAACTAACACAGGAACAAGAGCAGCACAATCATTATATCAATGAATACGCCAGCAGCCTGTAGTCACCCTACCTGGATACCCAACAAAGGTACTGATTACAAACCTTGCTTTATTTGCAGTTATTATCCTGTTAGAACTAAAAGATGTCAATGTAATACATGTTATACGGAAGCATGTATTAGTTGAGTCTCTAACAAATACAACTATACCTTTGAACAACAACCTACTGTTGTAGAAATAAGTGTATGCGTTTTAATTGGGTGTTATGGTTCTTACCATATTCTATTAAGTAAACCCCCAGGTCCGCAGGAAAATTTCTATGAAATTAAACCTGAGCCCAGATTCTTAGAACCTGCTTACAATAACTCGATTTCTAACTCAGAAATAAGTTATTGGTCTTTACAAAGGAAATTCATGACATAAGAATTAAACCAAAACCAAACCATGCAAAGAGTCATAAAAAACATCCTTATCTATAGCACTTTGAGTAGAGAGTATATACTTGATTATTACTCAAAACTCATAGACCTAGAAGAAAAAGAAAAAATAATCTTACAGACCCTTAAGATTATACCTCGAGGATGAGTAGCCAGGGCCGGTCCTACAATTAAGAAAATTGAGCAATTGCTTGAGGCCTCAAAATTGAGAAGGCCCCCAAAATTTAATAATCCTTGTGTTAGAATCCATTAAAAAAGTCCAAATTATTTCCCCCCAAATTTAAATAATCCTTATGTTAGAGCCCATTAAAAAGCCCAAATTATTTTTCTCAAACAAATCAGTAATATCGAGATTAGAAGTGTGACTCTCTTCCTCGAGATTAGAACAGTGACTCTTCCTCTACCCAGACTACCAGTAATTCTCTACTTTTGTCTCTGACTCTTTGGGTCTTTATACGCCTCTTACTTTCTATCTCTAAATAAGTCTTTTTCTCTAACTACAAATCTACAATTGTCAATAAATATTATATCTTTTAATCTTTTATATATTTTGTTTGCTTCAAATTTGAGGAATTGAGTGTTGAGATCGTCTGGCTCTACAAAAATTGAATTCAACACATCAATAGGTAATAATATCAATCTTTACTCACTTGTGTAATTTTTTTTTCTTTGCAATTAGGATTTGTAAATTAATATTCCTTACTTTGAATTTGTGATGTTCATTGTTCAGAAATTTAATCTTGGGAAAAATCACTAAATTGAAATAATCAGGTTCTATTGTTCTATACTTTTCTATTTTAATTTTATTAAATTTTACTTGTTAAATAGGTACTATTGTTACTCGTTTTAGCGGAAAAAGTTTTGTTATTTGTGTTTTGACTGGGAAGTATTTGTTGTTATTTGTTTTTTGGCTGAAACGTATTTGTTTGTTATTTGTATTTTTGGCTTATTACTTGTTTTTTAAGCACTATATTACTCCTCAAAAATATGAATCTGGGTATCAAAAACTTCAAAACAAAAAGAATAGAAAAATTAATTGAATCCCAAATGGGAGCTCTTGAAAAATCACAAAAAAATTAGGTGAAAGTTCCGCAAATGAACAAGAAGTTTATTTTAGAAGTTAGAAGACAATACAATAACATAATCAAAAGATACAAATGAAAGTAATCATTACGATTATCAATCGAAAGATAACAATGAAAATAATCCTAATGCTAGTCAATCAAAAGATACTACTGAGAATATATCGAATGATAGTCAAAATTGTAATATACCTACTTTTGATGAAGAACATGAAAATAATTTAGAGACAAATTAATGAATATATTAACGAAACACTTGATTATAGACCTCTAAATATTTATGATCCAGCACAATGGAAAAATATTGACTCAAAATTGAGAGATTTGTTAGTAGAAAGGGGTCCAATTAGACATAATGATTTAGAATTTCCTAAAGAAGGTAACTCTAGACATTTTTCTACTACATATTACACTCAACTTTATTAAATGGGGAGAAATATGATAGAAAATGGCTAATGTATTCAAATGAATTAGATCGTGTATTTTGTTTTTGTTGCAAGTTGTTTAATTCAGAAACTTATACAAGTCAATTAGCTAATCAAGGAACTAGTGATTGGAGAAATCTTAGTGGTAATCTTAAAAGACATGAAACAAGTAGTGAGCATATTACTAATATGAACACTTGGAGTGATTTACAAATAAGATTATTGAAAAATAAAACAATTGATAAAAGTGTCCAAGAAAAAATTAAGAAAGAGAAAGAACATTGAAAAAATGTATTACAAAGAATTATTGCAATCATAAAGACTTCAGGTAAAAATAATTTGGCATTTCGAGGAACAAAAGAAAAGATTTATCAACAAAATAATGGAATTTTTTTAAGTTTAATTGAAATGATCGCAGAATTTGATCCGATGATGCAAGAACATATTCATCGTATTCAGAAAGGTGACATTCATAAACATTATCTTGGTCGTAAAATTCAAATTGAATTGATACAATTGATAGCAAATGAAATTAGAAGTAACACTATTAAAAAAGTTAAAGAAACAAAATATTTTTCAATTATACTTTATTGCACTCCTGATATAAGTAATCAAGAACAAATGACTCTCATACTAAGATGCGTGGATATTTCAACAAGTCCAATAAAAATAGAAGAATATTTTTTAGTATTTATAAAAGTAGACGTCACTACTGGTTTAGGCATTTTTAATGAACTTATAAATGTAATGACGAAACTTCAACTTAACATTAATGGCATACGAGGAAAAGGTTATGATAATGGATCTAATATGAAAGGAAATAAACAAGGTGTACAAAGAAGGCTTCTAGAGATTAATCCTAAAGCATTTTACACACCATGCGGTAGTCATAACATTAATCTAGTACTTTGTGATATGGCAAAAATAAAGTTGTATCTTTTTTTTGGGGTGGTACAACGTTTATATACATTATTTTCCTCTTCAACAAAGAGATGGAATATTTTAAAAAAGAATGTACCGAGATTCACTCTTAAGCCTTTATCACAAACACGTTGGGAAAGTCGCATTGAAAGTGTTAAAGCTATAAGATTTCAAGCTCTAGAAATAAGGGATGCTTTGTTAGAGTTGGCAAAAAGTAGTGATCAAGATTCTAAAACAAGAAGTGAAGCTAAAGCTTTAGCAAAATATGAGTTTGGGGATTTTGAGTTCTTATTGAGCTTGACTATTTGGTATGATGTGCTATTTGCGGTCAATTCAGTTAGTAAAATTTTACAATCAAAAGAGAAACTGGATTCGCAATTGCTATGAATTCGGCCATAGAGATTGCTAAAGAACTAGAAATTGAACCGGTTTTTCAAGAAAAAACGTGTAATTCGTAGGAAAAAACACTTTAATGAAAATGTTGATCACGAGGTATCACAATCTGTTGAAGAATCTTTTAGAATTGATTATTTCTTATTTATAGTTGATCAAGCTATTTCCTTAATTGAGCAAAGGTTTGAACAGTTTCATTTATATGAAGAACTTTTTGGTTTTCTATTTAGTTTTGAAAAATTAAAATCATTTGATGATGATAGCTTGCATGATAAATGTCTTTGTCTCGAAAATGCTCACATATAAAAATTCTATTGATATATTAATTGTTTAGTTTTTAATATTACCCTAAGTGTTAAATATAACTACAGTTCTTTCACTATTCTCTATCTAATAAATAACACCCTATTTTTTTCAAAACAAGGACAATATAGACAATTGATTTTATATTTAATATTTTACAATTGATTTTATATTTATATTAAGGAATGGAGGGAGTAATTTATTTTAACGACTATTTTTGAACCATTTTATGCGTTAATCGAGACTAAATTTTTTTCACGACAATGCTACTATCACATAAAACAGAGTCACATAATGCTCACATACCCGCGAACCGGTTTTTGCAAATGTAGACAAGAAAAGGTCCAATGTCCTCGTTGAACTATCCCTCCACTTTTTCATTTAAAATCATACCCTCACACTCGCACTGCCGCTAGATCTGTCTTTCTCTCTCAAAAACATTTGATTAACACATGTTCTTCTGATGTTGAATCGACAGTTATCATCATCTTCATCAAAGAAATGCTCGATCATGAAGGCCAAGGGAAACAATAACAAGGAGAAGCATAAGAGTTCATTGAAAAGGAGCCCATTTCAAGATCTCAACAATGGTGGCTTCTCTAGAAACAATAGCAGCAGTAGCAGCATCTCTTCTTCTGTTTCCGTTGAGGCCCCTAAAGGTTGTCTTGGTTTCTTTCTCTCAAATCACTCTTCTTCCAAAATCCCTCTTCTTCACAGACCACCCAATTCTTTCTCCAAAAACAAAACCAGAACAACCCCCAAATCTGCTCCAATTGCTAAAACAAGCTCTTTAAATTCATCTACTTGTTCTAGATCTAATAAACCATCTAACGAAAATCATCTCCCAAAACCCGAACTTGGTAATAAGAAAAAGAATCCCCCTTGTCAACAACAATCCACTACTTTAAGAGCTGGTCCAAAATCAAAGCTTTTGGCTAATTTGGACAATCTTCTGAGCAATTTTCCATCTGGTTCTGAAGAATTTGGTCAGAAACCGAAGGATTCCAAGTGGGAAATGAAGAATCTTGATAATGCAGGTGAGCCCTTTGAGCATTTGGATAGTCATTTTGTTGAAAATTGTACCCCAGTTGGTAATTTAGCATGTGGATCTGTTTTGGATTGTGCTAATTATGATGATGGTAACACTTTGGTTGAACAAGGGTCCAGTAGTGCTACTGAAACACCACCTGTTCAGGCTTCATTGTCTCCTGAGATTCAATGTGGTTCTTCAGTGTTCAATTCAACCAATACTAAAAATACACCCAGTACTTGTTATGGTGCTGGCCATGTTATTTCTGGCATTACTAATAAGAGGAAATGCAGACCTAAAGGCATTCTTTCAGTAGGAGTAGGTCTTGATTCTTCTGGCTGTAACATTAAAGGTAATGTTACTGGCAGTGATGATAGTGGTGGGCATTATATAAGGATCCTTAGGAAGTCTAGGGCTTCTTTGATTCCTTTGCCCGCTGAAGCTTCTATGAGTTGGCATTTGTCTCCATGTCATAAGGAGGATGGATGTGAGAAGGGTGACTCTGCAAATAGGTTGTGCCAAAAAAAGGAATTTGGTTGGTTCTGCCACACTTGATTTTCCCTCTTCGCCTTCATCGTGTGATGGATTTACTTCCTATTTACATAAGAATGATAATTGTAGTGGTATTGGCAATTCAGATGCCACTCCAAGTGGTTGGAAAATTAGGATAAATTTGCTTTCTCCAAGAAGACTCCCTGAATTTCAAGGGTTTTCGGAGACTTCATCTGATAAAGTGGGCGAGAATTTGTCATCGTCTTCTCCCTTTGCCACGCCAAGTTGTAAGGCTGTTCTGTGACAAGAAGAGAGAAAATACGGGGGTAACTTGGCTGGAGAAAATTGTCCATTTTCCATTGGCTCTTTAAGTAGTGGGAATATTATGCAAACCCCGAAATCAGAGTCAAGCTCAGAAAGACATGTTTTCCCATTTTGGTTAGATTCGGAAGGTTCTCCAAAAAACATCATAAAGATGTTGCATTCGACTCATTGGTAGAAGTACTTTGAATGAAAAGCTCATCACCCAAGAGCTATATTCAACTCTGGGATCCACTTGGTTCGAGTTCACCTTCAAATTTTATCGATTGTAAGCAGCTTCAGAAGACTTTAGATAATCATGATTCTTGGATTTCTGATTCAACTTTAGAGAACGTGCCACAATGTTAGACGAGAATATCATGGAGGGAAGGTCTAGTGAGTAAGATTTTTGAAATGGATGAGTTAGATTGCTGCAGGTGCTTGTCCGATGAAGAGAATCATGCAGAAGGAAGCAATAAAGAACAGTTAAAAGCACATCTCGAGTTCAACCCTGATGCACAAAATGACAAGTTTTCAAATGAGTGCTTTAGATCTCCTGAATTTCTTGACCATGAACCGAGAGTTGGTGTGAAAGGAAAAGCAAAGTCAAATCCACAAAGACCAAATTCATGTGCAGAGTCCATAAGCACCGATGGAGGTGGGCTAGTTGCTTCTAGGGATTCATATTGGACTCTTTGCTACAAAAACCAGTTGTTCCAATTATAGTTGCTACATTTTCATTTCTTTCAACAATGATTTGAGAGCAAGTTTGTTTATCTTCAGTAGAATTTGGTTCTATATAATACTTGGGGCCACTTCTATATGTCCTAATGTATCTCAATGCATCTACCATTGCTGCTTCTATACCAATAAACAGAGACAATATGCAAGTAAACTACATAATGATTTCTGGTTAACAAACCTAATCAGAATTATATGAGCTTTTACTTGTTTCGTTGTGATGCATTTGAGTTTCCTAGTTGGTTTTAGTGTGAGATGATATTTTGTAGAAATTTTACTTGCTGTAAAAGAATAAAAGCATACATAGCCCTTTGAATCTTAGATTTCATGTCTAAGGTCCTAGATTACAAGTTACAACCACATGATGGAGTGTCAAACTATTGTTTGATGATTGGCTTTAAGATACTAAGGTGGAAGCTGAAACTGATAAAGTAGTTCCTTCCAGTGGTGTAACTGTAGGTTAAACCTGGCAAAATATGGTTATGGTTTGGTTTTAGTTTTCAAAATATGGTTATGGTTTCATTTAAGAACTAAAACCATATTAACCATTTTTAATATGGGTTATGTGGGTTGGAACCATATGGTTATGGTTAAAAATCATATTAACCATATTAACCATTTTAAGATGTTTTGATTTTTAAACAAAATTTTTTAAAAATGAAATTAATATATACTATAGATAGAGAGACGGATATAAGGGGTGAAATTTAGGCTCTTTAAGTACTGCTATGAGATATGTTTGTATGAAAAAAAAAATTATCGCTTAATATAATTTGTTTTGGGAGGGAGGGAGGGAGGGAGGGAGGAGGGGGGGTGGGTAGGTAAAAGGTGGGTGTGATGTATACATAATCGCTTAATATTAAATTTTTTTGAGAGGGAGGGGTTGGGGGGGTGGTGTATACAAATTATTTTTTTTGAGGTGGGGGTGGGGGTGGAGTGAGGCGTGGGGTGGAGTGGGGGTGGGGTGGGGTGGGTGTATACATAATCACATAATATTATTTTTTTGGGTGTGGGTGTGGGTGGGGGTGGGGGTGGGGGGGTGGGGGTGGGGTGGGGTGGGGTGAGGGTAGGGGTGGGGTGGGGTGAGGGTGGGGGGTGGAGTGGGGTGGGGTAAGAGTTGTATACATAATCATAATATTTTTTTTGGGTGGGAGAGGGTAAATGATCAGTAACGCCCCAAAATTCATACAATTTAATTCTCAATTTTGGTCGTTAATAACACATCTACCTTCTGATTTTGCATCATTATTCGATGTTAAACTTTATAAAATGCGGAATAATTTAAACTTTTACGTCTCCTTACTTTAATTCCCTGAATCAAAACCTTTATCAACTACATGTCTTTGAATCAATCTTATTTTATGTTTCGCTTTATCACTGTTATCATATCAAACTTTACAATTCAATCCGATAACCTTTACATATCAGATAACTCTAACTCTAGCTTTACAACTCAATATAAAACTATACATCATAAAACATTTAATACATCTCGTGAGTCTTAATCATGTTTTAAGGAAATAACAACTTTAACTAAAATATACATCTTTGTATATTATTTCTGATTCACTTCGTTCAAGTAGCACATAGTGTTATCTTTCAATCCTTAATCTGCAAAAATGGTTATTTGCAAGGTTGAGCTCGATAGCCCAGCAAAATCTAACAGTTTTCATGCATCACGTATCATATAATAACATGCTCCACATATATCTCTTAAACATTGGACTATCATAACATGCATACTATAGTTCATATAACAAGTATAAAGATCGAGTTCCTTACTCAATCAACATGCTTTATTCAATCAACGTAGTCATATGTTGACTTTAACATTTCATGCTTTCAACATAAATATAACACGTCATGTTATTTGCAATAAATATTTAAAACAATCAAATTCACATAGCAAATAGGAACTGAAAGAGTTGCCTGGTTCGTAGATTATCAATTACCGAAAAACAGCTTAAATGTTTTGCGTACATCCTACAACAGTTCAAAGGTTCATATTCACATGCATTAGTTACACATATAATGAAACCACAATGACTCCTATTCTTAATCTTTTTATAACTTGCGTCTCTTTGAAACTTAACACATAACTTCAGGTGTTTACTCCTCTTCGTATGACACCTATCATTACGTAATCCAATATTGTGTTTCTTTATACTTCTTTTCGTAACTGACACTTAACGTTCATCAAAGTTGTCATAGACTCCATTATCTCATATTGAATGTGTTACACTTGTTAACAACAACTAAGTTATATAACCTCTCTCGTTACGCTTCCCTTACAATTGACAATTAAGTCTTCTAACGCGTATTTACATCCTTTTAAACATATATTAGATTAACTAATCAAGTTAACATTCAAATCGTTATTTCAACTTATATCTCACTATAAACCAACATAAACCTTATCATTTATTTCTTACTTTTGAAAACATCACATTTAGTTCCATTGCATAACTTAATTAAGCAATCACTTAAAATATTTATACTTTGCATTACAACGCATTACAATCTGTTATTGTAGCTTATATTATGTCTTAACATCATTAACATGCATGCTTGATCAACCTAAGTCCCTTACCCATAGCCTGCCAATGAGCATACTTCACTGCCTTAGACTGTAGTATGGGCAACAAGACAAGCTTGACAGCTTTTTTGCCTTGGCACGGCAAAGAAACTGCTTTGCATGACAGACAGAGGAAAGAGACGACTATGAACAGTAGTCGACTTTAGCCCAAAAAACACGAATTTCACCATCAAATCAGTGAAATTAACATACAAAATAAATATAACACTATTATAAACATGATTGCTAACATATTCAATCAATTAACACAATTTAACAACACTTTTAACTATTTTAATTTCCTCAAATTCCATATTTTCATATAAAACTCCATTTTTGAACATCTTCAAAAAAATCATCACTGACATCTCAATTTTTCACCAAATCACTTCGTTCAAACTACGTTATCTTCGTTTCTTAATGAACTAGCATAAACAAGCTTCAATTTGCAGTTTAACATATGAATTGATCATCAAAATTGATACTTACACAAGCCATACAAGAAATTCAAACACCGACATACTTTTCTTCCTTTTTAAACTGTAATTCGCATACAAATCCTTATCTAAACATAACCTCTAGCATCATAAACACGTATAATCATATTTACCAGCTATATATATCATCAATTCCACAACTTGATTTCACAGAACATAAGAAAATCTTGCCTTGAAACACATATACATGTATATATACATATATTATTGAGGTTGTATAAAAATACCTTCAATTAGCCTGGTAATCCACTTGGTTAAACATTGAAATTGTTCTTCTCTCTCAAGCTCTCCCTCAAAACTTAGGCTTAGAAAACTAGAATGCGTATAACCCAAACTAATAACCAAGCCAAACTGATAAACCAATAATAATACGTGCATAATTATAATATCAGTTACAAAATAATGAAAAGACGTTAGTTGAATAAGCCAAAGGCCACAAGGCCTTGTTTGGCTAAGCACATAATTTCTAAACTAGATTATTTTAATAATATTATATTATATAGTTACTTTGTGTCACACCTTAATTTAGTTAATTTAGATAACTTATAATAATAATTAAAATAAAAATCTTATTACTATTATACTTATAATTAATAAATAATTATATATCTAATTTAATTAATAAATTAAAAACATCACTTTATTTAATTTATTTATTTCCTTTAAATACTAAGTAATTGATTTAATTTAATTATTTTCTTAAATTAAATCCATCGGATAAAATTATCATTACTCAATTTAATTATTATAAATCAATTTAGTTACTTAAATCAATTCACTACAATTCATCAATTATTTATTTTTCTCAATAAATAAATTATTTAAAAATATTTATTCAATTCAATAAATATTTAAACTTTATTATAAAATTCATTTAATTTCTTCAATAGTTAACTTAACTATTAATCCTCACTTTCCCAATATATGAATATATATTTCTCTTCACATCAGAACACATATTTCAAAATATGTAACACATATATATACATACTCAAACTCAAAACATCTCATAATAAGAATTTTAATTATTAAATTCTTATTTTAATAACTTATAAAAATTCGGGTTGTCACATCCTTCCCCCCTTATAAGGATTCCGTCCTCGGAATCACCAAAACCCTACCTTACTCAGGTTTTCCTCAAATCTATTCATTGAATAACTTCAACACATTACCTTAATATATGTTTTATATTTCCTATTACATTCATTACCTCAACAAATTCTAGGTTTTTATTTCATAACTTTCACTTGGACTCAATTATATTTTGAGTATTATATATTCTTTAACCCATTCATTTCCTCCTGTAAGGATCGTTACCATAAATACTCGGGATATTACATTCACCTATTCTTCTAAGAATTTCGTCCTCGAAATTTTATTTATTAATCTTCATTCATTCAATCTATCAAAATAGATTTTACGTTAATACTTTATTCATTCATTAGGTTTCACAACCAAATTCTTTCTCTAAGGATCTTTCTAAAAATCATCATATTCATCACCTCTTCCTTTTCTAAGAGTTTCACACTTCTCTTCTTTTCTCGAATTTCATTTTTTTATTGAAATTATTAAGTTTTGATTAATTTCTCATCCTTCCCACTTTCACCTTTCAGAATAACAATAATCTTCCACAATTGCTCAATAATTGGGAAGCGATATGAATAACAGGAATTTAAAAGATTCCAAATCATGCTTAGGGGTCACAAGAATGTGAACTCTATTCTCGGTTTACTAGTGCTTCAACTCAATCCTTCACACTGCAAACCAGAGTGTTTAACAATCACAAAGACTGAAAACACCCTCCTCACGTACACTAGGTGACCAACCTATTGTACCACTACGTCAAGTCATAACGTAGTGTTTTGTAACGACTATACGCAAGTACGCTTCCGGAACCATTGTCCCCAAAACATGTCCCCTTATAGGTTGTTCACCTCACTTTTTAACATCTGAATCTGCACCAAAACAATTTGATTTGGCATAACTTTTCAATAAACGCTTGAATTTCATGAACATCTTTTAATAATTGTCTAGCTAAATTAAATAGCATAGACTTCTACAACAATTCGAACATCAATCAAAATATACATAAACACACATATATATATATATATATACATATATATATTCTCATATCTTAAAGAAGCCTTAAAAATCTTTGTATGACGTCATGATACCGCACTGTATTTACATTCCGTTTGAGGATTCCGTCATTTTGTGACTTTGTCATACTACATCATACCATATAATCGACGATCCTTAGATCACATCCAACACTAGGAAATTCTGCATTGATAACTCCATCGTTTTTATCATCTTTGCACCAGGTTCCATGATGCATTAATGATATAAAATACATTTTGATATTTTCAAATCATTTTCGTCTAACCAAAACAATTAGCATATACTATTCTTTAAACAGTTCAAAAATCTTTGAAAATCAGTTTTAATGATATCATATCTCAACAGGTAACGATGTGTCAGTGTCCCGAAGTCCACACATACACATTTGTCACCATGCATTGAGAGTAAAAATTCATTTTAAAAAGGCACATAGTGCAAATTTAGCTTGATGTCAAAAATCATGAAGTCTAGCATAGCTAGAAGATTTGCAAAAAACCTATGTCTCCACTTTCTATACTGATCCATTGCTTAATAATTCTATCTATTCCCATAATCCTCAATTCTTCATTCATAACTTAATTATACCCCAGTTCATCAAACTTACCGCACATTTGGAAGTTCAGGACTTGTCACAATAATATGAGTTTAAGAACTTATCCTAGTCAAACCATAGGCGTCCATTCGCTGAGAGGTTCAAAACATACCATATTATTATGAGTCACGAACTTACCATATGCATTAGTTTTAAGAACCGCACCTAATCCTAATATATTATGACTAACCTTAATAGTTTCTAACTATCAAACATACCCATGAGAAAAGAATCACCTTTTCGCCACATATACATTGATAACGCGATACCAACATTCCAATGATTATCAATATGATAAATTGTGTGCAAGCACAAAACCCTCGCCCATACAAAGATTTGTACAACTCAGCAATCACATGAGTCCTCAATTGAAATTCCACCTAACTCTATCTTGCTTATAACTTGCTCTTTGCTCGATACGAATTCCTCGTATCACTTCATCTATAACTCCTCGTGAGTTATCTCGTACTATTTCATAGTACATCATCTTCATAGCATCAAGCTATAATTATTCAAACATTACAGACCATCTTTCTTTTATAACTTAAATTGATCACGTCGTGATCTTATTCTATAATCATCTCCCTTAAAATTCTTTCTTAACTCGTGATTGTTTTATTTTACGATCCTCTTTCTTTCCTTTTTCATCATTTACGACATTATTCGTTATCTTGGCTATTGGAGTTAGGTAACTCCCATTTCTTATCTACATATCTCTTCAAGATTCTTCTTTGAATCTTCTTGTTTATATAACAATTCCTGCTTTAAGAATTTTCAACTTCATCTATATCGTTCAACATTTCATTCAAGTTCTACATTTTCATCATACGTATTCATTTTCTAGACTTGGTACACATCGAGTCTTTACCAGTTTCAATATGGTACGCTGAGTGGTTTCCCACAAACAACCAACAAACTAGGTTCCGAGTTGCTAGTTCGTATATACCTTCGCTCTATGAAAGAATCGTTTAGCCCAGATACCATACATCAACTACTAAAGAGTACAACTGTACCATACTTAAATATAACTTTTTGATTCTTAACTTCTTTATCATTCTCTTTTTATAGACATTGTCTATTTATTATCACCTTACATCCTTATTATTGGAGTTGGGTAACCCCACATTCATATTCCTTGTAACTCTGCGAGATTCTTCTTTGAATCCTCTTACGCATGTTTTAATCCCTTGTTTATAAATTTCTTAAATTACTTCTTATTGTTCAAACTCTATTTGAGCTTATTCGTTCATTATCTTTAACTCTCTTCTCTAAGGTTATAGCCTAAGGTACTCTTACCTAAGGTTTCTAACCTATCAGCTTTGATACCAACTGTAACGCTCCCAAAATTCATACAATTTAATTCTCAACTTCGGTCGTTAATAACACATCTACCTTCTGATTTTACATCATTATTCGATGTTAAACTTTATAAAATGCGGAATAATTTAAACTTTTATGTCTCCTTACTTTAATTCCCTGAATCAAAACCTTTATCAACTACATGTCTTTGAATCGATCTTATTTTATGATTTGCTTTATCACTGTTATCATATCAAACTTTACAATTCAATCCGATAACCTTTACATATCAGATAACTCTAACTCTAGCTTCACAACTCTATATAAAACTATACATCATAAAATATTTAATACATCTCGTGAGTCTTAATCATGTTTTAAGGAAATAACAACTTTAACTAAAATATACATCTTCGTATATTATTTCTGATTCACTTCGTTCAAGTAGCACATAGTGTTATCTTCAATTCTTAACCTGCAAAAATAGTTATTTGCAAGGTTGAGCTCGACAGCCCAGCAAAATCTAACAGTTTTCATGCATCACGTAGCATATAATAACATGATCCACATATCTCTTAAACATTGGACTATCATAACATACATACTACAGTGCATATAACAAATATAAAGATTGAGTTCCTTACTCAATCAACATGCTTTACTCCATCAACGTAGTCATAGGTTGACTTTAACATTTCATGCTTTCAACATAAATATAACACGTCATGTTATTTGCAATAAAGATTTAAAACAATCAAATTCACATAGCAAATAGGAACTAAAAGACTTGCCTGGTTCGTAGATTACCAATTACCGAAAAACAACTTAAATGCTTTGCGTACATCCTACAACAGTTCAAATGTTCATATTCACATGCAGTAGTTACATATATAATGAAACCACAATGACTCTTAGTCTTAATCTTTTTATAACTTGCGTCTCTTTGAAACTTAACACATAACTTCAGGTGTTTACTCCTCTTCGTATGACACCTATCATTACGTAATCCCATATTGTGCTTCTTTATACTTCTTTTCGTAACTGACACTTAACGTTCATCAAAGTTGTCATAGACTCCATTATCTCATATTGGATGTGTTACACTTGTTAACAACAACTAAGTTATATAACCTCTCTCGTTATGCTTCCCTTACAATTGACAGTTAGGTCTTCTAACGCGTATTTACATCCTTTTAAACATATATTAGATTAACTAATCAAGTTAACATTCAAATCGTTCTTTCAACTTATATCTCACTATAAACCAACATAAACCTTATCATTTATTTCTTACTTTTGAAAACATCACATTTAGTTCCATTGCATAACTTAATTAAGCAATCACTTAAAATATTTAAACTTTGCATTACAACGCATTACAATCTGTTATTGTATCTTATATTATGTCTTAACATCATTAACATGCATGCTTGATCAACCTAAGTCCCTTATCTTCGTTATCTTAATGAACTAGCATAAACAAGCTTCAATTTGTAGTTTAACATATGAATTGATCATCAAAATTGATACTTACACAAGCCATACAAGAAATACAAACACTGACATACTTTTCTTCCTTTTTAAACTCTAATTCTCATACAAATTCTTATCTAAACATAACCTTTAGCATCATAAACACGTATAATCATATTTACAAACTATATATATCATCAATTCCACAACTTGATTTCACAGAACATAAGAAAATTTTGCCGTGAAATACATATACATGTATATATACATATATTATTGAGGTTGTATAAAAATACCTTCAATTAGCTTGGTAATCCACTTGGTTAAACACTGGAATTGTTCTTCTCTCTTAAGCTCTCTCTCAAAACTTAAGGCTTAGAAAACTAGAATGCGTATAACCCAAACTAATAACCAAGCTAAACTGATAAACCAATAATAATACGTGCATAATTATAATATCAGTTACAAAATAATGAAAAGACGTCAGTTGAATAAGCCAAAGGCCATAAGGCCTTGTTTGGCTAAGCACATAATTCCCAAACTAGATTATTTTAATAATATTATATTATATAGTTACTTTGTGTCACACCTTAATTTAGTTAATTTAGATAACTTATAATAATAATAAAAATAAAAATCTTATTACTATTATACTTATAATTAATAAATAATTATATATCTAATTTAATTAATAAATTAGAAACATCACTTTATTTAATTTATTTATTTCCTTTAAATACTAAGCAATTGATTTAATTTAATTATTTCCTTAAATTAAATCCATCGATAAAATTATCATTACTCAATTTAATTATCATAAATCAATTTAGTTACTAAATTAATTCACTACAATTAATCAATTATTTATTTTTCTCAATAAATAAATTATTTAAAAATATTTATTCAATTCAATAAATATTTAAACTTTATTATAAAATTTATTTAATTTCTTCAATAGTTAACTTAACTATTAATCCTCACTTTCCCAATATATGAATATATATTTCTCTTCACATCGAACACATATTTCAAAAAATATGTAACACATATATATACATACTCAAACTCAAAACATCTCATAATGAGAATTTTAATTATTAAATTCTTATTTTAATAACTTATAAAAATTCGGGTTGTCACGGTGAGGGGTGAGGGGGTGGGGGTGGGGTGAGGGGTGGGGAGTAGGAGTGGGGTGGGAGGGTAGGGGTGGGATGGGGAAGTGTATACATAATCACATAATATATTTTTTTGGGTAGGGGTGGGGTGGGGGGGGGGGGTGGGGGTGGAGGTAAGGGTGTATACATAATCACATAATATTATTTTTGGGGGTGAGAGTGGGGCGGGGGTAAGGGGTGTATACATAATCACATTATATTTTTTTTTGGTGGGTGTGGGTGGGGGTGGGGGTGGAGGGGGTGCATGGGGTGGGGTGGGTGGTTGAGCTTCTTGAATATGTAAATATGGATGGAAAGAACTTTTGATTTGGATTTGGAATAAAATATGGGTCGAAAAATGGAAAAATATGGTTCCAAACTTTAACCAACCCAAATAAATAAAAATAGTTAACCAACCCATTTGGTTCTAGTTAATATGGTTTGACCCGACAGTTAACCAACTATATTGCCAAGTCTACTATAGGTCTAAAGGATCTTATCGGTAACACTGATATAAGGTTGATGATACATAGTGCAGTTTATAATTATATGTTTTTGTTCCTCATTGATTAAATGTTACTCGGTATGGAGATCACCACTAGCGGATTCACCCACTATTTGATGAGGATGTCATCAACGTTATGTTGTATATTTAGTGAGAACTGATTGATTCCTCTTTAGGTCGAATAGGGAATTAGGCGTAATCAAGATATGATCATAAAATAATCATGAAAATTAAAGTATTGACATTTTTCTTGGGTGATTAAAATTGAATAGAATTTATAAAAAGAAAAAAGGGATCATTTAAATAACTAAATAACAAGTTCTATCTTTTCTTTTGTTGGAGGACTTTTGATAGATACGGTTTGTCAAAAACACTGAAATCATAACAAAAAATGCATTGCGTAAAATTCATAGTTTTTTTTTAATTCCAATAAGAATAAGGTTGTCAAGGAAATATAAAAAGAAGAAAGAACAATAAGAAATGACAATTTGATTTTATATAATAAGAATGAAAATATTCCTTTGTCTTTTTGTAGTTGCTTTAATAATAAACTTTTTTATTTTCAGGTGGAGAAAAATTGTTTTAGCTAGGATTTGTTGGAACAAAAAAGGCCCAACTAGGTAGTGACCAAGACGAGCCACGGGAATAAAAAAGGAGCCTTTCGAACCAAATAAAAGAAAAAAAAATTGTATTGAGGACTCCTTTTGAGTTTGTATACTCTCTATTAGACAATAGTTGTATTCAAACTCACAGTATATGTGTTGTATTTTGCACGACAATTGTATTACTGAAGTTATATTTGTTTCTGTACCATGTATTTGACGACTCAGAATGGGTGATGTATATCTATTTTGGGGGCGTCTCATTATGTACATTTGCAGCTATAATCCATTCAATACACACACTATAAATTACTTCAAATTTAAAATAAAATAAAAGTTATTTTACAGTGGAATACAATTGATAAATTATACTCTCTTTTATAAATTATAAGATTATTATTAATTTTTATAAGTCAATTTGATGCATTCTCAAACTTAATAATTTTGCTAAGAATTGTAAAAATAATAAATTTTATAAGTAGTAGTATTTTTTTTTCTAAATAAGTTACAATATGTATTGATTAAATTAATATTAATTTTAAATTTAAAAATATCACATACTTAATTCAAAAAAGATTAATAAATTAATATCGATTTATAATTAAAAACAAGTGGTTGTAGTTTATTACATCTTTTATAAGCTCCAATGCATGAAGCCAATACAAAGGTTAAATAGTTACAACGGTCAAAACATGTTTTGATTGTTGGAACTTTCAAATTTTAACTTTTAAATTTTAAATTTCATTATTTAAGAAATCAATATAAGGAACCTGTTGGGTACATAGTGAAAAAATTGAATCTTTATCCTGCAGAATGACCCAATAGTACTATAGAATAGGGATAGAAATAAGAAAACTATTGTGAATGCTCTAAGGAATATAAATGGGAAAGAACACCCTACCTAAATAATTCACTATATCTCTATGTGAATTATATTAACAAGAATTTTAAGCATATATTCTCTTTAGATTACATTTGACATATATGTATATCTCTATCCTATATACAAATTATGAATTCCATCTTATGCAAAAAATACAATCATATGCTAACATATTCAGATCTAAATATATATTCCATCTCTTAATTTGATATAAATTATCACGCTAATTACTGGACATACAATTAAACTTTAAAGCGCAAGATATGATAGACAATCTAATTATAATCAATAATATTCAACAAGAAACAACACATTGAGTTCAATTGCAATCTTAAATAAATTTAGCTTATAAATGAAAAAGAAATCAAATCCATAAAATAATCTATCATATCCAAAGTTAAAAAAATAAAAAGAGGAGAGAAGAGAAAAAAAATATGTATATAAAGCTCGATCTCCAATCTCCGCCTTCAATCCTTACTACTTTGCGTCGAATCCTCCTTCAGGTCTAACTTTATTCCTTACTTCTAATTCTACTCCTACTCTAATCTACTCCTCAATTATGTTAAATATCCCTTCATTTATGTGTTTTGACATGTATTTATAGGTTACACGTTATATACCTAGCATACTTGAAAAAACAAATCCGATTGGGAGTCAAAAACATGCAAAATGTGTCAAACCTTGATCTGGTCGCGACCCCTGCTGATTCTCTGATTATTATCGCCTTATTCCAGTTTAACTCACTATCCCAGTTTATTAATCAAGAACACATAAATAGTATTAAACACCTCTCGATATATTAACACCGTATTAACCCAAATCCACACTTAAGATAGAATTAAGTCAAACACCTTAATTAATCAACTCACTATATCTCTATGTGAATTCCAATTAAGCAAGGTTTAATTCCAAGTTCTCTTCACGATTACATGTGATGTCAAGCATATCTCTACCTCGACAATAATCAAGAATCTGCTATTCACAAAATTCATGACACACGCTATATTAACTAGGTCTAGATTTATATTTCATCTCTCGAGTTCATACAAATCCACATAAAATTGTTGATCAAGCAATTCATAAATTCAAGCTCCAATTAATATAGATAAACTGCATAATAGCTTAATTAAACTGAAAACCAAGGCTACACAATCATCGTTCCACTTAGAGATCCATTAAAAGCCTAACAAGTAATTTAGCCCATAATAAATGAATTAAACACTGAATAACTTAAAGGAAACATCATCCCAATTACAAAGATAGAAATTAGAGAAGAATAATAATACACCACCCTTCTCATCTTTCGATTCTGAAATCTTCGTGAAATTATTCCTGTTCTTCGTTCCTCCAACTCTTGCTCTCTCCAAATCCTTCTTGATTGAATTAATGATATGATGAATCATCTCCAAGTATGTTTAGATCAGCCTTTATCTCCTCTCATGTCATGACTCTAATCCATCTCTAAGTTACGCCCTGAGAGACTCCTTCAATTCACCACGACTTGCCTCACTCCAGTTTGCCAGACCAGTGTGTCGCGCCAACTTAACGTCTCAGCGCGCGCGCTCCCGCTTAGCCTTCCAAAGAACTTTCTCCATGCTCGGTAGTGGTTCAAGGCTTTGGCGCTCTTAACATAAACAGTACGCTCGGTATTTCAGTAGTCGTGAGACTTTCCCGCCTTGGTAAGACTCCACGCGCTCAGCTGACTACTTCTTCACAATGCTTGATCAGCGCTAGGCCACCAGAATTCACACTGTTGCTCCAAAATGTCCTCCAAAACTCCCATTTGCTATATGAGTAGGAGTTACCTACAACAAACGTAAACCCCATCAGAAGTAACATGAAAATACCCAAAAACTAACAAGATAACAAGCCAAATAAACATAATTCATAGGTTAAAAACCCACTCATCAAATTCCCCCAAGCTTGAACATTGCTTGTCCTCGACCAAAAATTTGCAATTCAATGCGATGCAACAAACATCTAAACTACGAATCCAGAATTAAAACAATACATATGATTTACTCATACAGCCTCAGAAAAATTAGTAAACAAACACCCTTCATATCAAATTCAATCTGCAATCACTATCAATCAGTAATCTCACCTGTTATGACTAGTGACTAAGATAAAAATGCATAACACCCATGCTTGTAGATAATGAATCAACTTAGTTACATAACCAGTTTCTTATCAGGAATCATACAGTAAAAACTCAAAAATTCAAAGACAGGCAAATTCTAGCATTAGCTCAATAACCAAATTCAGGTTCCGAGAAGGGTATTCATGCTCACTTTCTTTTTTTTTTTTTTTTTTATAGATAGAGAGATAGTTGGTGTGTGCGTTTTACGCTCCATCTCGCGCTTGCGTTTATGGAGAGTATTTCTTCTCAATCCACCACAAGACTCAACAGATTCCACGCAATTTCTTTTATTTTTATTTTTTTATAGAGCTTATATACCCCAACTTCCCCCAAGCTTAGGTTCATACCAATCTTATTCACTTTCTCATTTATACTAGCACTATCCTTTAGAAATTCTTTATGTAACAATTTGAACTAATCCATTAACACGAGATGTTATTAAGTCTTTATCCAGTATTATACTAGTTTCAATCAGAACAAGATTCACATCACAATAGAGATTGCATCAAGATTCTTATACTTAGTGATATATTTGTCTACATAATTTCAATTTCATCATTGGCAAAAAATCACAAATACGATCTAATAACTGGATTCATGCAACTATATGCAAAAGAAATATATATGTATATATATATATATATTTTATACTCCCTAAGTACTATCATGCAACATAAATAATGAAAACTAATACCCAATCCCCCAAACTTATATCAAGGAATGCCCTCATTACATAAAATATGCACCAAAAGTAAATAAAATGAGGACTTCCACGAAGCGCAGATCGCTCGTCCTCGAAGAAGGAGGGTAAGTTAACGAGGATAGGAGGAATAGGCATAACCACCGGGTTGAGCATTAGGATTGTAACGAAAATGCCAAAGAAGCGTATGGAAGGCATTTGCATTGTCTTGATGCATTAAATCTTGACGTTCGCCAACCACAAAATTGATTCCTTGGAGCCGCGTTTGTTTCGCATTGGCGGTGGTGATGGTTGGCAGATCATGATGTAACCTTCACCACGCGGGTGTAATCGCGCCCCATCCCATGCTTTGTACCTTTCAATAGTGGCATGGTCATTTATGGCCGTTGGTTGTTGTATTGGCTCAGTAGGTTGCCACTACACTCCAGCTTTACGACATAAGTCTGTAATGAGGAACCCATGAAGCAAACCACCCGTAGTACTCCCACGTAATGCCCGGTCAATTGATTCTTGAATACACTCTCCCATATCAACATTGTAAAATGCAATTGAATTGTCCATATGATAGTGGTGGTGAACAATCCCATACAAAAGCTTAGCCCACGCCTTCGTCACATCAGTTTGGTGGTGTGTGGGCATTAGACGAGCACATATAAATGCATGCCATGCTTTACCATATCGACTAAGTGCTGATTGAGGAAAACTTATCTTTTCATTCGTTCCGGCTTGAGTTACCCATTGAGTCCCTGGTTTGCATAATTTGGCAATCAACTCCTCCAGCTCCGGCAACCCATCTTCATACCGGTCATCTTGTGGTGTCTCCAACCCAAAATAAGCATTGATCGCATCGGCGTGAAACGCCACCGGTTTGCCCCGAACCATGGCAACATGATTGACATGTTCCATTGCATTAGCATAAAACTCCTTAACTATGTTGATTGCCGCTGGGAGTGGTTGTTCCACTAGCTGAAACCAATGACGTTCTACAATTTGTAGAGCCATGTCTCCATCCAAATTCGCATTTGGCTTCAATCCTCTTTCTAGCACCAAATTCTTCTTGTCGATGGAGGTCTTGAATCTTTCCGCAACCATTTCACTCACAAATTTTGTATGGTCATATGCAGGCCGAGTCGTGGAGGATAATTCCCGTTGACGTTTGTGGGAAGACATGTTGTTTTCGGTGTGATTGGACACAAGCAGGTGGTTCTGGACTTTTATCAAACAGGTGGTGGGCGGGCTGAGCGTTACCCCCAAACTTGGACGATTGATGTTGCGTTGCTCGCCAAATTATCAAAAACACAGCACCCACTCCCTTGGTATGCAATTCCCCGAATTTACCACTCAAATTGATGTCACAACAGGAAATTTCTTGAGGGATGACGAGAATTGGCTTACCTTGAAGAAGTTGAAGAGGAATCCCAATTCGTATGAAATTGTGCAAGGGGTGGATTAGATTTAGGATTTGAATGTTGTGTTTAAGCTTTGTAGTACCATAACTTCTAGGATGGTGGGTCTTCATATAGGTAGTAGAAAACCAACGTGGGTGGAGTTGGGAAGTGCAAAGCGTAGTGGTGTTGGAAATTGAAAAGGAGAAGGAGAGTAAGGGTGGTGTAAATTGGAGTTATGGGGAAGAGGAAGTGCAATAGGCTTAGGAGATGTGGAGAGTTTGCATGTAATGATGAGAGGTGTCTTTGTTCAGTTTATACACGTTGCTGCACTTTTCAGAATCTGCCAGGCCCGAGTGGCGTGTGATGCGCGCTTATATATGAGAGTGAAAGGCGCCGCGCTTGATGTCGAGTAATTCTTTGTCTTGGTCGCGTGATCCATGACTGGAAGTATGCTTGATGTATATTTGTTGTGTTGTGTGTCCGAATGGTGAGGATGGTGCGGTAGCGTTTCGACTTTGGAGGATCGGCGTGGTTCATGCGTGGCAATCGGTACCAACAGGGTGGCAGATGAAATTGGAGTGATGGTGCGCAGCGGACTGCGCTAGATCTATCCTTTTGGTAGCGCTTGTTAATACCTGGTTTGCTATTGATGCAGCGTGGGTGGTTGTCTTGAACATCCTACAAAACATGTAATTATCATATTAAAGTGTGTACATGACTCGATTCGACCCAAAATATACTACTAATTAAAATGAAAAACTTAGAGTTTGGGTTGCCTCCCAAGTAGCACGTTGGTTTAAGCGTCGTACTGACGGTGCCTTTTTATCATTTGTGTCGATTGAGAGTAATGTTGATGACATGCCGGTTGCCTCTCTCCGCCTTGATAATGCTTTATCCGTTGTCCATTGACCTTGAATGTTTCCAGTGGATTTCGACTGTAGAGTTCGATTGCATCATGCGGAACAATATTTTGATGGTGAATGGGCCCGACCACCTTGACTTAAGCTTTCCGGGGAACAACCGTAATCGTGAATTAAACAATAATATCGATTACCCCGGCTTAAAAGTTCGTTGCACGATTTTCTTGTCGTGCCATTTCTTGACATTCTCCTTGTATAATTTAGCGTTTTCGTATGCCTGAAGTCTGAATTCATCGAGCTCGTTTAGTTGTAGCAGCCTCTTTTCCCCCACAGCTGCTTGATCAAAGTTTAGTTTCTAGATGGCCCAATAGGCCTTGTGCTGTAGCTTGACTGGTAAGTGACACGCCTTTCTGTACAACAGTTGATATGGGGACATCCCTATTGGCATTTTATAAGCAGTCCGGTATGCCCATAACGCATCATCTAACCGGAGAGACCAATCCTTTCGATTCGGGTTCACCACTTTTTCTAGAATTTTCTTTACCTCTTTGTTCGAGACTTCAGCTTGCCCACTGGTTTGGGGATGATAGGCTGTCGCCACCTTGTGGTTGACCCCATACTTCGCCAAGAGTGTTGTAAATGATTTGTTGTAGAAGTGGCTACCTTTGTCACTGATGATAGCTCTTGGCGTGCCAAACCTTGTAAAAATATTTTTCTATAAGAATTTTACCACCACTTTGGCATCGTTAGTCGGTAACGCTACCGCTTCAACCCATTTTGACACGTAATCAACTGCCATCAAGATATATTGATTTGATAACGAGGAAGGAAATGGCCCCATGAAATCGATGCCCCATAGATCGAAAATATCAACTTCTAAGATTGTTTGGAGTGGCATCTCATTCCTTTTCGATATGTTGCCCACTCGTTGACATCTATCACAAGTTTTAACAAATTGATGGGCGTCTTTAAATAACGTGGGCCAATAAAACCCTGCTTGGAGGACTTTTGCTACTGTTCTCTCACTACCATAGTGTCCCCACTACCGACGAATGACACTCATCCAAGATACTATGTACCTCTCGTTGTAGGGCACACACCTTCTGATCATCTTGTCGGCGCATTGTTTGAATAGGTAAGGCTCATCCCACATATACCACTTGACGTCATGAAGAAACTTCTTCTTTTGTTGTCTTGTAAGATCAGGGGGGAGCATGTTGCTCACTAAGTAGTTCGCGAAGTCCGCGTACCATGGAAATTCTGCATTTACCCCAAACAATTGCTCGTCCGGGAATGACTCGTTTATGATGCCCTTGTCCCCTTCTTGTGTAATTGGATTGTCCAGCCTAGACAAATGATCAGCTACTTGATTCTCCGTCCCCTTTCTATCCTTTATTTCTAGATCAAACTCTTGAAGAAGGAGAATCCACCGAATAAGGCGTGGTTTAGCATCTTTCTTTGCAATTAGGTGCAAGAATAGTCGAATGGTCCGTATAAACTATCACTTTAGTCTTGACCAAGTATGCCCTGAATTTATCAAACGATATACCATCGCAAGCAAGTTCCTTTTCTGTAGTTGTATAATTCATTTGAGTCTCCGTAAGTGTCTTGCTTGCATAATAAATAGCGTGAAATACCTTATCTCGACGTTGTCCCAAAACGGCCCCACTGCATAGTCACTTGCATCACACATCAGTTCGAAAGGTATATTCCAATCTGGTGCGACGATAACTGGGGCTGTAGTCAACTTCTTTTTTAACAGCTCAAAAGCCAACTTACATTCTTCATCAAAACTAAACACAGAGTCCTTCTTCGAAAGACTGCACAACGGTTTTGCAACTTTAGAGAAGTCCTTTATGAATCTTCTGTAGAACCCCGCATGTCCCAGAAAACTTCTGATTCCTTTTACGGAGTTGGTGGAGGCAATTTCTCGATCGTGTCTAACTTAGCTTTATCCACTTCCAGTCTTTGAGGCGAAACCTTGTGGCCCAAAATTATGCCCTCCTCAACCATGAAGTGGCATTTTTCCCAGTTAAATACAAGGTTTGTCTCCTCGCATCGTTGTAACACCATTACCAAATTCCCGAGACATGTATCGAAATTGTCTCCATGGACAGAGAAGTCGTCCATGAAGACTTCTACGTTTTTCTCCACCATATCGGAGAAAATGGCCATCATACATCGTTGGAAGGTAGCCGGTGCATTACATAACCCGAATGACATTCTCTCGAACGCGAACGCGTCTGTGGTAGGGGACACGTAAATGTGGTCTTCTCTTGATCCTCGGGAGGTGATGGCAATCTGGTTATGGCGAAAGTACCCATCCAAAAGATAAAAAAAATCGTGACCCGCCAGTCTGTCCAACATTTGGTCGATGAAAGGTAGCGGAAAATGATCTTTTGGGTTGCCTTGTTTAACTTCCTATAATCGATGCACACCCTCCAACCTGTTACTATTCTTGTCGGTATTAACTCATTATCTTCGTTTTGTACCACAGTCATTCCCCCTTTTTCGGCACACAATGAACCGGACTAATCCACTTACTATCGGATATCGGGTAAATGATTACAGCATCCAATAGTTTCAGAATTTCCTTCTTTACTACTTCCTTCATAATTGGGTTAAGTCGTCGTTGTTTCTCCACCGTTGGTTTTGCGTCATCTTCCATCATAATTTTATGCATGCAAAACGACGAAATTTGATTTCCTTGATATCGCTTTATTATCCATCCTATTATTGGCTTATGTTCTCTAAGTACCCTTAGCAATTTCTCTTTCTGCAATTTGTTAATGTGGCAGAAATAATTCTGAGCAAAGAATTTGAATTACCTAAATATGCATACACGAGATGTTTAGGGAGTGACTTGAGTTCAAGAGTTGGTGGCTCCTCCAAAGATGGTTTCAATCTTTTCGTGGCTATCTCCTCAGGTGTGTAAAGATTCACAAGGTGTTTTGAATCGGCTTACTCGTGGCAATGAGTCTAACATCTGTAAATAGTCCATAAATTCTGGGTCATCGAGCTCCTCATCCCCAATAATGTTGTCCTCGAGAAGATCGTTGCTCAGGCTCTTTCCCATGTCTTCGTTGACTATTTGATCAATTATTTCCATCCAAAAGCACTCTTCTTCATCCATGGGAATTTCATGGCTTTGAAGATGTTAAACTTGACTTCTTGATCTTGGACCCTCATCATTAATTCACCTTTTTGTACATCGATGAGTGTCCTACCAGCCGCCAAGAAAGGCCTCCCTAGGATAATCAGGATGTTTTTGTCCTCCTCAAAGTCCAGAATAATGAAATCAGCGGGGAATATGAATTTATCAACTTTTACCAATATGTCTTCCACAATGCCTCTCGGATATGTGAGTGACCTATCTGCCAACTGTAATGAGATGTTCGAGGCTTTGGAGTAAATAATCCCAATTCGTGTAAACCGATAACGACATAAGGTTCACACTTGCTCCTAAATCACATAAGCATTTATTGAAAGTCGTGTTCTCCCGATCGTGCATGGAATGGTGAAACTCCCGGATCTTTCAACTTGGGTGGCAACTTTCATTTGTAGAACAGCATGCCATGACTCTCTCATTAGTGCCCTTTGTCTCGAAATCTTCTAGCTTCTTCTTTCTGATGTAATCCCCTTCATAAATTTTGCATAACTCGACATTTGCTCTAGAGCTTCCGCAAACGGAATGTTAATTTGCAATTTCTTAAATACTTCCAAGAACATTGCAAATTGCTTGTCTAATTTCTGCTTTTGAACTCTTTGCTGAAATGGTGGTGGCGGATACACAACTGGCGTGTCATCTAACTTTGTTTTCTCAGTTCGCGTATTCACATCCTGTTTTTCTGCATCCACTATGTTATCATTACTCTTATCATTGGAACCAGCTGAATTATTTGCATCTATCCCAACCATTTGTTTTCCACTCCTCAAGGTAACTGCCTGACATTGTTCATGATTTCCCTTTGGATTTCTTTCGGTGTCACTCGGTAGGGTCCCTTGTGGTCTGTTATTCAATGCTAAGGCAATTTGTCCCATCTGGTTTTCTAAATTCTTGATGGCCATTTCTTGTGATTTCATTGCCATTGCTTGGTTCTTCATAGCTACCTCATTACTTGTAATATACTTCGATAACAATTCCTCTAGATCCGATTTTCTTTCTTGACGTTGAGTGGTTGTTGTTGATTACGAAATCTAGAGGTATGATGGTCGTGGAGCTTCTTGATTTCGATTATTATTCCATGGTGATTGATTATTCCTATTCCCCGATTATATGCATTACGATATGTGTTACGAGGAATTACATTGTAGCTACTCATGAATTGTACCGACTCTAGGTTGATTGCGCATTGATCCGTCGAATGTTCCCCTGCGCATAACTCACAAATAATTGCAATTATCTGCGTCTGTTCCCCGGACCACACGTCGAACTTCTTAGTGAGTGCTGAAATCTGTGCTGTTATTGCCGTCACTCCATCTACTTCCAACACTCCAGCAACCGTAGGTTGTGTCATTCTTGTCGTGGGCCACTAATAATTATTAGCAGCCATAGTCTCTATCAACTGGTATGCCTCCTCATATGCCTTAGCCATAAATGCTCCCCCCGATGCCGCATCAATACTAGTCCTGAGATTCCTATGTAGTCCGTTGTAAAGTGTATTCAATTGCAACCATTTGGGCAATCCGTGATGTGGGCATTTCCTAAGCAATTCCTTATATCTCTCCCACGCCTCGTATAGTGACTCCCCATGTTGCTGATCAAACATGGTAATCTCATTCCTCATCTTTGCAGTTTTTGCAGGTGGGAAGAATTTTGCTAAGAATTTCTGAGCCAGGTCCTCCCACGTCGTTATCGAACCAGCTGGTAGAGAGTGTAACCAACTCTTTGCCTTGTCCCGCAGCTGAGTGAATGGGAACAAACGAAGCCTAATCGCCTCATCGACACCCCATTATACTTGAAGGTGTCGCATATTTCTAGAAAACTGATTAAATACTCATTCGGATCATCATTAGCCATTCCCCCAAACTGCACTGAATTTTGCATCATTTGAATTGTCCCAGGCTTGATTTTGAACGTGTTTGCAGCTATTGCAGGCCTGGTGATACTAGACTGCAACTCAGTCACCTTGGGTGTTGCAAAATCTCTCAACGCTTTTACGGTCTTTGACAACATTTTTCTTCTTCCTTCTTAGAGTTTTGAATTAGTCCCTTGTTTCCTTTATCCACTTACTTAACCTCTGAAACCTTCTATCGATGTCGTCCTCAAAAGGAAGCAAGTCTGGATTTTTTGATCGAGTTTGCATAAACCAATATCACAAACCTAAAATTCGAAGAACAAAACAAAACAAAAAGTGTTTAAGTAAAACTGGACTAATTAAACTGATATTGCAAAAATAATAAAATCTGTATTGAAATCACCGACAACGGCGCCAAAAACTTATTGGGTAAAATCTATATACGCACAACACGCAAGTATACATGGTCAATAAGTAATATAATAGTAAGTAAAGTATCGTTCCCTCAGAGATTTAGCACAAATTTACCTTGCAACTACCAATCTTCTATTAATCCAAAATTTATCAAACTAATCAATTTCCAGTTTATATTGAAAATATTAAATTATCAATACTCAACTCAATACCAGCAAACCCTAAATCTGAATTTTCAAACAAATATTGGAGAATTAGGCTCATAACTTCACTCTAAGCATCCCTCTGATTATTATCGCCTTATTCCAGTTTAACTCACTATCCCAGTTTATTAATCAAGAACACATAAATAGTATTAAACACCTCTCGATATATTAACACCGTATTAACCCAAATCCACACTTAAGATAGAATTAAGTCAAACACCTTAATTAATCAACTCACTATATCTCTATGTGAATTCCAATTAAGCAAGGTTTAATTCCAAGTTCTCTTCACGATTACATGTGATGTCAAGCATATCTCTACCTCGACAATAATCAAGAATCTGCTATTCACAAAATTCATGACACTTATTTATATTAACTAGGTCTAGATTTATATTTCATCTCTCGAGTTCATACAAATCCACATAAAATTGTTGATCAAGCAATTCATAAATTCAAGCTCCAATTAATATAGATAAACTGCATAATAGCTTAATTAAATTGAAAACCAAGGCTACACAATCATCGTTCCACTTAGAGATCCATTAAAAGCCTAACAAGTAATTTAGCCCATAATAAATGAATTAAACACTGAATAACTTAAAGGAAACATCATCCCAATTACAAAGATAGAAATTAGAGAAGAATAATAATACACCACCCTTCTCATCTTTCGATTTCGAAATCTTCGTGAAATTATTCACATTCTTTCGTTCCTCCAACTCTTGCTCTCTCCAAATCCTTCTTGATTGAATTAATGATATGATGAATCCTGTCCAAGTATGTTTAGATCAGCCTTTATCTCCTCTCATGTCATGACTCCTAATCCATCTCTAAGTTCTGCCCAAGAGAGACTCCTTCAATTCACCACGACTTGCCTCACTCCAGTTCGCACTGCAGTAGTGTCGCCGCCAACTTCAACGTCTCATCACAGGTGCTCTCGCGCTAGCCTTCCAAAGAACTCTCTCCATGCTCAGTAGCGGTCAGGCGTTTCATTTGCCTCTTAACACTGACGTCTTTCGGTAGCTCGGTGGTCAAGATTTTTTCCCACCTTGGTAACAAGGCTTTCACTTTCAGTGATTTACTTCTTCTGTGTGATCGCGCTAGGCCACCAGAATTCACACTGTTGTTCCAAAATGTCCTCCAAAACTCCCATTTGCTATATGAGTCAGAGTTACCTACAACAAACGTAAACCCCATCAGAAGTAACATGAAAATACCCAAAAACTAACAAGATAACCAGCCAAATAAACATAATTCATAGGTTAAAAACCCACTCATCACGGCGCCATAAATGAACTAGGAAATGGCGAGACCGAGCCGGTCCATCTATTAGTTCGACGTCTGTTGGTAAAATGACCATAACTTTTGATCCGAGAAGAGTTACAGGACGTTCCACCTATCAAATCGAAGCTCCCGACGAGCTCTACGATATAAATTTAAGTTTTAAGCCAAGAAATCATATCAAACTTGGCATTAAAAACCCTTAAATCTTCCCTTCCAGCTTTTATTTCTCCTACCCATAACAATAAAGATTGAATTACCTCTTCTAGCCTCTTTCTTATAAGATAACAACAAAAACACATATAAACATATATAAATAACTTACAATAAATAAGAACTAAAACATTATCCAGTTAAAAGATAATTAATAACATGTATAAAACCCACTTATCAAATACCCCCAAACTTAAACTTTTGTTTGTCCTCAAACAAAACACTAAGAACAAAACTAAAACAACTAATTCTAAATAGTAACTACCTTGAACAATGAATCAATACGAATTAAATAATGGCCTCATAGATTTTATTAAAACGATAACTCAAGCAAAATTTCAAGAAAATGTAGAGCTTAATTTTAACATATCCATTAGTTCCACATCTATTCATGACTCTTTAAATGTGTGTATCCAAATTTTCAAACTAAGTATAACTTAGGTAAAGCCATATAATCAAATACTCAACAAAAGATATTTAATATCAATTATGGAACCCTACTTTCTACATCAATTTTCGCAAAAGCAAACATCACATAAACCTGGGGATAAAAAGGATTTTTTTTCTCTTTTTTTCCTTATATTATTTCCCTTCCAAAGTATTCTTCTATTTTTTTGGTGAGTGCATTTGATGCTCCCTCTCACTCCCTATTGAACGAGTGCATTTTACGCTCCATCTTGTTTTCTCTCGCACGAGTGCGTGTTACGCTCCATCTCGCGCTTGTGTTTATGGGGGAATGCTTTTTACGCTCTATCTCAACCCACCACATGATCCATTATTTCAACTCGAGAAGCTTCAATTTTTTTAAATAATCCAATATTTCCCTCAAATTTATGTTAATGCCTAAATTTCGCTTCGAATAATGCTTAAATAAATTTCTAAAGTTTCAATGATATCTTTCACAAGTACTTAATTAAATAAATTTTTTAAGCCCCAACTAGCTAAACATATGGATTTGTGTATATCAATGCAAAAGGATCATAAATAGTGTTAAACCAAATAATAAGTCAAAAATGAAAACTAAGCATACTTCTTAATTTCACAAAAGTTTAAAATTAATCCCATTTTTTTCATTTGCCAAAATTAAATCCAATCAATCAATTGGTCAAGTTAACCTAAAAACATACTAACTAACATGCAAATCTAATAAAATATATCAAATACCAAATAAAACAAAAACACGAATACACCCTCAAACTTACACTAGACATTGTCCTCAATGGCTAAGATAAGAAAAGGTAAGCAAATGACTTCCCTGAGAAACTGTTGATTGGCCACCTCAGCTTCCTCGTCGTCCGCTAAGTCGGGATTATATTCCATTTTTGTTTATACTTGATACCTGAAAAAAATTGACATACTACTTAAAAAGAAATAAACCAATAAACTAAAATAAAATCTAATAAAAATATAAATTAAAATTAGGTTGCCTCCTAAGAAGCGCTTGGTCTAGAGTCTCAGCCTGGCTACATCATTTTCTCTTAATATGGTTCAATCGCAAAATTTTTTATTGCATGCCTCCTCTTAGTCTTTTTGTTGAATTCCTTGGAATCCTTGTACATTTGAAAACCCCCCAAACTTATCTTCATCTATTGACAGAAAATAACTCTCATCATTTGATTCAACCTTTCTTATCAACCTGAAAGCATTCCTCACGATCATTTGAAAGTTTGATTGCCTTGAAAACCTTGAATGTAACTGTAGACACTCAAAATTTTCTGTACACCTGTTACTGACATTGCAGGAAGGTAAATTCGTCTTTCAGAGATAACCCTGGAAGACAGTTCACATCCAGTCCAAATACTACCGGAAGTTCAACCTCAACCCCGGAACACACACCGAGAGTAACAGTTCTAACCTCGGAGATAACCCCGAGGCATGCAGTTCCAATACCGGAAATTCCACCAGAGAAGACCGATCCATCTCAGAGATAACCCCGAGGTATTCAATCTCAGTCCCAACACTGAGAGTAGCATTCACCAACCTTGGTGATAACCCCAAGGAAGGCAGTTGTAGTTTCGGAGATAACCCCGAAAATGCTTGTTTCAAATGTATGCAATCAGCTTCAACCTCGGCGCTCACACCGAGGCACTCAGTACAAGACCCGTATATAACCCCGAGAAGACAGGCACACGTCAAAGATGACACTGAGGACATTCAAACACTTGCAGCAGTCCAATCTCAGCGATAACCCTGAGCAACGTCTGCTTTATCAGCCCAAACCGGAGATAACCCCGGTGAGGGACAAAGTCATCATCTTGCCACCATTGACGCAACATCGCGTCGTCTCAAACATTTCATATATACATTTCTACACAATGATGTCCCACAAGAATGAAGGAAAACCAATCCCGAGTGACTATTACGCAGGGCAACAGATAGAATTTGAAGCTTGAAGACCGGAAGGCACCGTCCCATCTTCCTGACTTCGTACAACCTCTAATCCCATGCCATTGCGTAACTCTCAACAACGGAGGTCCGAAATAGGTCTTACATACCTCAATCGGATATCCAGATTGAAATTTTGAAAGTTTGAGCGGACATTATAGTGTATGCGTGCACGTACTTCGAGATAATATGACTTGAAAAGCCTGGGGCAACCGGGTAGTCAGTAGTACATTTTATGCCTAGCAAATAGTATACTCATGGCCCCCCTCTATAAATAGAGGTCTTGGGGTGGCCATTTTAAGAAGAGAAAAGGTGAGGAAGCCCTGTCAAATTTGCTCTGTACTCACCATATATTGAGTGCTTTCTCATTTTAAACACTTGCGAGATCACATATAGCTACTTTTGTACCGGCGGGAGCCGAGTGTTCATCCTCTTTAAAGAAATAGAAGTCTTCTTTGATAGCCCACTGTAAGCCTTCTCACACGCTTTAAAGCATTTCTCTTCATCTTTGCACACACCCTTCTTCACGTTGAGAGTCGTGTTGCGTGTGTTTGCCCAGACTTCGGTCCGTGGTTTTATTTCAGTTTGTATATATATATATATATATGGACTAACATTATCGAGTTATGCCTCGATTGAGCCTGAGACTTGCCCGAGCGTTTATTTGCTTTTTGTGTATATATATATATATATATTAAAGCAAGAACGCCTGCACGTAAGTCTAGGCTCATCGACATATCCTATATATATATATATATATATATATATATATATATATATATATATATATATATACATTACCTACCAAGTTTACTTCGTATGGCGGTTGATCGCTTTTACAACTTTCTTTACGTTTTCGTCACACCGAGTTTCCTCATTAGCGGTTGATGGCTTTTTATGACTTTTATTTACATTTTTCGATCCCCATGGAGGTGTTTCGTGGTGGTCGATCATATCAGATATATATATTTATAGCTTTTATATATATATATACCGCCATCGCTTTCATACAAATGCATGCATCATGTGAGTCTAGGAATCATGTGATCACATGATTCAAATCTATTGGATCTAGATTCGGTTCCGTGATGGACATTTTCAACTATAAGCAGCTTGTAAATTCAGTTGTGGTGTCTGGATTTTCTCAGATGGTTTCCATACCCACGAGGAGTTCGGCAACATTTTGTACAATATTTTCTTATAGATGCTTCGCATCTCAAAATTAAAAACAATCAAGCCGAACATTTAATAAAATGGAAGTGTAAAAGATCTTAATTACTATTGAGCACACGGGTTTGAAAAACCTCCTTTATAAAACATCACTGCCATATCTTGCTAAAATTTGAATTTTTACATAAATTCAAACCCTGTGTATATAGGTGCGAACGAGGTCTCGCACTACTTCCAAATAAACAGCACATTGACCCCCCTACACACACATTTAGATAATAGTTTCTTGAAAAGTGGTGGTTACCGTGGTAACACGGATGTCGGGGGGTGCTTAACACCTTCCCTCCGCATAATCAAGTCCCCGGACCTTAAATGAATCTCGGTTTCACCGACCCGTTTAGCAGCGTCACATCACTGGATCAATGTGCAAACCTTTTCTCGGTTGTGTTGGTATAACCATTTAAAAAACCAACTGGCGACTCTTAACAGTCCATCGTCGACATTATACATGTCGGACCTTTTTCACTTGTTTTTTCAAACAAATCTCACCTAAAATGAGAACACCAAAGAACAAGTAACGAAAAGGGACAATCAATAATTCCGACGTCGACAGGTGGCGACTTTGCTGGGGACTCTAGTAAGAGAACTTAAGCCGCTATTACAATCTTTTCAAAACTATTATCTGCTTGTGTGTGGATGTTGCATTTACATTTTTTGATGAATGTGTACGAATGCATTTACTTATTGCACTTAGTGCTTCACACCATATCTGCTTATGATATTAGTGCTTCGCACATGTCATCATTTTCATACGGTGAGACACATTGTATGTGAATGTATGTTGTGTGTGTGTGGTCCCTCCACTAGGAGGCTATCCTGTCGGTGTTTGATTACTGGACTCGTAGGAAGACTAATTCCAACGATGCTCAGGAAAGGCACCACCCAAATTCGCTCCCGTTAAAATACCGGATTAATTTCCTGTTGAGTAAATTGCGATGATTTGGGAACCTTCATGCCAAAAAGCCGCGAGAGTAACCTAAGATAGGTTAGACTCTGATAAACCCAACACGGAGGAAAGTCTCTTCATGCTTTCTCATTTCATTTTACTTGTAAAATCAATTACTTGTAATTTCATTCCATATTCATCTCCATATAATGAGAAATATGAAGAAACATGTGTACATACATATTTTAAAACATGCTATCCTGAATTACAAATAGCTAACATCCGTTTTGCAGGATAAAATTCCTAAAACGGACACATTACATAGCATGTTAATATTTAAACATTCCCTAAAGACTAAACTATGCAAGACTTTCGCAGGGAAACAATCAGACCTACTACCCAGTCAAAATCCAAAAAGGCCGTGAGCCTACAGTCAATTATGTTGTCATCCGACTGCATCGACCTTAATCCATTTCTCATAAGGAATTTTGTGGATTAAGCAAACAAATCACGATTTGGTACATTCGCTTAAAGAATTACACCAGTCTACTCAGGGTCCAAGGATACCCATACATTCTGAATCCTCTCACTACAACAAAAAGGCTTATTTCCGACGGAATATTCCGTCGGTACTAAGGATATTCCGTCGAGAGTAATATCATTTCCGACGGAACATTCGGTCGAAAATTCAGTCGTATATAAGCACGTCGAAAATAAGTCCGTCGATTCTTCGGTCGGAAATACTTCGACGGACTTATTGTCGACTGAACATTCGGTCGGAGTTAATATATCCCCGACTGAAATGTGTCTGTCGGGGATATTCGGTCGATGATAATCATGCCACGTGGCTGCCTGACAAAAATGGGAAAACACCTTACGAGCGACGGAACTCTGTCGACCCTATAACTCGTCCGTCGAGGATATTCGGTCGAGGATATATATGCCACATGGCAGTATGCCAAAAATGGCAAACACCTTAACCTCGACGGTTATCCGTCGAGAATAACTTTATTCCGTCGAGGTTAATGTTTTTTTTAAATATTTTATTTATTTTTGCAATATCCAGGGATTTAACCCACATCTTGTACTTGTACCTGTTTTCCCAACATCACATACACAAGCTAAATTAAGCTATATGTCAAAAACATCCCATTACTACTAGCATAACCGCAACAAACCAAAGTAATGAGTTGAAGAACCACATTAATCAAAGTAAATTAAACTAAGGTAAATAACAAAAGATCCCATTAATCTAAACTAACTATAACAAACGTCCCATTAAGCTAAGTGTCAAACCGCAACAAAACCAAAGTAATTAATGATAAGGTTTAAACTATAATATGTACGTCAAAAGTTATGTAAAATTAATACAAAAGAATTTAAACTACAAAAGAATGTAAACGAAGTCAAGCTAGTAGAGAGCCCCTTGTGTGAGGAGGATCATCAAAGCAAGGCCGACGACGCCGCTCGAGTATAAAAATTGTTATCCTGATTCATCGGTCATTGTCCCCCGTTGATACAATATAATACAACTCATTAGTCCATTTATATGATTTAGTTAAAGATAACTAAATGAAAATTAAATTACATGCATAATATATATTTGAATTTAAAATGAATATAGTATACCGAAAGCAAATGAGGGTCGACTCAACATCGCCCAAACGCTGCCCTCGACTAAGGTATCCACCATTCGAACAATCTCGTCACAGTATCATGCACCCATCGCTCGAGAGGGATACCCCAGATTTCTCGGCGGTGGCACCACCGCAACGTCTGCAAGAAGTCGATGGAGGCGAGAACGGTGGGAAGGTCCTGACGATGGAATAGCGGATCAATCTCAAACCTCTCCGACACCGCAACTATAACACGTTGGAATAAAGCATCGTCTAAGCCAGCGCCCGTATGTGATGGTCCCACGGGGGCTCTCAGACGCAGACGCTGGCTAGAACCTACAAAAATAAATATAACATGAATAATATAGCGAATTTTCTTTATTCATAAACAAGAAATAAACTAAAAATATTATACCTCCTGGCAGTGTATAGGCTGGTATCCTCGGTAACCCCAGCACTCGATACTGGCCGCTAGTACTAGTGGGAGTATCTTGAGACGCGACCCAAAGAGTTGTCTCCTCGTCTTGAGAAAAACTAATCTCGGGCGGAGGGACGGTGGAATCTAACGTCTCAAAGATCGCTTCTAGCAAATTTCAAGAACTCCGCTTATATATCGGGTCATGGATCTTCTCAAACCGCTCCTGTGATTTGATATATGTACATGTGAGTTATCTTGGTATCATCATATAAATTACGTAATATTATCCTAAATAATATTTATTATAGTAAATGTATTACCCGTATAGCTAGTGCTGCTAGAGATATCGTCGACCCCGAAGTAGAGCCCTTCGGCGTAATGACTTTATCCCAGAACTCCATCATAGTAGGAGGTCGGCCCAAGCTACTCCGCATGGCCTAAATCATATATACATAAAATAATATCACCTTAATTTACTATAGTTACAGTTTAATATTAAACTAAACTAAAGGGAAATACGTACCGCCTTAACCTCCTGAAATGACTGCGAGCCAGAAGTATGTACAACTCACAGCTTGCCTCGATTCTTCTTCATCTGTTCTGACTTGGTCTTGAACGCTGCATCATCCCAGTACGCACACATCGCAGCAATTTCATGCCGGATCTCGATCATCGCCGACTACCGATGATCTCGCAAAGTAGTCCCAGCGATTCTTTTTATCGCCGGACCGCCGCCTCGTCAGATCTCGTCAAACCAAATTAATATAATCTTTTGAGATGTGGGCAATGATAAGCGGCATCACCATCCGCTTCATGATGATGCCAGATCTCGTATCTATAGTATTCTATCAAAAGACATAACATTCGTATAATTAATTATTTGAACAATATGTAAATAACATGAACCTTGATTTAATATATGTAATTCGACTTACGTGAAACTCCCACAACACTGTCACCATGAAGCTCGCATCAGAACGCGCAAGTAATCGCTAAATCGCACGCACCAAGAGGGAGACGCGCCAGCAGACGATGATGCGTGTATGATCGCTTTTAGCGACATGATCCATAATACTAGAATACAAAATTTATTAAGAACATTTTAATTTATTAATCACATAATAATATCATCGCGATTGAACATAAGTGATAGTTGAAAACCTACACATACGAAAGCCGACATCAATCGAACGACGTCAGTAATCGCCATGGACGACCTAATCGATCGAGGTTAGGCCTCTCACGATGTCGACGTCTAGCATCTCAGATGTTTAATATAGTTATAACATTGTCAATGAATGTATAATATAGTTATGAAAAACACGTTATCGAGCCAAAATAAGAAATCAACTCACTAAGATCAAGACGACCATACCGGGAGCCGTCGCCCGATCAAGAGGGACCGCCACCATAAGACCACCTCCACCGCTATGTCGAGGCATAACTGCATTTCATCAAATAATGTATATAGATACGATGACATTAATTAAATTTCATTGCAATTATTATATCTAATTTCGTGGTATAATATTTACAAAACACCAATTAGTGAAGTAGTTCGTCGTCAAACCCGTCAAAATCAAAATCATTTTCATTTCCATCTTCTGATTCTGTCTCTTCCTCTTCTGTATCAATTTCTTCCTCAAGATCATCTTCTACCACCACATACACTGACCGACAACCACATCTCAACCACTTCGCTAACATCGAAAGTACGCTAACGACATCATCAACCACCACATCGTCATCATATAGCACAACGTGGCTGGGATTTCTAACTTGTTCTTACAACGGGTCATCCGTACCATCAAATGATCGAGTCTTCGTTGTCACAATCAGATACCGTGGGGTTTTATAATTTATTTATATTAGGGGGAAGTACACTTGAGTTGCTTGGTCGGCTACACAACAAATACGCCATCGATCATAAATTTGATTTTATATCTATCTGTGATGATTCTATTACGATCAACTTTAACACCCTTTGCAAAGATCAAACCAAATGACACTTAAATGTAACGACCTTTTTAGCACCTGGATAATTGAGCACAACCACTTCCTTTAATCTTCCATAGTAATTGGACTCAGAATCTCCATAACAACTTCCTAACACGACAACGCCAGAGTTAACTGATGTCAATTCATTCAAGTCATCAACCTTGAATCTATACCCATTCACGATACAACCTGGAAATGAACTAACGAGTTTGTACGGGCCTAAAATGACATCTCTAAAACGCTCATAATCGTTCTCTTCTTCGACTCTTCTCTTAAACCACTGATGGAAATTGTCATTAGTGAATGCTTCCATCTGTGATGTAGTCAACCCCAGGTTAGAAGCTCGCGATTCCAATTCGAATGCGCTGCGTACAATAATATGGCAATTGTTTAATTATTTAATTAAGGTAAGAAAAATCATTTTCAACTTGAAATAATACATACTTGATGTATGCATTTATACTTGTGCATATTCGTAAGCACATATGTAGATACAATCTTTAAATCTTTATCGGTTAGGTAAGTCGTTGTCTCATGTCCAAATGGTTTGGCCGGATAAGTGAATACATCCAACTCATCAGCACGCGTTTGGGGATCGACGACGACCTCATTCCGACTTAGACGATTGTGCTTCGTTGAGACTACATCGTCAAAGTATAGCGAACAGAAGTTGACAAGTTCTTCCTCCCTATAGCGTTCAAATATATAGTAACCTCTACACGAGCTTTTTTTTAACTTTTCATTTTAATCGACGACATACCGAAATAAGACAATATATCGGCTAAAACAAATATTCAGGTGATGATTATAACACAATGTAGGTGATATTACATCTCAAAAGGATACATCCATCGATATTGCACCGGTCCTCCAAGCTTAAGTTCATATGGCAGATGAATAGGCAAATGCTCCATCGAAGTCAAAGAACCCGGAGGTAAGATCATTTTGAGCTTACACATTGTCAACACTATATTTTTCTCCATCTCGCCCACATCATCGTACTTTATAACAAAGAGAGCAAATATCCCGAAAGAAATTTGAAAGTGCGGTAAATGCATCATTAATATTCCTCGGTAATACTTCACGAAAGGCAATTGGAATCAACTTCTGCATGAATACATGACAGTCATGACTCTTGAATTCGGTAATTTTCAACTGCTCAACCTTACTACATCGAGAGATGTTAGAAGCATAACCATCTGGTAGCTTTAATGCACTAAGCCACTTACAAATGTTTTTAATCTGTTGCTTGGTAAGACAAAATGGAGCTTTTGGTTTTGAGTTGTTAGGACGGACGCACAATTCCCGCCTGATGTTCATTTCCTCCAAGTCTTTACGTGATTTATCATTGTCTTTAGTTTTACCACTCGTATCTAGCACAGTGTAAAACAAGTTCTCGAACACATTTTTCTCCGTATGCATGACATCTATGTAATGACGAAGTGCTAGTGTGCCCCAGTATGGAAACTCAAACCAAATGGGCGAGTGTGTCCAATTATGAGCTTTACCGTACCTTATTGCTCTTAACTTACTATGCTCCTTCCCAGGCGGTGGAAATGTCAAATCATTTAGCCATCCCAATACATCGCTGCCCGACAAGCGACCAACAACCCCCTTCTTTTCTATTTTTCTATTAAACTGTGTAGACATCTCTCTATAAATGTGCTCAACAGGCAAGAATCTTCGAGCAGTTCCAAAGAAACTAGTTTTTTGCCTATGACGCAGTTGTGTACCCTGCACATCCCCCATACAGACTGGACATGCCAATTTACCATGGGTCGACCAACCACTGACCATCCCAAGTGCCAAAAAGTCAGTGATAGTCCACAACAAGGCTGCATTCATCAAAAAATTCTGCCCGACAGTTTTATCAAAAGTCTGAACCCTTGTTTCCCACAACATCTTAAGTTCATCGACTAATGGTCTAAGGTACACGCTGATGTCTTTTGTAGGACTCTTATCCCCCGGTATTAGTAAAGTCAAGAAAAGATAAGGATCCCTCATGCACATTGATGGTGGAAGATTGTAAGCTACCATAATCACTGGCCAAACAGAGTATGGCTGACTAAAATTATTAAACGGCACGCCTGACATTCCTAACATTGTCAGCAAATTGTGGAAAATTTGCATCAAAATTTTTCCACTCATCTCCATCTCATTGGGTGAGTAAAAGTCGACCAGGACGACGCCCCTTGTCTATGCCAACGACATATTGGGTGCGATGATGAAGACATGAATAGAGACACCGCAACCCTCAAGCAAGAGGAAAGTACCGTAATATCTTCTTCAAACATGTTTCTCCTTCCCCCACATTTTGTGATTTTGTACCGAGGCAAATTGCATATATCACATCGCACCTTATCTTTGTGTCCTCCCATATAGTATAACATACAACCCTGCTCACAAGCATCGATCTTCTCATACCCAAGATTCAACCCCTTAACCATCTTCTTAACTTCATAGTAACTCATGGCAAGGTATTATCCTTAGGTAAGAACTCCCCTAAAAATAGTAAGCAAATCATTGAATCCTCTCCCACTGCAGTCATGCTCATTCTTGTAGTGTAAAAGCTTCGACACTGCAGAAAGTTTGGTGTGCTTGTCGTGTTCAGGATACAATGGGGTCCCTGATTCAGATAGCATCTTGTAGAAGGCAGCTGTTGAATCATTTGGCTTTTGTTGATCAAGATCGCTGACGCAGCTCATTTTCAATTTCACCAATATTCGTAGGGCCACACGCATCTACCAACATCTCCACGACATCATAGTTATCCGATCGGGTCTACAAGATCGTTCGATAGATTCTCTAAACTCAACTCGATTCCCCGTGATGAATCCATACCGAATACCCATCCACAAACCCACGTGAATATAAGTCAAATTTCACTTCATCGATAGCCTTCCATATCACGTTCTTACACTTGAGACACGGCATCTCATCTTTCCGCTTAGATCATCAAGATGTTCTATTGCTTTGTTCATAAAATTAGACACCCGTCACGTCACCAGACGCATCAACTAATCCCTCCCATCAATCTTTATCCTACAGACATCCAACTCCCATCAAGATCCATCTTTAATTGAAGAAAATACCCAATTAGATCAAGAATAATCATGAATGTGGTCCAAGCATGAATTTAGTTTACCTAGTTTATATCTCCACCTTCTGGGGTTAAGCTTCTATCCATTCCTAGACGCGCCTCCTCACTAGTGCTAATCTCAAGCATGTTTCTACTATTTTCGAGAAATTTTCAAGAAGACTCTCTCCATGGTCTCCAAGTACCTAAATAGACCAAGAAAACTTAGTCTAAGTATGCACTCGGAGAACATGTAGAGACACAAATTGAAAGTTCCTCAAATTTTATAAAACACACCTGTGTGCATTGGCATTCGACTTAAGTGAGAGACATAACATCCCAATAACAAAATCCAAATTGGGGATTATTCGACATTCACCCTAATGTTTCTAAGTGAATGTCAAAGCAAGTATGCTCTTAATTTAAGTTGACACCTCCATTTAATTTTATTGCATCCCAACTAAACAAATGCTACTTAGTTATTAATTGTATTTAATTGTATTTTATTTAATTTTGATTTTATTTAACTAAGTAAGTGCTACTCAGTTTAATTGTATTTATTTGGTATTATATTATTTTAAATTAAATTAAGTCAATTTTTATTGAATTTAATTTAATTTAATTTAATTTGTATTATCTTAAATTAAATAATAATTTTATTTTATTTTATTTTAAATAAAATTATTTTATTTATTTTATTTTATTTTTTTTTATTGTATTTTAATTTAATTTAATTTAATTTGTATTATCTTAAATTAAATCATAATTTTATTTTAAATAAAATTATTTATTTTAATTTAATTTAATTTAATTTGTAATATCTTAAATTAAATCATAATTTTATTTTATTTTTATTTTAAATAAAATTATTTATTTTATTTTAAATAAAATTATTTATTTTATTTTAAATAAAATTATTTATTTTTTTAAATAAAATTATTTATTTTATTTTAATTTAATTTGTAATATCTTAAATTAAATCATAATTTTACTTTATTTTATTTTAAATAAAATTATTTATTTTAATTTATTATTTATTTATATTATATTATATTATAATATTTAATTTATTTAAATTTTATTAATTTAAATTTAATTTGTATTATATTATATCATATTTTTATTTTATTTTTTTTTAAAAATAAGTAAATGTTACTTAGTATATTTTAATATTAGAAACTAATTAAAATCCAAAAAGAAAATAAAGCAAGGCCCACATATATTGTAATTGAAGAATTCTGATAAGAATTCCGTCGAGAATTCTGTCGGAAATAGAAAATATACCAAATCAGTAAGAACAATCAGGCAAGGTAAAGATATAATATTGCAAACATAATTCATATATACACAACATAAGTAAAGTATTCCCAAATAATTAAGGCAGTCCCAAAATCAGTCCTAATTGAGTCAATTAAGCATATGAGTGAGTAGCTAATTTCATGAATACCCAAAATCAGTGCTACTGAGTCAATTAAGCATATCAGTACCCAAAATTTCCAAAACCTAAAACCAGTACACAATATTTCCATTACCCAAATGATCAGTAGCCAATTTCATTAATACATGAAAACATAAATCAGTAGCCACAATACAGCACAATCAGTAGCTAATTTACGAAGCATTTATACTAATTTCCATTAATTTCCCAACTCAGTAGCTAAAATTACACATATACAACTCAATCAAAATTCAAAAATTAAAACATAAATTAAACCTAACCTTACTGAGAAATCGTTTTGAAATGTAAAAGGCTGGTGGTCGGAGGTGGTGCTCGGAGGTGGTGGTCGCAGGTGGTGGAAAATCGGTTCTAGAATGGAGGTGGCGCAGGTACCGGTGGTGGTCTGAGGTGGCGCAGGTGGTGGTCAGAGGTGGTATAGAGATGGGTCGGTTGAGAAGGCGAGAAGTCGTCTGAGAGAGAGAGAGATAGAGAGACAGAGAGCAACGACTGAAATGAATCTGCAGATCTGTTTTTATTTAACAATTCCGACGGATTTTCGTCGACATTATATCTGTCGAGGATACGTTAAAGTCGACGAACATTCTGTCGAAATTACTAATATTCTGTCCAGATAATAATTCACGCTGGCGGGCTTTTTTGACGCCTTTACTCAGACATATTTTTGATCGAATTCGGTCGCATTTATGTTATTTCTGATTGAATTAGGTTCGATAGGATATTCCGTCGGTAACACTATAAGATCGACTGAATGTATTCCGTCGGAGTTACTTCCGTCGGAGATAAACCCTTTTCTTGTAGTGTCTACACAAGGGGGAACTCAAGCCATTACGATACCTGAGCTTCAGTTGGATACGACCAACAAAATTCATGATGCCACCCATCTCACAAGAGATCCAAACACCGGTGACATCAGAAAGAAAGTCCTTCAAATGGAAGAAACCCTTCGTGCTATCAAAGTAATCGGAGCACACGAGAGTGTTTCATATGTTGTCCTGTGTATATTCCCTGGTGTTCATTATCCAGAAAAATTTAAGACTCCTGACTTCAAAAAATATGATGGGTTAGGAGATCCTTACACACATTTGAAGGTGTTTATTGGAGAACTCGGGTCTTATGCAGAAGACGAGAAGCTCAGGATGCAGCTGTTCCAAAAGAGTCTGACTGGAGAAGCTCACTCGTGGTATACCAGATTAGAAAACTCAAAGATCCATAGTTGGGAGGAGCTAGCTCACGCCTTCCTCACTCAATACAGCTTCTAGTCTCAGATGGCTCCTGACCGGTACCAGATTACCAAGGTCAAGAAACAATCCAATGAGTCTTTCAGAGAGTATGCTCAGAGGTGGAGGCGCTTTGCTGCTCAAGTTGTTCCTTCCATGACAGAATCAGAAATGGTCATGACATTCACAGACATTTAAGAAGCTCCTTTCTATGAAAGAGTCTTAGCCGGCATCGGTAAACCATTTTCTGAAATGATCAAACACGGGTAGATGGCTGAGATGGGATTCAAGACCTAGCTGCTCTTAAAGTTGTTGCTGAGCACATCCAATCCAGAAATTATAGAAACAACCCGCGGAGGGTCCATAAAAAGAAAGAGGAGGATGTTTCCCTGATATTATAGGGTTAAAAAGGCAATCAAACCATGCCTATCCAGAGGAGAAATTACACTCCCTTTCAAGCTCAGTCTTTGAACCCTACATTACCAAAAGGTGGAGAAGTCAAATGCCCTCGAGTGTTCACACCCTTAGGGGACTCACTCGAGAATATTCTCACTCTTCTAACAACACAGAAGAAAATCACGCATCTTCTTCCACCAGCCATCCCTAATGGGAGGGGTTTCAATGCTGCTCAGAAATGTGCTTATCATGCCGGGGCACCTGGACATGATACTCAAGATTGTTGGGCCTTGAAACACAAGATCCAGGACCTAATAGACAATGGTGAGATCGTGGTTACCAAACCAGATCAACCTCACGTACAAGATAATCCTCTTCCTCAACACAAAGAAGAAGAGGTCAACATGATTAATTGGAGTAATGGACACAGTTCCAATTTCAACGGCGAGTCATCTCAGACCACCAAAGATGGGGTTGATAAATGGGATTATGCCAAGTTCCAGTTTGTAATGGAACGAAAGATGAAAGCTCTGTGCAAGAAAATTGAGCAATTGGCAGAACTGGTGACCTATCAGCATTAAGTTACACGCCAGTTAGTCAGCCAAGAGCATGCTAGTCTCCTTCCTCTTATCATGAACTCGTCACCTTCAGAAAGCGAAACGCTGGAGGAAAAAGTGATAAAGAGAGCGAATGCCAAAGCCCGTCGGGATTTTGCCAATAGAAGGGAATTTACGTATCTGGGCCAACCTATGGAGAAAATCCTTAAAATGCTAATCAATAAAGGAAGGATCACTTCCCTTCTACCTCCAATTAATCCCCGTTCAGAACGGTTCAATTCTGATGGAGTATGTCAATATCACTCCCATTCCCGCGGTCACAACAAAGAAGAATGCTGGGCACTCCGCCACCTTATCCAGAATCTAATTGATAGCGGTGTCCTGTAACTAGCAGACGATGATACTGTGCTACGTGAGAGTGAGAATACCTGTCCTACTAAGTGGAAGGAATTGATAGCAGTTATATCCGCTGAGGCAGATGACACTGACAAACCACTCACAATACCAGTAATGTAACTCAGAGGAAGCAACAATCCTTTGAAAGTGGCCACTTCAGAGCCAATCAACTTACGAATGGTGTTGCATGGGGTAATATAAACTATGCAATAAGTGATTTATGTGTTTAATAAATATATCATTATTATATATTTATTATGAATTGTAAAGATAAATTAGTAAGAAGATGGATAAAATTATCTATTGATATTAAATAATTTATGTTAAATTATTTTATAATAGTAAGTTGGTGACATTAAATATCCGTGATAATCACCAATTTCTTGAGTATATGTACGAGTAAGTATCAAGTCTAAGGCAAATTGCAACCTTACTCTTTAATGGTGGATGTATAGAGTCGGGCTAAAATGATTCCTTCAGAGAGCGGAGGTATATACTGAATTAGTAATCGATCTAACTCATCGTGAAAAAAAAGTAGTAGGCGAGACGGAAACAAATTTGTTGGTTGTTTGTGGGAAACCACTCAGTGTACTATATTGAATACTATTAAAGACTCGATGAATGCTAGGTTTAGACTTGTATATATGTACGTTGTTGACGAGAGAAGAAAATCGATATACCATTAAAATGGTTAGAGAATTATTGAGTAATTTGATACACGGCGAGAAGGGAAGATTAAAGGAATGTATATGTGTTATATATATACCTTGAATTATGTGATTTGGTGGAAGAGAAATAATTATAGTATATTTCTACTAAAGGATATTAAAATAAATTCTAGCATTTGATTATTTTAATAAAAGGGGGAATATTATTTTGATATTACCTTATATAGCTTTGTACGAGGAAATGTGTGTGATTAAGTAATGTGGTAAATATATTAAAACATATTTGCTATATAAGTTGATGGAAACAATTTATCATAATAGGAAATAAACTTATTTTCTATATATAGTGTGTGTGTGTGTGTCGTAAATGTAAATATTTTAATAATACAAAGATATTATATTAAGAATAATATCTTGAAAAATGAGTAAATCGTGTTATTATGATTAGTTTTTATATTTAGAGAAAACATGATAAAATATCTTATGTTATGTTGGAGAAGTACATAATTTTGATTATAGTAATGTGGTGGGAAATGAATAAGTAATGAGAATAAGTAATAAGCTTAATGTAAGCTTGTGTGATATGCCTAGTGTGGCAAAGTGATGGAATAAGCATTCATTAAATAATTTAATGAATGAATAATTGAAGGAATTAATTTGTATGTGCAATGATTTTATATTATATAGTAGCTACATCTATATGATATGAATTGAAGTGTGACACTTCAATGGTAACTATATAATATAGGAAGTATTTGAATATATATGTATAAAGGCTCAGTATGTTAGCATTATGTACAAGTGAGATAATAAAATGTAACATGGTGCAATAGATCACTTCCATGACCATGTTATAAGATGTAATATTGAGAATAATATTATTTTGTGAGATTATATTATTATAAGCTTGTGGACTATTAATTACTAAGTTCACATAATTATGTCTTGTGTGGCATAACTAGTGAAGTTAAATTAAAGGGAGATTTAATGGGAAGTATTAAGAGAAAATAAATGAGGAGTTAATAAATAATTGATATTAATTATCATTATAATAATTAAGTGTATTTGAGATGATAACTTTTATGGAAAATGATGGATTGAGAATATCCAAGTATTTTATAATTAGCCCAATTAAAATATTTATTGGAATAAACCAATGTACATGGATTATATAATTCTATGTGAGTGGGTATATGTATACACATTTGGGGAAAAATATCAAATAAACCTAAGTATGCTAGTAGTAGTTTTGGAATGTTGAGTTATAAGCTTTTGTCCCCAATTTTGAGAGTCTCATTTCTCTTATGCACGTGAATAGGCCAATGGCCTAGCTCCTCTATTCAACTCTAAGCTCATTGAAATGAAAACCATGGCTAGATAGGGTGATGATGAATGATGAAGAATGAATGGATGGGGAAGGAGTTGGTAATCAACTCTTCATCATCCAATGGCTTCTTCTTCTTCTCTTAGTTTTAAATCTTTGGGCAAAGGTATTGTATGGATAATGAATTTTCTATAAATAGAGACTCCTCTTCTTTTTTCCCATTTTTTTTTTTTTTGAGAATTTGGTTATGGAGTTTGGAAGAGAAGTATTGAGATCAAGCAGAGGTTTGGAGTGCTATAGATAGCAAATTGAAGCCATTAAGAGGTAATGAATCTAATGTTTATGCTTTTGATTCCTAAGTCTTGAATTTCTTAGAAATAACAAGAAAAAGTCACTTTTGAGTCATAAAATTGATGGCTAAGGATTGTTATAATCCATGAATTGTTGTTAGATATCGTTAATATAGTCAAATACTGAAATCAACTAAAGTTAAACGAACCAATTTGGTTTAGAATCGAATTCAGTAGTGAATGATTTCACTAAATTGTCCAAAACATGAACATTTGCATGAACATGAGTTATAGATTCATTTTTGGGTTAGTTAATGTTTATGTTAGTTGATGGGTATTATGATATGTTGTAGTTCTATGAATTACTTAATCCATAGAATCAAAAATGGACTAATTTGGACATGTATAACTCAAATTATGAAGGTAGAAAGGATTTTTGGCTTGTTATTTTGTAGAAGAGCATGAACCGTGAGTTAACAAAGTAGCTATGCCCGTCCCGGGCGGGCTATTTATAGGCAAGACCCCGCCCCCAATGGGGTGGTCTCGATTACAATCGCCGAGAAAAATCTAATGTAACATGCTTTTTGGTAAAACGACCATAACATTTTCATACGAACTCCGATTGAGAAATTCAAGATGATCCTAACGAACGAGAACGAATAGACCTACAACTTTTGTGCTTTACGTTTTTCAATTTGAGGTCATTAGGAAGGGTCAAAATAGTCATCTTTTGTGACTATTACGTAATCAAAGCCATTGATCGAGGTGTCGAGCGACACATGATGCAATATATAGTGCTAAGTGACGATGGAATATGTTATTCTAAGTGATGTAACATATAAAAATGCATGATAATAGACATGACATATAAGATTACCTTACTCATTATAGAATGTTTTAGCATGGCTTAGTATGTGTTTTGAAAAGAAACTTAGAGTTTTGAAAAATGAATATCGATTGTTAACCTTGAGTCTTTGAAGTTATGATATTTTAACACATACATCTTGTTGAGTTATGAGTATACTTAAGAATGAGAAGTGATTTAGTTTTATGATTGAGTTTTTACTTATTATCAACTTACAATAGCTTAGTTGAAAATGATTTCTAAAGAAAACTTGAAACTTTAAGAACTAACTTAAAGTAATTTGTGTACTTAAAGTTCTAAACATGATAATATATATTCATGGATTAGTTAGCTATGAAATGAGATTAAAAGTTGCACCTAGTTGCTTTACCTTGGCCTAGAATAACTTTTTAAAAGTGAACTTGAATGCCTTATGCCCCTAGACATGACGATTATGTTCATCATTTTAGCTAAGCATGAATTGGACGTTTCAAGTGTGGTTTAAAATACGTTTTCAAATAATGAACTATGCTATATACATGTGAAGCATACTAGTAGAGGCTTATTAGTACCAATATATGGTTTAAAAGCTTATATCATCGAATCTTGTTAAAGAAAGTTTTTAAGCCTTATTGATTGAAATAAATCATTATGAAACTAAGTAGTTTGAATATGAACGACGTAGATCACGTATCTATAAACTTTAAATATGTGTCGAACACATAGCGAGTCAAGTGTGTGATAAATGTATATGAAGTTGATGTCAAGTACGGATGGTTAAGGAATACCTATATATACATAGCAATTCTAAAAGTATGATGATAAAGTGAAATGAAGGTTTTACAAACCTAGTTAAAAAAAATGTAACATTGTTATTAAATTAAGAATGCATGAAATATGTTACTGATGGATATGAATCCATGATTATATAACTGTGTAGGAATACACGAAGTGCAGTTAAGCGTTAAGCAAGTTAAGTCGTAGTTCATAAACTACGAATCAGGCAAGTCTTTCAGTTCCTATTTGATATATGAATTTGATAACTGTTAGTTGAGATATATTATGCTATGCAAATGTTGATGTATATATATGAAATGCATATGAGATATGTATGAAATTTGAAAGTTGATCTTTGATGATATGCTTGTGATATAAACCTCTATGCTTGTTATGTGAGAAGTAACATGCGTAGTAAATATTAATTGATTATGAATGCATGAACTGAATATGCTATTATATGTTATGTGCTGCATGAAAACTGTTAGAATTGCTGGGCTGTCGAGCTCACCCTTGCAAATAACCACTTTTGCAAAGTTAAGGACTCACTAAGAAAGATTTTCGTGCTTCTTGGTTGACAAAGTAGATAGTTTCGCAATGAAGGATACTATTTAGATTATTACTTGAACCATGTTTAGGTTCTAGGAGTGTACTTGATATATACTTACGATGTTTAATACTTGTTGTATTGTAAGGATGTATTAGTTAATACATAGAGGATATCGAATCAAGATGTAAAATCTTATACAGTAATTCCAATAGACTGAACCATATTATATAGTTGATTCAAGAATTGTAATTGGTTCAAAGTTATGAAATCAATAAAAGATTTTATTCAAGAGATTGAAAAAGTTTAAATTATTCCGCATTTTTATAATATCGAATGTGATGTAATACAAGAATAGTAAATGACCAGGATTAGAAACTTATAAAAGTTTGGGGTCATTGTGCAGATCCTGGAAATGGAATGAATTTATATTCTAAATTGTAATAAGTAAAGTTTTATTCATTAAGTTATGAATGAAAAATATAAATAGTTTGACGATAGTAGTATATCGTATGGACCGGATCCGAGGTTCGAAGGGACCCGGATTTGGGGGCGTCACAGGTTGGTATCAAAGCTGTAGGTTATAAACTTAGGTAAGTGTACCTTAGGCTATAACCTGAGAGAGAGAGAAAGATAAAGATTAAAATATATAAGTGAAGATTCAAAGAAGAATCTTGAAGTATCTAAGAGAATGAGAATTAGGAGTTTCTAACTCGGTAATAAAAATTTTAAGATGGTGTGAATATGACAAAGATAATGAGAATGAACTCGAGTGGAGTTTTGTTGATAATAGGGAAAGAACCCTAAGGTAAATTGATGATCACGACGTGATTAGATTGAGCTATGAAGTGATAAATAGTCTATAACGACTAAATGTGTATAGCTTGATGCTATAAGTGAATGTACTGTGAAATGGTACGATGTGAACTCATGAGGAGTTGTATGTGATGAGATACGAAGAATTCGTATCGAGCAAAGAGCAAGTTAAGTGTAAGATAGAGTAAAGTGGGATTTCAGTTGAGGACTCATGTGAGAGCTGAGTTGTACAAACCTTTGTGTGGGCGGAGGCTTTGTGCTCACGCTCGGTTCCTCACAATGATAATCAATGGAATGTCGGTGTCGCGCTATCGATATGCTTATGGTGAGAAGGTGATTCTTTTCTCATATCATATTTGATAGATAGAGACTATTAAGATTAAGATAGAGAATATTAAGATTAGGCGCGAGTTCTTAAAACTCATGCACATGGTACGTTCGTGACTCATAATTATATGAAATGTTTTTGAACCCCTCAGCGAATGGACGCCTATGGTCTGACTAGGATAAGTTCTTAAACTCATATAATTGTGGCAAGTTCCTGAATTTCCAAAGTGTGGTAAGTTTGATGAATCGTATCGTATATATATATATGTTATGAAGTTAGAAATTTTGGTGTAGTAAAGATTGAAGTTGATGGAGAAACGTGGATTTTCTAAATCTTCTAGCTCTGCTAGATTTTCAAAGTTTATTGACTTCGTGCTGATGATTCGCACTTCTATTTTCTTGAAAAACATTGGATCTTGTGATTGAACCAATGATGTTTAAAAATAATACCTTTATTCTTATGTCTATGCCAATTGTTTCGGCTAAGACAAAAATGATTTGAAAATTTTCAAAATGTATTTCTAACCATGCGCATCATTGATATGGTGTATGGTAAACGATGGAGTCATCCATGCAGTTGAACCTAGTGTTGGATGTGATCGAAAGATCGTCAGCCAATTTTGGTACGGTGTAGTATGACAAAGTCACATAATGGCGGAATCCTCAACGTACTACTAATCTAGTACGGTATCATGATGTCATAAAAGAATTTTTGGTTTTCTTTTAATTTATGAAGAAGGTCAATTAAGTTAGCTAAATTATTTTGATTGAAGTCCGAGTTGTTGATAAAAGTCTAAGCTATTTGATTCTATTTAGACAATTTGTTGAAAAATATTTATGGAATTCAAGCGTTCTTGAGTAATTATGCCAAACCAGATTGCTCTGGTGCGGATTCAGTTGTTGAAAAGCTGAGGTGAACAACCCTATAAGGGGACATGTTTTCGGGGACAATGGTTCCGAGCGTAACGCATATAGTCGTTACAAAACACTACGTTGCGGCCCAACGTAGTGGTACAATAGGTTGGCCACCTAGTGTACGCGTGGAGGGTGTTTTCAGTCTTTGTGATTGATAAACACTCTGGTTTACAATGTGAAGGATTTTGTTGAAGCATTTGTAAACCTAGAGAAGAGTTCACGGTCTTGTGACCCCTCAACATAATTTGGAATCTAAGATTATTCATACTACTTCCCGATTATTGAAAAATCGTGGAAGATTCTTATTCTTTGAAGGATGAATGTAGTAAGTAGAATGTTCCTTAGAAAGGAAAAGTGGTAGAATGCAAGTGAGCAAGTTATAATAAAACTTCCAAAAAGAGAATGGATAAAATTATTCAAAAAGAATATGTAATATTCGGAATAGCACCGAGTAGAGGAGGTTTTGGTGATTCCGAGGACGGAATCCTTATAAGGGGGAGAGGATGTAAGAACCCGAATTTTTAGAAATTATTAAAATAAGAATTTAGTAAATAAAATTCTTAAGGCATGAGAAGGGTTCGAATAAGAATATATATGTGTTGTGAGGTATGTGGAATGGTGTTGCATGGGGTAATATAAACTATGCAATAAGTGATTTATGTGTTTAATAAATATATTATTATTATATATTTATTATGAATTATTAAAGATAAATTAGTAAGAAGATGGATAAAAATTATCTATTGATATTAAATAATTTATGTTAAATTATTTTATAATAGTAAGTTGGTGACATTAAATATCCGTGATAATCACCAATTTCTTGAGTATTGTACGAGTAAGTATCAAGTCTAAGGCAAAGTCTGCAACCTTACTCTTTTAATGGTGGATGTATAGGAGTTGGGCTAAACGATTCCTTCAGAGAGCGGAGGTATATACTGAATTAGTAATCGATCTAACTCATCGTGTGAAACAAAGTGTTAGATTTAGACGAAAAACAAATTTGTTGGTTGTTTGTGGGAAACCACTCAGTGTACTATATTGAATACTATTAAAGACTCGATGAATGCTAGGTTTAGACTTGTATATATGTACGTTGTTGACGAGAGAAGAAAATCGATATACCTTTTAAAGTGGTTAGAGAATTATTGAGTAATTTGATACACTGCATGAGAAGGAAGATTAAAGGAATGTATATATATGTTATATATATACCTTGAATTATGTGATTTGGTGGAAGAGAAATAATTATAGTATATTTCTACTAAAGGATATTAAAATAAATTCTAGCATTTGATTATTTTAATAAAAGGGGGAATATTATTTTGATATTACCTTATATAGCTTTGTACGAGGAAATGTGTGTGATTAAGTAATGTGGTAAATATATTAAAACATATTTGCTATATAAGTTGATGGAAACAATTTATCATAATAGGAAATAAACTTATTTTCTATATATAGTGTGTACGTGTGTCGTGCATATAATATTTTAATAATACAAAGATATTATATTAAGAATAATATCTAAGAAAATGAGTAAATCGTGTTATTATGATTAGTTTTATATTTAGAGAAAACATGATAAAAATATCTTATGTTATGGAGAAGTACATAATTTTGATTATAGTAATGTGTTGGGAAATGAATAAGTAATGAGAAAAAGTAATAAACTTAATGTAAGCTTGTGTGATATGCTTAGTGTGGCAAAGTGATGGAATAAGCATTCATTAAATAATTGAATGAATGAATAATTGAAGGAATTAAATTTGTATGTGCAATGATTTTATATTATATAGTAGCTACATCTATATGATATGAATTGAAGTGTGACACTTCAATGGTAACTATATAATATAGGTAGTATTTGAATATATATGTATAAAGGCTTGTATGTTAGCATTATGTACAAGTGAGATAATAAAATGTAACATGGTGCAATAGATCACTTCCATGACCATGTTATAAGATGTAATATTGAGAATAATATTATTTTGTGAGATTATATTATTATAAGCTTGTGGACTATTAATTACTAAGTTCATATAATTATGTCTTGTGTGGCATAACTAGTGAAGTTAAATTAAAGGGAGATTTAATGGGAAGTATTAAGAGAAAATAAATGAGGAGTTAATAAATAATTGATATTAATTATCATTATAATAATTAAGTGTATTTGAGATGATAACTTTTATGGAAAATGATGGATTGAGAATATCCAAGTATTTTATAATTAGCCCAATTAAAATATTTATTGGAATAAACCAATGTACATGGATTATATAATTCTATGTGAGTGGGTATATATGTATACACATTTGGAGGGAAAAATATCAAATAAACCTAAGTATGCTAGTAGTAGTTTTGGAATCTTTGAGTTATAAGCTTTTGTCCCAAATAGAGAGTCTCATTTTTCTTATGAACGTGAATAGGCCAATGGCCTACCTCTCTCTATTGCTTCGCTGAAATGAACCATGGCTAGATAGGGTGATGATGAAGGGAAGAATGGCTGGGGAAGGAGTTGGTAATCAACTCTTCATCATCCAATGGCTTCTTCTTCTTCTTCCTCTTAGTTTAAATCTTTGGGCAAAGGTATTGTATGGATAATGAATTTTCTATAAATAGAGAGACTCTCCTTCTTCTTTCCATTTTTTTTTTTGAGATTTGAGAATTTGGTTAAGAAGTTAAGAAGTATGAGAGATTGAGAGAAGATGGAGGTTTGGAGTGCTATAGATAGCAAATTGAAGCCATTAAGAGGTAATGAATCTAATGTTTATGCTTTTGATTCCTAAGTCTTGAATTCCTTAGAAATAACAAAAAAAGTCACTTTTGAGTCATAAAATTGATGGCTAAGGATTGTTATAATCCATGAATTGTTGTTAGATATTGTTAATATAATCAAATACTGAAATCAGCGGAAGTTAAACGAACCAATTTGGTTGAGAAAACGAATTAAGTAGTGAATGATTTCGCTAAATTGTCCAAAACATGAATATACACATGAACATGAGTTATAGATTCATATTTGGGTTAGTTAATGTTTATGTTAGTTGATGGGTATTATAGATATGTTGTAGTTCTATGAATTACTTAATCCATAGAATCAAAAACGGACTAATTTGGACATGTATAACTCAAATTATGAAGGTAGAAAGGATTTTTGGCTTGTTGTTTTTTTGTAGAGAGCATGAACCGTGAGTTAACAAAGGTAGCTATGCCACCCATGTGGCTATTTATAGGCAAGACCCCCCCCCCTGGGGGTGGTCTGATTACAAATCGCCGAGAAAAATCGATGTAACATGTTTTTTAAAACGACCATAACATTTTCATACGAACTCCGATTGAGAAAATTCAAGATGCTCCGGAACGAGGACGAATAGACCTACAACTTTTGTGCTTTATGTTTTTCAATTTGAGGTCATTAGGAAGGGTCAAAATAGTCATTGTTGTGACTATTACGTAATCGAAGGCCATCGAGAGGCGCGTGCGAGCACACATGCGCAAATATAGTGCTCCGACGATGGAATATGTTATTCTAAGTGATGTAACATGAAAATGCATGATAATAGACATGACATATAAGATTACCTTACTCATTATAGAATGCTTTAGCATGGCTTAGTATGTGTTTTGAAAAGAAACTTAGAGTTTTGAAAACGAATATTGATGAACCTTGAGTCTTTGAAGTTATGATATTTTAACACATACATCTTGTTGAGTTATGAGTATACTTAAGAATGAGAAGTGATTTAAAGTTGTTATTTACTTATTATCAACTTACAATAGCTTAGTTGAAAATGATTTCTAAAGAAAACTTGAAACTTTAAGAACGAACTTAAAGTAATTGTGTACTTAAAGTTCTAAACATGATAACATATATTCATGGATTAGTTAGCTATGAAATGAGATTAAAAGTTTCACCTAGTTGTTTTACCTTGGCCTAGAATAACTTTTTAAAAGTGAACTTGAATGCCTTATGCCCCTAGACATGACGATTATGTTCATCTTTTAGCTAAAGCATGAATTGGACGTTTCAAGTGTGGTTTAAAATACGTTTTCAAATAATGAACTATGCTATATCTATGTGAAGCATACTAGTAGAGGCTTATTAGTACCAATATATGGTTTAAAAGCTTATATCATCGAATCTTGTTAAAGAAAGTTGTTAAGCTTTATTGATTGAAATAAATCATTATGAAACTAAGTAGTTTGAATATGAGCACGTAGATCACGTATCTATAAACTTTAAATATGTGTCGAACACATAGCGAGTCAAGTGTGTGATAAATGTATATGAAGTTGATGTCAATACGGATGGGTTAGGAATACCTATATATACCTAGCTATTCTAAAAGTATGATGAGAAAGTGAAATGAAGGTTTTACAAAACCTAGTTAGAAAACAATGTAACATTGTTATTATATTAAGAGCATATGAAATATATTACTCGATGGATATGAATCCATGATTATATAAGCGTGTAGGAATACAAGTGCGCGATTAAGCGTTAAGTTAAGTCGTAGTTCATAAACTACGAATCGTGCAAGTCTTTCGGTTCCTATTTGTTATATATGAATTTGATAAGCTATTAGTTGAGCTATATTATGCGATGCAAATGTTGATGTATATATATGAAAATGCATATGAGATATGTATGAAATGTGAAAGTTGATCTTTGATGATATGCTTGTGATATAAACCTCTATACTTGTTATGTGAAAGTAACATGTGTAGTAAATATTAATTGATTATGAATGCATGAACTAAATATGCTATTATATGCTATATGTCTTTGCATGAAAACTGTTAGAATTGTTTGGATTATCGAGCTCACCCTTGCAAATAACCACTTTTGCAGGTTAAGGACTCACGGTAAAGATTTCGTGCTTCTTGGTTGACAAAGTAGATAGTTTCTCGACGAAGGATACTATTTAGATTATTACTTGAACCATGTTTAGGTTCTAGGAGTGTACTTGATATATACTTACGATATTTAATACTTGTTGTATTGTAAGGATGTATTAGTTAATACATAGAGGATATCGAATCAAGATGTAAAATCTTATATAGTAATTCTAATAGACTGAACCATATTATATAGTTGATTCAAGAATTGTAATTGGTTCAAAGTTATGAAATCAATAAAAGATTTTATTCAAGAGATTGAAAAAGTTTAAATTATTCCGCATTTTATATAATATATATAATATGAAATGTAATGTAAAAGCAAAAGAATAGTAAATGACCAAGTTATTGAAACTTATAAAAGTTTGGGGTCATTATATGAATGATCTTGGAAATGGAGAATTTATATTCTAAATTGTAATAAGTAAAGTTTTATTCATTAAGTTATGAATGAAAAATATAAATAGTTTGACGATAGTAGTATCATTTTAACAACAATGTGATATCCTTCATCGATGATGAAGGACCGCACGGATTTGGACAATCCAAATCCATCTAGGATACTACTAGGAAGTTCAAAGATCAACCCCGGATCGTAAATGGGAGTAACGATTTCAACCTCGAGATGTAACCCCGAGGGCTCATAGATACAATATCTAAGACTCTACGGAGAAGACCGATTAATCTAGGAGATAACCCCGAGGTATCCGGTCTCAGCCCCAACCATGGGAATAGCCACTAACCTTGGTGACAACCCCAAGGAATGCGCTTTTGGCGATAACCACGAAATGCTTGTTTCAAATGCGACGACTTCAATCTCTGGTGCTCACAACGAGATACACATCATATCAACCCCTTTAATAACATCGGGAAGACAGCACACCTCAAAGATGACAATGAGGACCTTCAACAATTGCAGCAGTCCAACCTTAGCGAAGTCGAAAGCAACGTCGCATGATCAAATTTCAATCCGGCGATAACACCGGTGAGGGGCAACATCGTCATCTCGTTAAAACACGATGCCACGTCACATCTCTATGCAACGATGTCCCACAAGGCTAACCAATCCCGAGTGACTATTGTGCGGGGTAACGGATGAAAGTTGAAGCTTGAAGACCGGAGGGCATCGTCCCATCTTCAATGACTTCGTACAAACTTTAATCCCATGCCATCGTACAACTTTCGACAATGGCGGTCCGAAATAGGTCCTGTATACCTCAAACGGATGCCCGAAATGCACTTCTGAAAAACCGAGTGGACATTATAGTGCCTGAGTACACGTACTTCGAAACGACCCGACCCGATAAACCCGGGTTGCCTCTGGTACACCTGCGGCTCATATGCCTATAAATAGAGGGCTTGGGGTGTTGATTTTAAAAGAGAAAAAGACGGGGAAACCCTGCACAATTCGCTTTGCACTCGCCCATACAGTGTATTTCCCACTTTTAAACACCTGTGAGCTCATATATAGCCCCTTTTGTACCCACAAAAGCCAGTGTTTACCCACTATAAAGATATAGAAGCCATTTTTAGCAGTCAGCTGTAAGCCTTCTCACACACTTTAGAGTCTTTCTCTTCATCTTTGCACACACCCTTCTACACGTTGAGAGTCGTGTTGCTTGCTTTTGCCCGGACTTGATTCAGTGGTTTCATTCCATATATATATATATATATATATTGACTAACATTATCGAGTTATGCCTCGATTGAGCCTAGACTTGATGCGGAGGCGTTTACTTGCTTTTCTATATATATACTTTTATATATATGAACTGTGTGTCGAACTTTGTTCGATGAGCCTAGACTTCGGTCTGGAGCATTTACTGTTTTAATATATATATTATATATATTAACTGTGTGTCGAACTCTGTTTGATGAGCCTGGATTTTATATCCAGTGCATTTATTCGCTTATATATATATATATATATTTATTTATACTTATATATATATGAACTGTGGTCGAACTCTGTTCGATGAGCCTGGATTTTACATCCGGTGTGTTTAATGCTTATATATATATATATATATATATATATATATATATATATTTATTTATTTATTTATTTTCGTCCACTTTGGAGTTTCCTTCGTGGTATTGGTTGGTATATTCTGACTTTATTTACGTTTTGTCTCGCTTGGAGTTTCCTCCATGGCAGTTGATAGCTTTTAACAGCTTTATTTATATTTCTGATCCCCCATGGAGGTGCTTCGTGGTTGGTGATCCTGTCTATATATATATATTTATCGCTTTTATATATATACCTGCTTACTACTTTCATACAAATTGCAGCATTCTGTGCGCCTAGGAATAATGTGATCACAGATTCATCCCATTAGATCTAGATTCGATTCCCGTGATGGACATTTTCAGCTGTAAGCAGCAAGTAAATTATTTTGCGGTGTCTGAATTTTCTCAGATGGTTTCCATACCCACGAGGAAGTCGATATTATTTTGTATATTATTTACGTACGGATGCCTTGCATCCGTCAAATAAAATCAATCCAGCCGATCACTTAATAAAAATGGGAATGTAAAAGGTCTCAATTCCTATTGAGCATCAGGGTTTGAAAACCTCTTTTATAAAACATCACTGCCATATCTTGTTAAAAACTGAATTTTTACATAAATTCAAACCCGGTGTATATAGGTTCGAACGAGGCCTCGCACAACTTCCATATAACAGCACATTGACCCACACACACACACACACACACATTTAGATAATAGTTTCTTGAAAAGAGGCAGTCACCGTGGTAACACGGATGTCGGGGGGTGCCTAACACCTTCCCCCCGCATAACCAAGTCCCCGGACGCTAAACGAATCTCAGTTTCACCAACCCGTATAACAGTGTCACATCACTGAGTCAATGTGCAAACCTTTTCTCGGTTGTGTTGGTACAACCATTTAAAAAACCAATGGCGACTCTTTACAATTCCCATCATCGACATCATACATGTCGGACCTTTTCACTTGTTTTTTCAAATAAATCTCACCTAAAATGAGAACACCAAAGAACAAGTAATCTGAAAGGACACCCAAAAATCCCGGCGTCGACGGTGGCGACTCATTGGGACTCAAAGAAGAGGACTTAAGCCGCTATTACAATCTTTTCGAAACTATTATCTGTTTGTGTGTGGATGTTGCATTTACATTTAATGAATGTGTACGAATGCATTTCTTTATTGCACTTAGTGCTTCGCACCATAACTGCTTGTGATATTAGCGCTTCGCACCATATCTGCTTGTGATATTAGTGCTTCGCACATATCATCATTTTCATACGGTGAGACGCGATGTATGTGAATGTATGTTGTGTTGTCCCTCCACCAGGAGGCTATCCCGTTAGTGTTTGATTACTGGACTCGTGAGAAGACTAATTCTCCAAGGCTCAGGAAATGCACCACCCAAATTCGCTCCAGTTGAAAGACCGGATTAACTTCCCGTCAAGTAGATTGCGATGATTTGGGAACCTTCATGCCAAAAAGTCGTGAGAGTAACCTAAGATAGGTCAGCCTCTGATAAACCCAAAACGGAGGAAAGTCTCTTCATGCTCTCATTTCAATTACTTGTAAACACAATTACTTATAATTTCATTCCATATCTATCTCCATGTAATGAGAAATATGAAGAAATGTGTACACATACATATTAACATGCTACAAATAGTTGACATCCGTTATGCAGGATAAAATTCCTAAAATGAACACATCACATAGCATGTTATTATATACATCCCTAAAGACTAAACTATGCAAGTCTTTCGTAGGAATCAATCGGACCCTCTACCCGGTCAAAGTCCAAAAAGGCAACAGCCTACAAATAATCATGTCGTCATCCGACTGCGGTGAACTTAATCCGATTTCTACTTAAAGAATTCGACGGATTAAGCAAACAAATCACGATTTGGTCGTTTCTACTCCAAGAATTACAATGAGCCACACAGGTCGAAAATACCCGTGACATCTTTGAATCCTCCACCCAAGGGGGAACCCAGGCCATTACAATGCCTGAACTACAGTTGGATATGACCAACAAAACTTTTGATGCTGCCCATCCCACTGGAGATCCAGACACTAGTGACATCAAAAAGAAAGTCCTCCAAATGGAAGAGACCCTTCGCGCTATCAAAGGAATTGGAACACACGAGAGTGTTTCATATGCTGATCTGTGTATATTTCCTGGTGTTTATTACCCAGAAAAATTTAAAACTCCTGACTTTGAAAAATATGATGGGTTAGGAGATCCTTACACACATTTAAAAGTATTTATTGGAGAACTTGGATCCTATGCAGAGGATGAAAAACTCAGAATGCAGTTGTTCCAAAAGAGTCTAACTGGAGAAGCCCGTTCGTGGTACACAAGATAAGACAACACCAAAATCCATAGCTGGGAAGAGCTAGCACATGCCTTCCTCACTCAATACAGTTTTCAAACTCAGATGGCTCCTGATCGGTATCAAATTAGCAAGATCAAGAAAGCAATCTAACGAGTCTTTCAGAGAGTATGCTCAAAGGTGGAGCGCTGGTCGCCCAAGTTAGTCCTTCCATGATGAATCGAAATGGTCATGACTTTCATAGACGTCTGACAAGAATCTCTCGCCGCTACGAGAGAGTTTTTAGCCAAGATCGGTAAACCATTTTCTCGAAATGGTCAAGCATGGGGAGATGGGTGAGATGGGATTGAAGTCGGGAAAGATTCAAGACCTAGTTGCACTCAAAAGTCATTGCGGATCACATCCAATCTGGAAATTATGGGAACAACCCGAGAGGTCCATAAAAAGAAAGGAAGATGTTTCCCTGATACTACAGGGGCAAAAAGGCAATCAAAACATGCCTATTCAAAGGAGAAACTACACTCCCTTTCCAGACGGTCTACAAACCCTCCAATACCAAAAAGGTGGAGAAGTCAAACGCCTCGAGTATTTACACCCTTGGGGATACCTCGAGAACATTCTTAATCTTCCGACAATCTGGAAGAAAATTACGATCTTCTTCCATCACCAACCCCTAATGGGACGGGGTTTCAATGCTGCTAGGAAATGTGCTTATCATGCTAGGGCACCTGGACATGATACTTAGGATTGTTGGGCCTTGAAACACAAGATCCAGGACCTAATAGACAATGGGGAGATTGTAGTCACCAAACCCGATCAGCCTCATGTTCAAGATAACCCTCTTCCTCAACACAAAGAAGAAGAGGTCAACATGATTAATTGGAGCAGTGGACAGAGTTCCAACTTCAGCTGTGATTCTTCCCAGACCATCAAAGACGGTGATGACAGATGGGATTATGCTAAGTTCTAGTTTATAATGGAACAAAAGATGAAAGCTCCCTGCAAACAAATTGAACAATTGGCGGAACTAGTGATTTATCATCATCAAGTGACTCGCCAGTTAATCAGCCAGGAGCATGCCAGTCTCCTACCTCTTATCATGAATATTCCTTCGTCACCTTCAGAAAATGAAATGCTGGAAGATAAAGTGACAAAGAGAAAAAATGCCAAAGCCCGTCGAGATTTCGCCAACAAAAGGGAATTCACCTATCTGGGCCAACCTATGGAGGAAATCCTTCATATGTTAATCAATGAAGGAAGGATCAGTTCCCTTCCACCTCCAATCAACCCCCGTTCGGGACGGTACAACTCTGATGGAGTATGTCAATATCACTCCCGATCTCTCATCACAAAGATGGAAGAATCTTTGGGCACTCCGCCACCTTATTTAAAATCTAATCGGCGGTGGTGTCTGCGCTTAGGCCAGTTACATTAACTTAACCGTGTTACGTTCAAGTGAGGATGCAGGCCCTACTAAGTGGAAAAGAGTGGTAGCAGTTATATCCATAGAAACTGATGGGATTAATACATTACTCACAACACCAACAATTCAACTCAAGGGAGGAAATAATCCTTTGAAAGTGGCCGCTCCCGAGCCAATCAACTTGTCATGCAGAGCACAATATCCTATTGTTAGCTTGCACAAGGTTCCGTGGAATTATGGAGAAGGTGAAGGATCCACCTCACATACAACTGCTGCAGTGTTGAAGGAAAATCCACTGTATCTCCCCCATCGGGTGATGAAATCTACCACTAAATCAAAGGGGAAAATACCCATGAAGAAGATTGAAAAATTCCTCCACGCTATGGGTCATAATGAAGCTACGGTGGTTTTAAGCTTGAAAGAAGCTCCACAACAAATATCAATTTTGGACTTGGTCCTATCTCCCGACATCAGTGAATACGAAAAAGTTTCAACATATGGTTGATAACATTTTCAACAACAATGTGATATCCTTCACTGATGATGACATACCGCCCGAAGGGACCGATCATTGCAAAACCGTTGCACATTGCGGTCTTGTCCTCCTGGGATATATGGTATTTGAGTCTTAATAGATGGAGGTTCCTCTCCGAATATCGCCCATATGCTACCTTGGTGAAGATGAACATCAATCTCAACCAAATTGAGTAGCCATACTATCATCAAAGCTTTTGATGGAGCCCGTAAGTAACTTCGGTCGGAGAGTAATTGAGCCGCTTAATCGAAATTGGTCCTCACACATTCTGCGTATCTTTCCATGTACTCAAGATAGACTCGGGATACAACTGCTCCTCGGGACGACCATGGATTCACATGGCGTAAGGTCCCTCCACTCTTCATCAGCGGTTGAAATACATCATCAACAATAGCTTCGGTCACGACCAACGACTGACAGGGAGATTCCTCAAGACGAGGGGGACATGCCATTCATCAATGCCAATGAGGATGTTGAGCCAATTAGTTTTCATACTTTGGAAATAAGTAATATCCAATACCATGCTATTGGAGCACCATTGCCCGAACCCAAGATTTCTGCCGAGGTGATGTCAGCCACTCAAGAAATGATGTCGTTAGGTCATAAGCTGGGACAAGGGTTGGGTAAAGATTGCCAGGGTATCAAGTAACCAATTAAACAGCGAGCAAGCAAGCAATTTGGCTAGGCTATTCTGCCAGTTCTAGTCACAGGAATCCTCATAAACATCAGCAGATTCCTTCAACTTCAACCAGGTGGCGTTTATCTTCGCCTTCAAACTCTGAGTCCGCACAACCTCCCTTAAAGGTGCCAGCCAATGTAATGGCTATGTTATGTCCCAAGCCGGTACCAGTAAAGGGGAAAGAAGTCTTTGTTCTAAATCCCGCAGTGGAAGAAGAGGAACGAAGAATCAAACAAGACGTCATACGGATGATGTCCGGTATACACATAATCATTCATGATGAACATACCAACAGATACACCCCAGACGATGATTGCCCAGATGTAATGGCCATCATTCGGGACAAGGAGGATGATGACAATCCCTCCATCACTGCGGTCCACCCGGACTTTGCCCTTGCCAATTGGAACAACATTCCTTGCATTGATCGTCAAGGGTAAAGCGGGCATAAACTCTTTCTGCCCTGTAGATATAATAACTGCTTACTTTTCAGTACAGTATTAGCAGTTTATTTTGCCAGTATATGCTAACAATGTGTATGATCAAACACGTTTCATATATATACTAAGTGAAAGCATATTTTGTTTCAGGACTCTGAATTTAGATTTGCCTGTACTTGCTGATACGGTGCCTCTTCTACACAAGGATTATACCTTTGATGTAGAGATGAATTCAGCCTTGATGGATATGCAAGATGACATTGAGGTGCCTCAAGAAATTCAGGAATGGGTCAAAGACAAACCCAAACCCAACCTTGATCAAACAACTTCTTTCAATCTCGGAACCTTAGAAAGCCCTAAGTTAATCCAGATTGGTTCAGACCTTACCCCAAACCAACGAAATGATATGGTTACGCTATTAACTCAATTCCAGGATGTGTTTGCATGGTCTCATGAAGACATGGTGGGTTTATCCACTGACATTGTCCTTCATTGCCTTCCCATTAAAGAGGGATTTAAGCCGGTCCAAGCGTAAACTCAAAGCGATTGAAACACGAATGGAGTTTAAAGGTGAAAGAAGAAATTGTGAAACAATTTCAAGTCGGCATCATAATGGTGTCTACATATCCCGAATGGATATCCAACATTGTACCGTGCCTAAACACCGGAGGGAAGGTGCGAAGTTTGCGTGGATTATCGGGACTTGAACAAAGCTTGCTTAAAAGACGACTTTCCGTGCCATTTATCCGCATTCTCATTGACAATCTTTACTTAAATACGACATGTACTCCTTTGCTGATTGCTTTGCGGGGTACCATCAGATCATGGTTGCCGAGGAAGATTGCGAGAAGACTGCTTTCATCACTCCTTAGGGAATTTTCTGCTATAGACGGTTGTCATTCGGCCTCATCAATGCCGGAGCTACCTATCAACGAGCTATGATGGCTCTTTTACATGACTTAATACATAAAGAGATCGAGATCTACGTGGATGACATCATTGTCAAGTCCCGGAAGGAGGATGACCATATAGACCATCTTAAAAAGTTATTCAATAGGTTACGTAAGTACAACTTGAAGTTGAATCCATCTAAGTGTGCCTTTGGCGTTAAATCAGGCAAGTTGCTAGGATTTCTAGTCAGCCACAAAGGAATTGAGCTGGATCCTGCCAAAATCCAAGCCATCACTGAAATGCCCATTCCTCAGACAGAGAAGGAAATACGGGGATTTTTGGGAAGAATCAACTTCATTAGCATGTTTATCTCCCAACTCACAGCAACCTGTGAGCCAATCTTCAAACTATTAAGGAAGAACTCCTCCATAAAATGGAATGATGAGTGTCAGAAGGCCTTCCTTACAATAAAGAAACAGCTAGTCAAAGCTCCCGTTTTGGTGCCACCCAGGGATGATGTTCCCCTGTTCATGTACCTGTCCATAAGTGACAATGCCATGGGCTGCATGCTGGGACTCCCATGAGGTTACAGCATTACCTCCATGGTCACACAACCCATCTCATATCCCGCGTGGATCCTCTAAAGTACGTGTTCAACAAACCCATATTAAATTGTCGGCTGTCCAGATGGCAGTTGATCCTACAACAGTTTGACATCGTATATGTGACTCAGAAGTCCATCAAGGGTTAAGGAATCGTGGATCAACTGGCCGCCGCACCTTCAAGGGATTTCAAACCCTTGGAAACATATTTCCCTGATGAAGGAATAATGACGAGCAAAGAACACCATCGAAGACAATACGCCCAATCATGGAAGAAGTATTTTGATGGAGTGTATTAATATGGAAGGTTACGAGCTGGAGCGATTCTAGTATCTCGACACTGGGGAAGCGATATCCGTTCTCGTCAAATTATAGTTTATCAGCACCAACAATACGGCTGAGTATGAAGGCTGTCTCATGGGGTTAAAACTTGCCCGTTCAATGGGCATCAGGCAGTTAACTGTCTTTGGAGATTCGGACTTGGTAATTAGACAATCCACCGGAATCTATCAAACTAAGGAACTACATTTGCTGCCTTACCATCGGCAGGTTTTGAAGATGGCTTTGGAGTTCGAAGAAATCTCCTTTCTACACATTCCTCGTAATAGGAATGACTTTGCGGACGCATTAGCAACTTTGGCCTCCTTGATTCGTATATCAGATAAGGAACACTCGCCAAGCGTCACGATTTCCCTGCACAAGGCCCCAATCTATGGGAATTACGTTGGAGAAGTATCGGATGAGCTACCTCCCATCCAACATCCTTGGTATCAGCATATCAAGGAATATCTACGAGATGGATCTACACCCGCTGAGGCGAGCCCGACTGAGAAAAGGCGGATCCATCGACTTACTATGAAATTCTATCTGAGTGGAGATGCGCTCTATAAAAGAGATGCAGGACTAGGTCTCCTCAGATGTTTAGACAAAGATCAAGCCCAAAGGCTTATGGATGAAATCCATGGCGGAGTCTATGGCCCCCACATTAGTGGCTCCCTCCTTGTCAAGAAAGTCCTCAGGACGGGACATTATTGGCTATCCCTCAAAGCTGATTGCAACGACCACGTCAAGAGATGCTATCAGTGCCAAATTCATGGGAATGCTATACACGCCCCTCTACGGGAACTCCACAATATGAGTTCGCCTTGGCCCTTCTCAATGTGGGGAATGGACGTTATCAGGCCCATCGAGCCTAAAGCCAGTAATGGTCATCGATTTATCTTCACCATGATCGACTACTTCACCAAGTGGGTAGAAGCAGCCTCCTTCCCCAGGGTCACTAAAGAAGTCATCATTGCTTTCATCAGAAACAATGTCATTTGTCGATATGTACAACCAGAGGTGATTGTGTCAGACAATGCCAAAAACCTCAACAACAGAATGATGGAGGAATTATGCAGTAAATTCCACATCAAACATCTTAACTCTATCATCTATAAATGCGAAGATGAGCGATCTTTGTTGAAGCGGCTAACAAAAATATCAAGAAGATTATGCAAAAGATGTCCGCCAACTACAAAGATTGGCCTGACCTATTGCCTCTGACTCTGTTAGCCTACAAGAACCTCGATGCATACTTCAACTGGGGCAACCCCCTACGCTTTAACCTATGGGATGGAAGCAGTGCTCCCCATAGAAGTTAAGATGGAATCCCTCAGAGTGTTGATCGACGCTCAGCTGAATGAAGACCAATGGGTACAAGACAGGTATCACCAATTGTCTCTAATAGACGAAAGGCGAACCGCGACTATCTTCCATGGTTAGTTATATCAGCAAAGGATTGCCAAATCCTACAACCAAAAAGTCCGGCTACGGAAGTTTAAACAACATAACTTGGTTTTGAAGAAGATTCTTGACAACCAAGATCAGGCTAAAGGAAAATTCGCTCCTAACTGGGAAGGCCCGTTTATTGTCAAGGAAGTATTGACAGGAGGCGCTTTCAGATTGTAAGAAATGGACGGCGATGAATTTCCGCAACTCATCAACTCAGACACCGTGAAACGGTACTATGTCTGAAGTAATTTGCAAACACCCTGGTGTCAAACCATCAGATCACCAGTCATTCCGATTCTTTAACCCTTCACTACCTACAACTTTCCTACACTTTGCCCCTCAGGGAAACATACTTTTCAAGCCGTGACTGGCTTTCTCTCTCTAAGGCTTCATACAACTTAGGTCATCCCACCGCGGATTGAACCTCTTGCGTTTGTAGTTTGGCTACCCTTACCTAAGATCAAACTTCTCGTACCTACAGTTTATCCTCAACCTAGGATTAAACTTTCTCCTCCCCGCACTCTGACCTGCACATGGGATTATGCTTTTCTTCTCGCCCTGATCTCCTCTTCAATAGGAGTACGTAGGCAACCATCTCTATGGCCCGTCGCAATAAAACAAAAACAACAAAAATATTTCTACCCTCTTCTCCTTACATAAACGAAAAACAACCAAAAACATTCCTACACCATTTCTGCCATATACAGCGTTGAACCTCTTACACCAGGTTCGAACTATGCAGACCTGATCTCCTCTTCAATAGGAGTACGTAGGCAACCATTCATGGTGCGATCTCACCCCCTACCAAAACACAAACCCTTGTCATTTGGTGCTGGGATCATCCTGCAATCCATTACATTTCATTCGGCTTCAGACCAAAGGGATGGAATTACCTGAACTCCTCCCAAATAGGAGATTCGGCGACCTTCTAAGCTGCGGTCATACCTTGAAGAGCAACACCAATCCATAAGAGATGGAATTAACTAGGCTTCTCCTAAATAGAAGTACTGGCGACCATCTGTGGTGCGGTCAATCTCAGAGAGGAAAGCCACACTCCTCTCCACATTTCCATTCAGAAACAAGTCCCAAGACACCAAAGATGGTAGGGATACACAGAGATCGATGATCCATTCTGAACTATCCAGAGACAACTCAATGTCCATCCACTCGGGAGGAATTGAGAATACATCAAGATCACAAACCACAAGCGGCGAGGCAAAATATCAAGCAAATAGCAAGGCATATCTAAAAAGGAAGTGATCAAAAAATATATTTTCTGTCATATATAATCTTTGTTTGATATATATACAATGTAAACTGTACATGACAAAATGGCTAAGCTAGTCTGTGCAGGTAAATACAAGCTCATCTACAAGTCAGGGTATATGCGAGCTAACAAGCCCAACATGGCGTCCCTCTCAGAAGACGGAGGCGAAGCTGTGGTCTCCTGTATGAGAATATCCACACGACCCAAAAGATCTGTAGCCATCTGCATGGTGACCGTATGATCATCAATATATGTGCTCATCTCTGCAATCATGCCAGTTGTAAGGGACCTCACTGCAGTGCTATCTGTGACGGTTGCATCCCGGGCAGATATAGCACTATCCCGCTCAACTATCATTGCATCTCTGGCTGATATAGCCTCATCCCGCTCAACAATAGCGGCATTTCTTAGATCTAATGCCTCGTCTCTCTCCAATAGAGCGGCGTCCCTCACATCAAGAGTAGTCGACATCATAGATCGAATCTGGTCTCTCTCAAAGGTCATCAGATGAAGACTCGCTCTGAAATCTTGTGTCGAGTCTTTGAATCACAAAAAAATCTTGGTACTAGGAGAATCCAGAAAAAATACTGGCAACCCAGCAGCGGGCTCCTCCTTGATGTAGGTATCAATGTCCTCCATGGGCTATGCATCGTCTGACTCACTATCTAAGTACTTATGGACACTCTGCAGCAATGATGACAAAATCTATGTCTCCATCCATGCGGAATACTCATTGAACAACTGGATGGTCGATGAAAAAAGAAGCTATCTCATCCGATCCCAACAAGCATACACACGGATCGGTCCTCTGTTTGGGAGATATCGAGAAGTGAATCTTGACTTATCGCCCATGAAAGGATGAAAATCCTGGAACTGGTCAAACTGCGACATCACGGCCAATGGGTGATAAGTAGTCACGCCCCTCAAGTCAGCCAGAGGGAGGAAATCCATGCCCGAAGCGTGAGTAATGAAGCTGTATGGTGAGCAAAGCCCCGAGCACAACAATATGCTAAATGGATCTCTGATATCTGCTAAAAATGCGGACCAGGACAGAGCATCTATGCACTCCGATGGCTGAAAGGAGTATGACATAGCCACATCATGGGAGAAGCAATACCCATGCCGTCTAAGGGTACCAACAGGTCGCAAGTGTGACATAAACCATACATACAGCATGACCGAACTCCCTATGAACACTCCTGTAGGATACGTGAAACAATAGGATGCCGAACGCAGGGTCTCTGCTACGATCATAGGCACAATGGTACTACCTTCCCTGAGAGCTCTCACGGCCATGATAACGCCTATATATATCTCATCCATATACAGCGGCATGTACACATATGACAGTACACATAGCATCAGTACATCAACTCTGGCCAAACGCCAATGATCCTCCGACGCGATGAAATCCCCCGGAATGTCATGAGTAGCCATCCTCCGCGCCAAATCTGTCATGCAAAAAATGCTGAGAGATCACGTGGCCAGATGTCAGCTCATCCTGCACTACTCTGCGTCTCAATCCTGTGAGAGTCATGAATCGTCTACTCATGTCTCCCAAAGCTAGGTCACGCAAGGGTCTGTCTAAGGCGGCAAGATCATTAAACGTCATACTCCTCCAAAGTAGAGTCAACTCTTGGGTGCCAAAACGGAATACGCTTATCGTCGGTAGCCAATGCTCTAGCATCCCGTCTACAAATCCCGCGGGAACACGAAATGCCAAAAAGGGTCATGGTTTCTTTGCGAAGAATGAGAGATCTGATCACCTTGTTCGGTGGTGACATGCTTTATCGTACCACGATCGCGATACCTAATACCACCAGCGACGGTGGGGTATGATCTATACGGCTAATCTGTCGAAGAAGACATCTCATGTAAGTAGTGTCATAAGACCATCCAGGTCAATAGAATATCTCCGGACATACATACATATGCATAACATGATACATACATAACAGATAATGGATGGCAATATGATATAGGGAATGAAAAATGGTGCATACATTCCTAAATATATCATCATCTAATACATCAGCTCTGTACAACTACAAATATAGGGAAATGGGGCACAACCGCCGTACTACTAACAGAGGCCTATCAAAAGATATAGCGAAAATGGGGAACAGCCACCCAATATCTAACAGAGGCCTATCAAAAGATATAACGAGAATATACATCAGAAGAAGACCAGGGTCTCGATGTCCACATCCTCAATCTTGTCCACACGATGTAACTCTTCCCGAGTCCTTCGGATCTCTATCAACAGGATGTCGGGCCTATAAAGAGGAGGATCTACGCCAAGCAAAACCAAATGGGTCGTTCGAGGGCCAAGACCGATTTGGAAGGAACAAATGACTCACTTTCTCTTTGGATCTCGCCCAAATGCCGAATAAATACATGTGCACGGGTCCAATCAAGGGTCAAACTATCAATCTGGGTCATATGAGTCGGAGCTCGGACCAAGCTACCCAATCCTTCATCATCAAAGATCCCGGAACCATGTCCCCATGAACTATGTGGCGCGGGACTGGGCTCCAATAGTCTTGAGGGACCACCACCACCGAACGCGTCTCTGAGTACATGGCTCTCTGATAATGCAAAGTCGTCAACCCCCAACTAAGGGATATCAGTGATGGATGACTGTGATATGGGCCAATGACACCTGGAAGGAGGCAAGATCGGTACACGGATCTCCCCTGTGGTGCTCCTAATAGCACGTTCTCCTAAATAGAGCTCCCAACCTCCATCAGTGAAGAGAGGAACTCTCCTAGTAGAGATCAAATACTCGACTCCGGTTGGATGTCCATCCTCAAAGCCGATGGTCAAATGCTCCCCTGAATAGGGAATCCATGTAATGGTACCCGCTATTAGCAACTCCAGCTGCATACGGCAATGAGTGAATCCCTCAGATACAGGGACCTCTGGCAAAATAGAGTGATGCCATCGTCGTCCTCGTGGATAGGTATCTAAACCTAACACACTCACAGGACGCAAAATGGGAGCCTCTTATAGGCCCAAAACTGCCAACACAATGGCAAAACATCTGCTATCAGTAAACACTCTTAACCTATGAATGGGAAAAGACAAGAGAAATACTCACCAGCAGAAATGGGTAAAATCCTAGCCAAGCCCTCATCCAAACCTTGGTGGCGCATGCGATGCCCTCGAGAGAAATAGGCAAAGGTGTAAGAGCCCCAGTCATACTCTCCTATACGGTCCACATCGCGTGTGGCGCTAACCAAAGTGAAAGATACCGTGGAAGAGTTATTTGCTATGAAGCAGCCTCTAATGATCATCAGGAACAATCACCGCATCGCGATCCACGATCGACATCATCGAGCATGGGCTCACCAATAGCCCGCTTTCATAACATCTACGCTCAAAGGACACGAAGCAGACGATCCCGCCTTTGGCGCTTCATAAAACTCCTAGTAAGTATCGGACGACAGTAGGGGTGATATTCACCATGCAAGGCACTGGCTCCCCTCCAAACTCCATACCTGTGATAAATCGCCAATCCATAGGCGTCATCATCACCTCGCAATCCAGCAGGTGGAGTGACTGAGTCTGATGAAACCATTGCTCAGACAAAGCCCTGAGGTAACCCCAGGGACAACGACGGGGAAGGATGGAGAAGAACGCCCCAAATCCCCACTCATGCACTATCGCTCTGTAGTCAGGATGAAGCGCATGGTACATGGAGTGAATGTTAAACCAATTCCCTCGAGGCTGTGTAAATCCTGGAACCTGCATGAAATGCAGATCAACATCAAAACCCTTTAATCCTCATCAATGGGAAAGAAGGAAGATCAAAGTTTAACGCCATACCTCGTTAGCATGCAAGTACATCGATGGATGTCTGCCCAAATCACCCAGCAACTCTAGGTTCACCACCTGAATGCTTGGAAGCTCCATGCGAGGGACATATGCAGCAGGAGCGGGATCCTCAATCGGAATATCCGCCTCGCCCTCAAAGATCCGGAACATCTGCACTCGACAGGGGCGTATCACGACCTCCACCAACCGACGAGGCTATCTGACAGAACGAGGACAAGGCACTTCAGAAGCCCTCCGTCGTACGCCAGAAGTGGTCCTATAGGAACTGCTCAGCTGATCCGGATACATAATATCTGGACAACAAGTCTCCAAATCACCTCAGAAAGGGTGTGGTATTTCCTTACCTGGAGCTTTCTAAAGTGAATTTTATGACTATATGCATGTATGCATTTACTTTTACATATAATAGAGTTAGAATGCATGACTACCCAATGCCTACATTTGGAAAATTTTTGCCATAGTCCCCTTTGAAAATAGGACTATCCACATGCACACAGGCATGTCTAGGTGGCCATTCAGTAGCACACCTGCCCCAAAGTCATATACATAATATATGCATTAAAAATCAAAATCATCATGCATATGGCCAACCTCAATGCTAGGAGTACTTTGCCTTTCTACCTTTTGCTCATTGGACCTCAAATAGGACAAAAAATTGCAGAAAAAGGTGCCAATTTGACTGTCTCAGAAGTCAAATTTTTTCACATCATTATGTTCAGCATGGTTTAATACTAATATTTACTATGTTGAATATTTTTTATCAAGTCATTTGTGCATACATAATCACTACTATGTGTTTAGATGCATTTTGTGCGATAACTCACAATCTAATGCATGTAAACTAGAAAAAATACATGCATATCGTTACGGGATAGTGTAGAACGCTTGTACGGTGATAGAATTTGCAAAAAGCAGCCCGAACTCAGCAGATCTGAAGATGGCTTGCGGTTTTTTCTAAGTGAAACAAGTTAAAAGTGACTTGTGAAGACCAGCCTGTAGGATTTATAATCCACGTCTGGCCGCAGGCCCACCTGCGGCTGTAGCAGGTGCACCTACGGTACCCCTATGTGGGTCCCACCCCTCCGGCTCGGTTCAGTTCGAGTTGAAACGGAGTTCTTACGGACTAGAAAGGTCAAATCGAGAAGAAAAATGCCATGCGATTGAGCAAAACTGCATACAATCCTGGTCCTCTCAGATGAGATTTTGAATTCGTCCATCACTCATTAGTAGTCACCTAAGTACGAGGTATACCCTACCAATGATCCCAGTTGTCACAAGTCACATACGGTAATACCTTATACAGGTCCGATGCCGCCGAATCCGGGTCGTTACCCTAAATAAGTCCCCGACGAGGGTTACAACGTAGATCCCCGGTGGGGGTTACAACACGTCCATCTGTTGACACGTCTATCAACGAAGGTCAAGCAGCCTTGACGTTATTTCAGCCGATGGCAAGTAAACCCATCGAAGCATTGAGAGTTGTTCAATAATTACGTACGTACCCCTAAGTCCCCAGTAGATCCCCGACGTGGATCACAACGTGAAGTCACGGCATGGGATTACAACGTACATTCAAAACCGTTGACACACATATCAATGAAGGTCAATCAACCTTGACGTTATTTCCGCCGATAGCGATTAAACCTATCAGAGCTATAGAGCTATTCGAGGTTTTTTATACCCAACTGCTCATATTCCCCAGCGGATCCCCGGCGGGGGTCACAACGTAATGCTCCGTTGATCTACACGACAGTGGAGGTCAAGCAACCTTGATAATCTACCCATAGAGTTTCAGTCGTTGATTCACACGTCAACGAAGGTCAAGCAGCCTTGACGGTATATCCCACAGGATTTTTCAACCGTTGATTCACATGTCGGTGAAGTACACGTCAACGAAGGTCAGGCACCCCTGACAACATCTGCTGTTGGCAGCAAATCCAACAGGATCTTGACATATTCTGGCGATACCAACCAGGAAAGATCAATGTTATCAAAGAGGATAAATAATGGAATATGTTATACACATCCTCAAATAGATCAAGCTTTATCCCCAAAGATCTCTTACACATAAGAGGTACATATTCAGAATCAAATCGTTGTCAAGAACACAGGAATTTGGTGATAACTCCAACATCAACATCCTAACAGATTCGACTTACACATCAGATTTGGTCAGTATTACCAATCCCCGGTTGAAGCAACAGGGATCCAACAATCATCCCCAGCATGTTGGGCTACAACCCCGTACACATGCATTTGCATCATTTTTACTACCCATAGTACCACATTCGTCTTGTTGAGTTTCAAGTGTCTAGGATTCTTTATCCTACCCATGCATGAGTATGATAAAGAGGGGCATCTGTAGACACTCAAAATTTTTTGTACCACTGTTACTAACATTGCAGGAGGACAGATTCGTCTTTTAAGAGAGAACCCTGAAAGATAATCCAAATCCATACCGGATACTATTGGAAGTTCAGCATCAACCCGGATCGCAATCTGGGAGTAACGATTTCAACCTCGGATGTAACCTCGAGGCCTGCAGATACAATATCGGCACCACCGGAGAAGATCGATTAATCTCGGAGATAACCCCGAGGTATCCAGTCTCAGTCCCAACCATGGGAATAGCCACTAACCTTGGTGACAACCCCAAGGAATGCAATTTTGGCGATAACCCCGGAAATGCTTGTTTCAAATGCGACCAGCTTCAATCTCGGCGCTCACAACGAGATACACTGTACCAACCCGACAATAACATCGGGAAGACAAGCACACCTCAAAGATGACAATGAGGACCTTCAACAATTGCGGTAGATCCAACCTCAAAGAAAGTCTCGAGCAACGTCTCGCTTTATCAAATTAATCTGGTGATAACACCGGTGAGGGGCAACATCGTCATCTCGTCAAAACACGATGCCACGTTACGTCTCTACTCAATGATGTCCCACAAGGCTAACCAATCCCGAGTGACTATTGTGCGGGGTAACGGATGAAAGTTGAAGCTTGAAGACCAGAGGGCATCGTCCCATCTTCAATGACTTCGTACAAACTCTAATCCCATGCCATCGTACAATTCTCGACAACGGCAGTCCGAAATAGGTCCTGTATACCTCAAACGGATGCCCGGATTGCACTTCTGAAAAACCGAGTGGACATTACTGTGCCTGAGTGCACGTACTTTGAGACGACACAACCCGACAAACCCGGGCCAACCCGGGTTGCCTCTGGTACACCTGCGGCTCATATGCCTATAAATAGAGGGCTTGGGGTGCTGATTTTAAAAGAGAAAAAGACGGGGAAACCCTGCACAATTCGCTCTGCACTCGCCCATACAGTGTATTTCCCACTTGTGAGCTCATATATAGCCCTTTTTGTACCCACAAAAGCCAGTGTTTACCCACTATAAAGATATAGAAGCTTTTTTTAGCAGTCAGCTATAAGCCTTCTCACACACTTTAGAGTCTTCTTTCTTCATCTTTGCACACACCCTTCTACACACGTGAGAGTCGTGTTGCTTGCTTTTGCAGGACTTGATTCAGTGGTTTCATTCGTCTATATATATATATATATATATATATATATATTTATATATATATTGACTAACATTATTGAGTTATGCCTCGATTGAGCCTAGACTTGATGCGGAGCGCCATCGCTTTCATACAAAATAAAGATTTCATGCACCTAGGAATCATGTGATCACTGATTCATCCCATTGGATCTAGATTTGGTTCCGTGATGGACATTTTCAAATTGTAAGCAACTTGTAAATTATTCTCAAAGGTATCGAATTTCCTCGGATGGTTTCCATACCACGAGGTGAAGTCGGCATTATTTTTGTATATTATTTACGTCACGGATGCCTCGCGATCCGCCAAATAAAATCAATCCGGTAGATCACTTAATAAAATGGGAGTGTAAAGGTCTCAATTCCTATTGAGCATCGGGGTTTGAAAACCTCTTTTATAAAACATCATTGCCATATCTTGTTAAAAAGCGAATTTTACATAAATTCAAATCTCGTATATATAGGTTGAACGAGGCCTCGCACAACTTCCATATATAACGACACATTGACCCACACACACACATTCGGATAATAGTTTCTTGAAAGAGGCGGTCACTGTAGTAGTAACACGGATGTCGGGGTGCCTAACACCTTCCCCGCATAACCAAGTCCCCGCACCCTAAACGAATCTCGGTTTTCAAACCCGTATAATGATGTCACATCAACGGGTCAATGTGAAACCTTTTCTCGGTTGTGTTGGTACAACCATTTAAAAAACCAATGGCGACTCTTATGCGGTCCCATCATTCGACATCATACATGTCGGACCTTTTCACTTGTTTTTTCAAACAAATCTCACCTAAAATGAGAACACCAAAGAACAAGTAACGGAAAGGGACACCCAAAAATCCCGACGTCGACATGGAGTCTTGATAGATGGAGGTTCATCTCTAAATATCGGTCCATACGCTACATTGTTGAAGATGAATGTCAATCTCAACCGAATTCGGAGCAGCCATACGGTTATCAAAGCTTTTGATGGAGCCCGCGGGAATTCGGTTGGAGTAATTGAGCTGCCAATCGAAATTGGTCCCCATACATTCTGCGTGCCTTTTCATATACTCAAGATAGATTCAGGATACAACCTGCTCTTGAGAAGACCGTGGATTTATATGGCCGGGGCAGTCCCCCTCCACCCTTCATCACCAATTGAAATACATTATCAACAATAGCCTAGTCACGGTCAACGCTGAACCGGAATGTCCTCAACATGGTGACATACCATACATCAACGTCAATTCAGATGTGGAACCGGTACGTTTTCATGCCTTGGAAGTAAGCAACACTCAGTACCATGCTATTGGGGCTCCACCTCTTACACCCAAGATTTCTGTCGAAGTAATGTCGGCTACTCAAGAAATGATATCTTTGGGTTATCAGTCGGGACAAGGGCTGGGTAAAGATCACCAGGGTATTAAGCACTCAATTCAAGTATACAGTCAAACTGGGACAACTGGACTAGGCTATTCTTCCAGTTCTAGTCACGGGAATCCACATAAGAATTATCAGATTCCTCCAGCTTCAGTTACACGACTTATGTCTCTACCTCCAACTGCTGAGTCCACACAACCTCCGGTAAAGGTGCCAGCAAATGTAATGGCTATGTTATTTCCCAAGCCGATACCGGTAAGGGAGAAAGAAGTCTTTTTTCCAGACCCCGGAGTGGAGGAAGTGAAGCAAAGAATTAAACAAGACGTCATCCAAATGATATCAGGCATACGCATCATCGTTCATGATAAAAATACAAACAGATACACCCTAGACGATGATTGCCCCGACATAATGGTCATCATTCGGGATAAGGAGGACGATGACAACCCCTCCATTACTGCAGTCCACCCGAACTTTGCCTTTGCCAATTGGAGCAGCACTTCTTGCATTGGTCGACAAGGGTAAAACGGGCAGGAACTCTTTCTACCCTGTAGATATCATAACTGCTTACTTTTCAGTATAGTATTAGCAGTCAATTTGCCCGTACATGCTAACACTTTGTATGATCAAACTATTTTATATATACTAAGTGAAAGCATATTTTGTTTCAGGGCCCTGAATTTAGATGTGCCTGTACTTGCTGATGTGGTGCCTCTTCTCCACAAAGATTGTAACTTTGATGTAGAGATGAATTCAGCCTTGATGGAAATACATGAGGACATTGAGGTGGCTCCAGAAATCAAAGATTGGGTCAAAGACAAACCTAAACCCAACCTTGATCAAACCACCTCCTTCAATCTCAGGACCTTAGAAAGCCCTAAGTTAATCCAGATTGGTTCAGACCTTACCCCAAACCAGAGGAATGACATTATTACGCTACTAACCCGATTCCAGGATGTGTTTGCATGGTCTCATGAAGACATGGTGGGTTTGTCCACTGACATTGTTCTTCATCGCCTTCCCATTAAAGAGGGATTCAAGCCAGTCAAGCAGAAGCTCAAGGGATTGAAACCTGAGTGGAGTTTAAAGGTGAAAGAGGAAATTGTGAAATAGTTTCAAGCTGACATCATCATGGTGTCTACATATCCTGAGTGGATATCCAACATCGTTCCCACGCCTAAACCTGGAGGAAAGGTGCGAGTTTTCGTGGATTATCGGGACTTGAACAAAGCTTGCCTTAAAGATAGCTTTCCCGTGCCATTTATCCACATTCTCATTGACAATACTGCTTAATACGGCATGTACTCCTATGCTGATTGCTTTGTGGGGCACCATCAGATCATGGTTGCTGAGGAAGATCATGAGAAAATTGCTTTCATCACACCTTGGGGAACCTTTTGCTATAGACGGTTGTCATTCGGCCTCATCAATGCCGGAGCCACCTATCAGCGAGCTATGATGGCTCTCTTCCACGACTTAATACACAAAGAGATCGAGATCTACGTGGATGACATCATTGTCAAGTCCCGGAAGGAGGAAGACCACCTAGACCATCTCAGGAAGCTCTTTAATAGGTTGCGTAAGTACAACTTGAAGTTAAATCCAGCCAAGTGCGCCTTTTGCGTTAAATCAGGCAAGTTGCTAGGATTTCTAATCAGCCACAAAGGGATTGAAATTTGGACCCACCAAGATCCGAGCCATCGTAGAAATGCCCATTCCTCGCATAACAAAGAAGGAAATCACGGAATTTTGGGAAGAATCAACTTCATTAAAGAAGTTCATTTCTCAACTCACAAAGAACTGTGAGCCTATCTTCAAGTCATTAAGGAAGAACTCCTCCATGAAATGGAATGATGATTGCTGAAGGACTTCCTTACAATCAAAAAAGCAGACTAGTCAAAGCTCCCGTTTGGTACCACCGAGGATGATGTTCCCCTGTTCATGTACACATCCATAAGTGACAATGCCATGAAATTTGCATGCTAGACGAAAAGACGATAAAGGCTGAAACTAAGCTATCTATTATCTCAGCAAAAGATTCAGTAGCAGTGAACACAAGTACACTCTAATTGAGAAGACTTGTTGCGCTTTAACATGGGCTTCCATGAGGTTACAACGTTACCTCCATGGTCACACAACCCATCTCATATCCCGCGTGTATCCTCTCAAATACGTGTTCAATGAACCCATGTTAAATTGTCGGTTGTCCAGATGGCAGTTGATCCTACAACAATTTGACATCGTCTACATGACTCAAAAGTCCATCAAAGGTCAAGGAATTGCGGATCAACTAGTTAACGCACCTTCAGGGGACTTCAAACCCTTGGAGACTTACTTCCCCGATGAAGGGGTAATGATAGTTCAGCAACACCATCAGTACGATACACGCTAAACATGGAAGATGAATTTTGATGGAGCAAATATGGAAGGTTCTGGAGCTGGAGAAGTTCTCGTATCCGGTACGGGAGAGAAGTATCTCGTTAAATCAAATTCTGATTTTATCGACCAACAACACAGCTGAGTATGAAGGTTGTCTCATGGGGCTAAAACTTGCCTGTTCAATGGGCATCAGGTGGTTAACTGTCTTTGGAGATTCGGAGTTAGTGGCCAGACAATCCACGGGAATCTATCAAACCAAAGAGCAACATTTGCTGCCTTACCATCGGCAAGTTTTACAAATGGTTTTGGAGTTCGAAGAAATCTTCTTTCTACACATTCCTCGTAATAGGAATGACTTTGCAGATGCATTAGCAAATTTGGCCTCCTTGATTCATATATCTGACAAGGGACACTTGCCAAGTGTCATAATTGCCCTGCACAAGGCCCCAGCCTATGGGAACTACGTTGAAGAAGTATCGGATGAGCTGTCTCCCATCTAACATCCTTGGTATCAGCATATCAAGGAGTACCTACGAGATGGATCTACACCCGCTGAGGCGAGCCCAACTGAGAAAAGGCGGATCCATCGACTTGCTATGAAATTCTACCTAAGTGGAGATGCCTTCTATAATAGAGATGCAGGACAAGGTCTCCTCAGATGTTTAGACAAGGACCAATCTCAAAGGCTCATGGATGAGATTCATGGTGGAGTCTGTGGCCCACACATGAGCGGCCCCCTGCTTATTAAGAAGATCCTCAGAACAGGACACTACTGGCTTACCCTCAAAGTTGACTGTGATGATCACGTCAAGAGGTGTTATCAGTGCCAAATTCATGGGAATGCTATCCATGCCCCTCCACGGGAACTCCATAATATGAGTTTGCCTTGGCCCTTCTCAATGTGGGGAATGGACGTGATCGGGCCCATTGAGCCTAAAGCTAGTAATGGACATCGATTTATCTTCACCATGATCGACTACTTCACCAAGTGGGTAGAAGCAGCCTCCTTCCCCAGGGTTACCAAAGAAGTCATCATTGCTTTCATCAGAAACAATGTCATTTGTCGGTATGGACAACTAGAGGTGATTGTATCAGACAATGCTAAGAACCTCAACAACAAGATGATGGAGGAGTTATGCAGTAAATTCCACATCAAACATCTTAACTCTGTCATCTATCATCCGAAGATGAATGGTGTTGTTGAAGCAGCTAATAAAAACATTAAGAAGATTATGCAAAAGATGTCCACCAATCACAAAGGATGGCCTGACTTATTGTCTCTTACTCTGTAAGCCTACAGAACCTCAATGCGCACTTCCACTGGGGCAACCCCCTACGCATTAACCTATGGGATGGAAGCGGTGCTCCCCATAGAAGTAGTAATGGAATCCCTCAGAGTGCTGATAGACGCTCAGCTGGATGAAGACCAATGGGTACACGACAGGTATCACCAATTGTATCTGATAGACGAAAGGCGAACCGCGGCTATCTTCCACGGTCAATTATATCAACAAAGGATCGCCAGATCCTACAACAGAAAAGTCTGGCTACAGAAATTTAGACAACATGACTTGGTTTTGAAGAAGATCATTGACAACCAAGATCAATCTAAGGGAAAATTTGCTCCTAACTGGGAAGGCCCATTTGTTGCCAAGGAAGTATTGACAGGAGGTGCTCTCAGATTGTAAGAAATGGACGACGATGAATTTCCACAACTCATCAACTCGGACACCATGAAATGGTACTATGTCTGAAGTTACCATCAAGCAAACATCCTGGTGTTGGATCATCAGATCACCAGTCATTCCGGTTCTTTAACCCTTTCCCACATACAACTCTTTTCTACACCTTGCCTCTCAGGGAACCATACTTTTCAAGCCAACAGCCTGACTTCACTACGTTCATACCACTTCGGTCATCCCACCATGGATTGAACTTTTTACGCTTGCAATTTGTCCCCCCACACATGGGATCAAACTTTTCACACCTGCAGTTTATCGTCAACCTAGGATCAAACTTTCACTTCCCCGCAGTCTGACCTGCACATGGGATCACGCTTTTTAACTCGTCCTAAGGGGCGAACTAGCCGACCTAATCTCCTCTTCAATAGGAGTACGTAGGCAACCATTTCATATGGCCCGGTCACAATAAAACAAAAACACTTCTTCTCCCTACAAAAGCAAAAACAACAAAAACATTCCTACACCCTTTCTGCCACAAACAGTGTTGAACCTCTTACACCAGGTTCGAACTACGAAGACCTGATCTCCTCTCCAATAGGAGTACGTAGGCAGCCGTCTATGGTTTGGTCTCACTCCCTACCAAAACACAGATACTTGTCAACGGTACTGGGATCATCCTTCCAATCCACCTCATTTCATTGGCTTCAGACTAAAGGGATGGTGTGACGCCCCCAAAATAGGTATACATCACCCATTCTAAGTCGCCAAATACATGGTACAGAAATAAATACAACTTCAGTAATACAATTTTCGTGCAGAATACGACAACGCCTATACTGTGAGTTTGAATAAAAATATTGTCTACTAGAGAGTATACAAACTCAGGAAATTCACTAACAACGGAAATAGTATTCAAATCTGACGTGTTTTTGTTTAAGTTTGTGACATGGGCTAAGAAAGCTTGACATTCATTTTTCAATAAACGAATAGCTTTATGGCTTGATATGACAGTGATTGACTTTAATGGTTTGGTTGTTTGAATTCGCATAATAGGTTGGTTAGGAATATGAAAACTAACAACCTTACGAAAACAATCAATTTTAGCATGATGCGTGGTTAACCAATCAATCCCTAAAATCACATCAAATGCAAGAATTTTCAACGAAATAAGGTCGGCAGGTAATGTGATGGTACCGACTTGAATCAAGCAAGATTTATAAATAGTAGATGTAATGAAAGTTTCTCCTAACGGAGTCTCCACAGATAAGTCAAGGTCTAATTTCTCCGGAGTCAAGTTTAAACATTGAGCACAAGCAGGAGAGATAAAAGAATGAGTAGAACCGGTATTTAATTAGGTATAAACTTCGCAAGAGTTTATGATTAGCTTACCCGTGATCACCTCGTTTGGGTTCCTCGCGTTTTGTGCAATCACGACAAATGCCCTTCCAGGAACCACCGACTTTGACTTGTCCAGGACAGCCTTTGGAGTCACCATCCCTGTTGAACTTGGTTTCGCAACTAGACAATCTCTAGCTATATGACCTTCCTTTCCACAGTTATAACACACCTTGGATTGTTGTGGGCAGTTTGGGTTGATGTGTCCCTCCTTCCCGCATTTATAACAAACGACCGGTGCTCGTTCTCCTCCCCTAAAAGCAGTTGATGTTTATGCTGACGTCTTCACGTTATCATTGTTGTACCTTCTCTTCTTGAAATCTCCTCCCAACTCGCTCCTTCTATTATCACGGCCACGATTACCACCAGAGTGGTTACCGCTTTTGTCCGAATGTTTTCCTCCCTGCTGGTTTTCATTGCTTCGATGACTGCCACCACCGGTATGACCCTGGTTGTGGTCCTTCGGTTGCACATACTCATTATCTCGCTCTAATAATTGAGCCCTGTTTACAACATCTAAATATAAAGAAAATTTATGATAGATAAGATATTGCCGAATCTCGGGCTTTAGACCTCTCAGAAACATCCTTGTCATTCGTTCCTCATTTTGGACCAAATGAGGTGCAAACCTGGATAACTCTGCAAACTTCGCCTCGTATTGGGACACTGTCATGTTGTTTTGTTCCAGTCTGATAAACTCCACCTCCTTCATATAACGAATACTTTCAGGAAAGTACTTGTCATTGAATAGTTTCAAACGTTTCCCCAAGACATCTTTGAGTCTGGTGGTGGAGACGCTTCATGAGACTCCCCACGATGAGTCCGCTTCACCGCGGAACATAAATGTGGCGAATGGAACCTTCTGTTCCTCCGTACATCCCAAGACATCGAATATCTTGGTAATTTATTTGAACCACGTTTCCGCCATGATCGGATTCGGCTTTCCAATAAATTCTGGTGGTCCCAACTCCTTGAACTGCTTGGCTGTGACAAGCCGCGCATTGCTATCATTTCCACCCGTATTTTGTGCACGAGTCTCCCTCGTCTGGTTTTGCATTAATTGCAAAAAGCTTATAAACATTCCATCATTTATCATTTGTTCGGTAGTGTTGTTTACATGAGGAATATTGCCTTCATGTTGCACGTTCTCCTGGCTGGTGATTAAAGGTGTCTCCACGGTCTGATTTACTCCATTATTAACGTTCTCAGCTGCCATTCTTAAATACTGCCATAAAACAAGGGTTAATAATCATGTCATATATTATCCCTATACTCTATCCGACCAAATAAATACCAAATAAACTTAGTCAGGTCATACTAGCAAAGGAATTCCCTGCTCTCCCTCCTAGTTCTTGTCTCTCATCTCTCAACCAGGATCATATCCCTAAGCTTTGATACCAATTGTGACGCCCCCAAAATAGGTATACATCACCCATTCTGAGTTGCCAAATACATGGTACAGAAATAAATACAACTTCAGTAATACAATTGTCATGCAGAATACGACAACGCCTATACTGTGAGTTTGAATACAAATATTGTCTACTAGAAGTATAGAAACTCAAAAGGAGTCCTCATTACAATTATTCAAACACTATTTTACAGAAATAGTGAGGACTGCTAAAACATCTTTCTAGAACCATCAGTCCATACCCCGACTAGATCCTGCTATGTTCTCACCTCCTAAGAAGAAAAATGGAACAAAAGGAAAAGGGTGAGCTCAACTAGCCCAGTAAAGAACATTATGACTAAGATAACATATAACAAATTATCATTAGTCTTCAACAAGGAAAAATCTGATAAAATATAATAGACAACAAGTTTTAGATCAACAACTGCAGCGGAAACAACAATCCATTAGAAGAGTCAAGTAGAGAATGAGTTCTACTATCTTCTAAGATTTAAAAGTCCATCATCAATATTTTATCCCTGTAACAACAATCAATAAACATCTTCAATCAAATATTCATCTTTTCCCTGTAGGCCAAAGATATTCATTTGTATCACCAGTTGGTCATGTTCATCTCAACACCTGTTCATCTTTGCACTACGGGCCAAAGATATTCATTAGGTAATCATTCATCTTTGCACTACAGGCCAAAGATATTCAGTAATATCATCATTTAGGACTGAGGATGATTAAAAATATTTTTAAGAAAACGAATCCAGTGAGATAAAAGAACAAATATTAGAGATATGTATTACAGTTTATCCAAGTTCAATAATACTCCATAATAACCAATGTTGAAGTAGAATTCAAAAATAAAGATCAAAACATGGATACAATCAAAGATAGTAACCACAATAGACAACTTGGACAAAAAGAAGAAAATTTCATTTTTAAATTGAATAGTAAAGTGATTCGTGAATAGTGTCAGATATCGTGAATAATAGTGTCGTATCGTGAATAGTAACTCAAACACAAAAAGTTCCAAATTTGATAAAAAGTTCAGACCAATATTTCGGCATAATGATATTGAAGAAATAATATCATTTACGAAGAAAATAATATCCCTTACCTCAAAATAACGGTACTTCTAACTGGAATACTGAATATAGTGCTGAAGGAACTTGCACCGTATAGCAACACTCAAAGTATTAAAATACTCACAAAATACGCTCGCATCCACCCTAGCTAGACGCTAATGATCCTCCGGTCTGGTGAAATCCCCGGAATGTCGTGTATAACTATCCTCAGAGCCAAATCTATCAAACAGAAAATGTTGGGATATAACGTGGCCAGATGTAAGCTCATCCTACACCACCCTACACCTCAATCCAGTAAGGGTCATGAACCGTCGACTCATGTCCCCCAAAGCCATATGCACGCAAGGTTTGTCCAGTGGCAGCATCATCAACCGTGCATACTCCTCCAGAGTGGGAGTCAACTCCTAGGTCCCAAAGCAGAAAATATGTCTCTCCGATACCCAGTGCTCCAGCATGCCATCCACGAATCCTGTGGGAACCTGAAACATCAACAGGGTCATAGTATGCTGCAACAAATGATCTATGGTCACCCTGTCTGATGGTGACATGCTATCATACCATGATCGCATACCAGATGCCACCAATAATGGTGGGGTATGATCAATACGGATAATTGTCGAAGAAGACATCTGTACGGGTCATGCCATAAGACCATCCAGGGGTCAATGCTGAATATCTCTGGACATACATACATATGCATAACATGATACATGCATTGCAGATAATAGATGGAAATATAATATAGGGAATGAAAAATTGTGCATACATTCCTAAGTATATCATCATCTAATACATCATCTCTGTACAGCTAAAAATACAGGGAAATGGGGCATATACGCCCTACTACTATCAGATGCCTATCAAAAGATATAGCGAGAATATACATTAGAAGAAGACAATGGTGTCAATATCTACATCATCAATCCTGTCCACCTGATGTAACTCCTCCTGAGTCACTGGATCGATCTCTATCAACAGGGATGTCATGCCTATACAAAGGAGGATCTGTGCCGGTAAGGCCAAATGGGTCATCTGAGGGACCAGCACCTGAGCTGGAAGGATCAAACGAATCTGCCTCTACCGGATCTCTGCCCAAATGCCGGATAAAGAAATGTGCCCGGTCCAGTCGCTAGGTCAAACTGTCAATCTGTGTCACATGAGTCGGATCTTGGACATAGGCTAGCCAATCTGTCATCATCACGGATCATAGAACTATATCCCCCATGAACTGAGTGGTGCGGGTCTGGGCTCCAATATTACGAGGGAACCACCAACGCTGGAATATATCCTAAGTACAAAGACCCTTTGACAGTGAAAAATTGTCAACCCCCAACAATAGGATGTCAGTGATGGGTGACAACGATACGGGTCAATGACGCCTGGCAGGAGGCAAGATCGGCATACGGATCTCTCATGTGGTGCTCCTAATAGCACACTCTCCTATATAGAGCTCTCATCCTCCATCTATAAAGAGAAGAACTCTCCGGGTGGAAATCACATACTCGATGCCAGTCAGGTACCCATCCTCAAAACCGATGGTCAAGTGCTCCCCAGAATAGGGAATCCATGTAATGATGTCAGCTGTTAATAACTCCAGCTGTAGGCAGCAATTAGTGAAACCCTCAGCTATAGGGACCTCCGCCAATATGGAATGATGCCATTGTCATCCTCGTGGATAGGTATCTAAACCTAACACACTCACTGAACGCAAGCATGGGAGCCTTTCATAGGCCCAAAACTGCCAAAATAATGGCAAAACATCTGCGGTCAGTAAACACTCTTAACCTATAAAGGGGAAATGATAAGAGAAATACTCACCAGCAGAAATGGGTAGAATCCTAACCAAGCCTCAGTCAAACCCTACGAGCGCATACGCATGCCCCTGAAGAAATAGGCAAAGGTGTAGGAACCCTAATCATACTCTCCAATACGGTCCACGTGACGCGTGGCGTTGATCAAAGAGAACGACACCGTAGAGAAATTATCTGCTATGAAGCAGCTCCTAATGATCATCAGGAACTATCGCCGAAGAATGCGATCCCTGACTCTGACATCAGCTGGTATGGGCTCACTCAACAGCCCACTCATAGCATCTACGCTCAAAGGACTCGTACGCACAGTCCTGCCTTTGAGTGCCCCGTCTGGAACTCCTAACAAGGATCTGATGGCAGTAGGGGTAATATCCGCCATGCAAGGCACTGGTGCCCCTCCAAACTCCATACCTGTGATAAACCGCCAATCCATCGGCGTCATCATCACCTCACAGTCTAACAAATGGAGAGACTGAGTCTGGTGAAACCAACGCTCAGACAATGTCCTGAGATAACCCCAGGGACAATGGCGGAGAAGGATGGAAAAAAATGCTCCAAAACCCCAGTCATGCACAATCGCTCTATAGTCAGGATGAAGAGCCTGGTACATGGAGTATATCTTTGAACCGATTCCTCGAGGTCGTAAAGCCGGGAACCTACATGAAATGCAGATCAACATCAAAACCCTTTGATCCTCATCAATAGGAAAGAAGGAAGATTAAGATCTAACGTCGTACCTCGTTGGCATGCAAATACATCGAGGGATGTCGACTAAAATCACTTAGAAGCTCTGGGTTTGCCACCTGAATACTCGGGAGGTCCCTATGGGGAACATGTGTAGCAGGAGCGAAGTCCGCAACCGGAACATCTTCCTCCTCGTCCTCGAATTCCAGCACATCAACCTGGACTGGACGTATCACCGCCTCCACGAACCGAAGAGGCTATCTAACAGAATGGAGTCGAGGCACTTCAGAAGCCCTCCTCCACACACCAGAAGTGGTCCTGCGGGAACTACTCGGATGATCCAGATCCATAATATCTGGACAATAATTCTCCAAATCACCTCAGAAAGGGTGTGGTATTTTCTAACTTGGAGCTTTTCAAAATGAATTTTATGACTACATGCATGCATGCATTACTTTAACATACATTTACAGTAGAGTTAAAAATGCATGATTAATCAAATGCCTACATTTTGGAAATTTTTTGCCATAGTCCCCTTTGTAAATCGGACTATCCACATGCACATAGGCATGACTAGGTGGCCAGTCAGTAGCACACCTGCCCACAGTCATATACATAATATATGCAAAGTCATCAAAACATAAGGTTAACCTCAATATCAGGAGTACTTTTTACATTTTGCTCATTTGTCCTCAAATAGGATAAGAAATAGCAGAAAAAGGTGTCAATTTGACTATCTCAAGAGTCAAATTTTTTCACATCATTATGTTCAGCATGGTTTAAAACTAACATTTACTATGGTGAATATTTTTTATCAAGTCATTTGAGCATACATAATCACTACTATGTGTTTAGATGCATTTCATGCTATAAGTCATTTTCCAACGGATATAAACTGGAAAAGAATACATGCATACGTTACCAAGATAGTGTAGAACACTTGTACGGTGACAAAATATGCAGAAAGTCACCCGAACTCAGCAGATCTGAAGAAGAGCTCTCGGATTTCCTTCGCGGTACAACTTGAAAATGACTTATGAAAGTAACCTGCTGGCTTTTAGTATCCACAGTTGGCCGCAGGTCCATCTGTGGCTGCAGCAGGTGTACCTGTGGTACCCCTACATGGGTCCCACACCTCCGACTAGGTCCAGTTTGAGTTACAAGGAGTTCTCACAAACTGAAAAGATCAAATCAGGAATAAAAACGCTACGCGATTGAGCAGAATAGCTTACAAATCCTGGTCTTTTTAAATTGAACTTTGGGTCTGCACGTCACATATTGGTATTCACCCAAGCACATGGTATACTATGTCGATGATCTCAACTATTACAAGTCATGCTCGGCAATAACTTGCACAGGTCCAATGCCGCCAATTCAAGGTCGTCAACCTAATTTTCAAAAAATCCCCGGCGGGGGTTACAACGTAATCCCCAGTGGGGGTCACAACACTTTATCATCCATTGGTGTACGTATCAATGAAGGTCAAGCAACCTTGACGTTATTTCAGCCGATGGCAGGTAAACCCATCGAAGCATCAAAAACTATTCGATGATTTCGTACTTTGGTACTCATATTCCCCAGCGGATCCCCGGCGGGGGTTACAACGCACATCAGCCATTGATTCACACGTAAGTGAAAGTCAAGCAGCCTTGACAGTCTGCCCAACAGGGTTTTCATCTGTTGATTCACACGACGGTGAAGTACATGTCAACGAAGGCCAGACAACCCTGACAGCATATGCTGTTGGAAGTAAATCCAACAGAACCTTGACATATCCTGGTATTACAAACCAAGAAAGGTTAATATCATCAAGGAGGATCAATGATGGAATATGTTATACACATCCTCAAACAGACAAAGCTTTATCCCCACAGATCTCTTACATATAAGAGGCACCTCTTCGGAATCAAGTCTGTATCAAGGATTAAGGACTTTGATGATAACTCCAACGTCAACATCCTAGAAGATTTGGATCACATATCCAATCGGGTCAAAGTTGTCAATCCCCAGTAGAAGCAATAGGGAGCCGGCAATCATCCCAGCATATTGGGCAACAACCCCGCACACATGCATCATACATTTGCATCATGTTGCTACACTTGGCGTCATGTTTATTTTGTTGCATATCAAGTGTCTAGGATTCTTTATCCTACCCATGCATTGCATTGCATGGATATGATAAAGAGGGACATCTGTAGACACTCGAAATTTTCTGCACACCTGTTATTGACATTGCAGGAAGGCAGATTCGTTTTTCAGAGATTAACCTGGAAAACAGTTCACATCCAGTCCGGATACTACCGGAAGTTCAACCTCAACCCTGGAACACACACCGGGAGCAACAGTTCTAACCTCAGAGATAACCCCAAGGCACACACACCGGGAGTAACAGTTCCAACCTCGGAGATATCCCCGAGGCAAGCAGTTCCAATATCAGAAATTCCACTGGAGAAGACCGATCCATCTCGGAGATAACCCCGAGGTATTCAGTCTCAATCCCAACACTGGGAGTAGCATTCACCAACCTTGGTGATAACCCCAAGGAAGGCAGTTACAATTCTGGAGATAACCCCGGAAATACTTGTTTCAAATGTATGCAATCAACTTCAACCTCGGCGCTCACACCGAGGCACTCAGTACAAGACCCGAATATAACCCCGAGAAGACAGGCACACCTCAAAGATGACACTAAGGACCTTCAAACACTTGCAGCAGTCCAATCTCAGCGATAACCCTGAGCAACGTCTACTTTATCAGCCCAAACCGGAGATAACCCCGGTGAGGGATAAAGTCGTCATCTTGCCACCATTGACGCAGCATCGCGTTGTCTCAAACATTTCATACATACATTTCTACACAACGATGTCCCACAAGAATTAAGGAAAACCAATCCCGAGTGACTATTACGCAGGGCAACGGATAGAATTTGAAGCTTGAAGACCGGAGGGCACCGTCCCATCTTCCTGACTTCGTACAACCTATAATCCCATGCCATTGCGTAACTCTAGACAATGGCGGTCTGAAATAGGTCTTACATACCTCAATCGGATGCCCGAATTGTAATTTTGAAAGTTCGAGCAGACATTACAGTGCATGCATGCATGTACTTCGAGACGACGTGACCCGCGAAGCCCGGGGAAACCCAGGTAGTCGCAGGTACATCTGCGGCACCTGCGGCTCCCCCCTCTATAAATAGAAGGCTTAGGGTGGCCATTTTAAGAAGAGAAAAGGCGAGGAAGCCCTGTCAAATTTGCTCCGTACTCACCATATATTGAGTGCTTTCTAATTTTAAACACTTGTGAGCTCACATATAGCTACTTTTGTACCGGCGAGAGCCGAGTGTTCGTTCACTTTAAATATATAGAAGTCTTCTTTGGCAGCCCACTGTAAGCTTTCTCACACGCTTTAAAGCATTTCTCTTCATCTTTGCACACACCCTTCTTCACATTGAGAGTCGTCTTGCGTGTGTTTGCCCGGACTTCGGTCCCTGGTTTTATTTCAGTTTATATATATATATATATATATATATATATATATATATATATATACTTATATATATTAATTGTGTGTCGAACTCGATCGATGAGCCTAGATTTTACATCGGGAGCGTTTAATTGCTTATATATATATATATATATATATATATACACACACACATTTCATCCTGCCTGGAGTTTACTTCATGGCGGTTGATCGCTTTTCTGACTTTCTTTACGTTTCCGTCACTTTGGAGTTTCCTCCGTGGCGGTTGATGGCTTTTACAACTTTATTTACATTTTCTGATCCCCCATGGAGGTTCTTCGTGGTGGCTGGTCATGTCTGTATATATATATTTACAGCTTATATATATATATATACATGTTTACTGCTTTCATACAAATTGCGGCATCATGTGAGCCTAGGAATCATGTGATCACAGATTCAATCTATTGGATATAGATTCGATTCACGTGATGGACATTTTTAGCTGTAAGCAGCTTTTAAATTCAGTTACGGTGTCTGGATTTCCTCAGATGGTTTTCATACTCACGAGGAGTTCGGCATCATTTTGTACATTATTTTCTTATAGATGCTTCGCATCTCGAAAATAAAAATAATCAAGCCGAACATTTAATAAAATGGAAGTGTAAAAGGTCTCAATTACTATTGAGCACACGGGTTTGAAAAACCTCCTTTATAAAACATCGCTGCCATATCTTGCTAAAATTTGAATTTTTACATAAATTCAAACCCTGTGTATATAGGTGCGTATGAGGCCTCGCATTACTTCTAAATAAACAACACATTGACCCACACACACACACACATTTAGATAACTGTTTCTTGAAAAGTGGTGGTTACCGTGGTAACACGGATGTCGGGGGGGTGCCTAACACCTTCCCTCCGCATAATCAAGTCCCTGGACCCTAAATGATTCTCGGTTTCACCGACCCGTTTAGCAGTGTCACATCACTAGGTCAATATGCAAACCTTTTCTCGGTTGTGTTGGTACAACCATTTAAAAAACCAACTGATGACTCTTAACAGTCCATCATCGACATTATACATGTCGGACCTTTTTCACTTGTTTTTTCAGACAAATCTCACCTAAAATGAGAACACCAAAGAACAAGTAACGAAAAGGGACAATTAAAAATCCCGACGTCGACAGTAACCTCTTATTCTCATGGCCCATTCTTGATCCTTTTCTTTTTAGCTTCATTAATATCTTTCGCATCATCATGTGACCTTTTTAGTTTTCCTCCCATAAGCTCATGTAACTCCTTACCATTTTGAAGTGTCTCTACATTACATTCCCTTCTTGGATTAACTTCAATATCGTTTGACAGATCTAGTATCGAGATGGCAATTTTTAGGTGTATTGGAAAACTATCCTATTTGATTCTCGAGATTTCTAAGCGCCACTCCTTGATTGTTCATCCCCATCTCATACTGCTCTATGAACTTGGTAGGACATTCCTCCAAATTCTTGTTCTATGTACTTAGTAAGAAGTTCCTCCAAATTTGAATTTTCCTCTTGTTGTGATAGAGGTGGATACGAGAATTTTGGTGGGCGTGATGGTCTTGGAGCATAAAATTGAACTTTATTATCATACCTCCATGAAAATACTTGATGATCCTGCTAACCCGAATGATAGTAATTTGGGTTGGTATTGGGATGTTGTTTATAGTTTGCATTCTGAATGGAATGACTCCCAAGAACGTCAATTTTCCTTGTAAATATTTTTATCTAGGCTGTCATCTGTGCAGATAATGTTGTAACTACATTAACTTCACTTATCCCTGTTATCTTTGGTTATGTCATCCTCTCATAAGGCCATTGATAGTTAAGTGCATCCATAATTTGAAATGGAAATAAATGGAAATAAAAGCAAAACAAAATTAAATTAAATTAAATACAAATATGCACGTTTAAATTAAGACTAATTTGATTGAAATTAATAGTGGCAATAAGTATTAATTTAATTCCCCGATAACAACACCAAAAACTTGTTTGCGTAATTTACTATTAGCAAATTCACGCAAATATATGCAATCGACTAGCAATATAATGGCAAAAAGAGTATCGTTCCCAAAGAGAATTATTTAATAATAATTACTCTGACGCCCCCAAAATAGGTATACATCACCCATTCTGAGTAGCCAAATATATGGTACAAAAATTCAAATACAACTTAATTATACAACTGTCGTGTAAAATATGACAAAATATAAGCTGAGAGTTTTAATACGAATATTGTCTTCTAGACAGTATTCAAACTCAAATGGAGTTCTTATTACATTTATTATCACACTATTTCCTTTGAATAGTGAGGACTACTAATGCAAACATCTCGGAATAGTCACTCCATTCCCGACTAGTCAAATTTATATTCTCATTTCTGAAGAGAACAATGAAAATAAAGGGTGAGCTCAACTAGCCCGAAGAAGAAATATTATAACTAAGATAATGCGAGAATAAATTACCGTTAGCCTTGACGGTGTTAAAGCGATAAAATATAATAAACATCAAGTTTAAGCTGCGATGAACAAGCAATCCATTAGAAGAGTCAAGTAGAGCATGATATCTACTATCTTCTATGATTTAAAAGTTTATCATTAATTTTATCGCTGAGACTCAGCTTAATAAATAAACCACATCATCGAATCATCCCTGCACTACGGGCCAAAGATATTCATGTAATCATCAATGGTCATGATTATCCCGAATAATCCCTAGTCATAATCATACCTACAACCGTCCATCAATGCACCACAGGTCAATGCAGATTTTTACCACATCATTTGTAACATTACGGTCATGATTATATCGAATAATCCCTGGTCATAATCATACCAATCAATAGTACATCTATGCACGTAAGCCACAGATGACTTTTATCACAATATAAACATGAGGATGATGACAATGATATAAGAATTCAATTAAAAGAAAGCAAAGGATAAATTTTTAAAGATTTATAATTTAATTTATCCAGAATTCAATAATGTCCAAATTGTCAACATAATACTGCTTTGTGGAGTAAAATTCAAGAATAATATTGTATCAAAAATGATTTGGACAACAAAAAAATCAATTTTTGTCATGATTAATTTCTCAGGTGAATAGTACCCAAGTGAATAGTACTTCGTGAATAGTACCCCGTGAATAGTACTTTGTGAATAGTACTTGTGAATAGTACTTTGTGAATAGTACCTCATGAATAGTGCCGTAAAAATGAATACTACTCATGGACAGTACTCCGGCATGAAAGCTTAAAATTTAACAAGAATGTGCAGAAAATATCCTTGTGAAACGATACTAGATGAAGCTCAAATTTCAAGGATATTCCACTAATTTCACGGAGTATAGAAGCAATACTTTAACAAAATGAGGGTATAATCAGGAATACGGGACGAAATAATATTACTCACATACTACAAAGTATTGAAGAAAATTTTATTCCTTATGAATACTGAAAAAATAATATCCCTTACCTCAGAAGAAGAATGGATACTGGAATATTGAGGTAGCAGACTTCTCTTCTACTTTCTCTCTAAAGCTTCTCTCTCTATAGCTTCTCTTTCTATAATTACTCTTGTGAGTCTTAGTGAATTAGTGAGAATGAAAGAAGAATGAGCTTCTATTTATAGGAAAATATAGTTTTGATAATTGCACATTTTGGGGCTCGAAATATTACAGTATAATACCTTCATCTTTTCCTTCATTTTTAATTTAGTCCTGCAAGTATTATCAAACTTGCACCACCTCCCCTAATAGTACATCATGTGAATCAATAGTACATTCATGTGAATCAATAGTTCTATACATATGAAAAAAATAGTTATAGTATAGTACCTTCATCTATACCTCTATTTTTAATTTAGTCATGCAAGTATTATCAATCTTGCACCACCTCCCCTAATAGTACATGCATGTGAATCAATAGTATACACATGTGAACAAACAGTTATAAGTATGTAAATTAATAGCAATTAATTGCTCGTTTATTCGATTAATTACCCGATTGGTCAATATAACCTCCAGACATCAATTATTATCGGAATAGATGTCGATTTCCACTAACACTAATAATCCCAACACAATAGAAATATAAATTTCATCTTTAATCAATACGAACTTATTCATCATTAATATTATAACTCACAATATTTAACAACCAGATTATTCCCAGGAAAGAGGGGGCTTTCTGATAAGGATTTCTCCTTATTGGCGCGCAATTAGGTGACCAAACCTCTCCTTGACAGAACTTTCTAGACATTGTCAATATTGAAAATAATAATATGAATAACTTTGTCGTCTCAATTATTGATTTAGTAATATAAAATATTATGCAGATGATACTGTGATAATAATTGAATCAATAATATGAAAGATATTATGCAGTAATTACTGTAGCAATAATTGAGTATAACTGAGTGACTTCTCACGTATTACTGTACTTTTACCACCGGGTAGTTCAACAGTTTAACGGTAAAACTTTCACCGTTATTTTTATAAAAAAGATAATTTTATCGTTTTCTAACTACGACAATACTTCCGTTGTGGGGTCCACCAATGATTGTGTCGTCGCATCACGAATATTCCTGTTAAAGCTAATATTCTCCCAACCAATCGAATATTATATAACCACTTGCTTACTTTACAAAATTTGTAAATAATACCCACAACTATAATATTATATCAAATCCACACCATAATATTCAAAAATATATTTCGAGAAAAATTAATCTTTATTCATAAAAGTTGGGGTCTTACAACTACAAAGCACTAACTCTTAACCAAATTATTTTTATTTAGAAAATTGATTTAAACTATAAAATAAAATCTAATTAAAATTAACAACTATGTTAATCTACTGACAAGGATTAAAACCAGATTAATAATACTTAAGATTACAATATCTCCCAATGTTTTGTTTCAACCTTTTCACTTCCTATTAAATTAGATTAATTATATTGAATTGTTAACAAAGAATTCATCAGTATTTATAAGCCTCTATTAAGGATCTTATAAACAAATCCTTCATAATCCACTACTAAGAAACATAATTGGGAAAGAACACCCTAACTAAATAACTCGCTATATTTCTATGTGAATTATATTGACAAAGATTTTAAGCATATATTCTCTTAAGATTAAAATATGACATATATGTATATCTTTATCCTATACACAAATTATGAATTCAATCTTATGTTGGGCTTTTATTTAAGCAATTGTGAAATTAAAATTTTAAAGCAATTTTGAAACCTAAAAGCAGGATCCATCGAAAATCAATTAATTAGGAGGTTTAGAGATTATACGGATATAAACAAAAAGCGAGAATACGAAAGCCATTGCGCCTCGAATCTCAGCATAATACAAAGCAGATTGCGCCTCTCACGGTATCCACCACGAGCAGCGCCTTACGAGCAGTCGAGCGATTACGCAATAAGAAGGACTTGCGGTACTAGCCACCAAAAGGAATGGATTTTTGAAGCTGTTTTCTCTCTAGTCTCTCTCTAAGAAGCGGCTAGGGTTTTTCAATTATGATATCTTACCTAAGTAGCTGCTATATATATCATATATATATAGTAGTTAAAAGAATTAATCAAATCAAAACCTAATTTTATAAAATCAGAATATATATATATATATATATATATATATATATATCTCTTAATTAAGTCTTACTTAATTAATATACATATATACAAATTATCCTTTTAATTTAAATTAAGTGATTTAAATACTATTAATCATATTAATATATTTAAATCCTTAAAATTTAAATTAATTCCCTTTTAAATAACGTTACTATGTGTGTGACCCTATAGGTTATTATTACGTTGGCAATAATTTTAAAATCATATTATAAAATTATAAGCGGTGGCTGACATCTAGTAATGCATCACTGCTACCCAAGTAATAATAAGATCGATGATTCGATGCAACCTTTTTGTGACCAATGTTTGATGTAATTTAATCCTTTTAACCTTAATATCCTAGATTAAACTCGAGTCATGGAATGTGTCATACTCTTCATAATTTAATCGAGTTTTCTTGATCAATGAGTAGACTATATGAAACAAATCACTATTTGAGCATGGCCATGCATTTCATAGTCTACTCAATCAAGAAACCTATGGATATCACCCGTAATATATAGGATGGTTAAATTCCATCTAGATCACTCATATTTCTCACCACGATTAATGATGAACCCAATAATCACCTTTATAGTCCACCTATTAAAGGTGACATTTGATGATATCAAAGTACATAAATTCTCGTGTAGTAATATAGCGATTTGGTCGGAGGACCATTACATCATTATCATTTATGAGAATTGCTAATGACACTTCGCATAATGCTCCATATAAATTCTCATGGTGGAGTACATCCGATTACATCGTTCTCTAACATGTACCTATGCATTGACTTAATATCTCATATATTTATGACCAATGAGATTTGGTCATCGATCGATCCACATACTAGTCTCGATGCATCATTGTTGTCCCATCAACAATGATACTCGACTAAGGACATTTAAGAACAACGATACTAATGGTAATATATAATCTCATGTTCAAGTCACATACTTGAAACTATATAATTTGTATCACTATTCTAAGGAATTTTATTATGTTAACAATTATATTACGCGATAAATAAAACCATAATAAAATCATATATTTATTCAATCAAATATAATATCAAAGCGTTAAGCAATTATATCAAATAATTGGCCTCTAGGGCATAAACTCTCTATGAGTCTCCCACTTGCACTAGAGCCGATCACTCATGTATCTAATACCCATGGAACTAGTGTGTAATAGTCGTTAGCCTGCTGCGACAAAGCCTTGGTTAGTGGATCTGCAACATTATCATCTGTTGGCACTCTTCTATATGTACATCTCCTCTATCAATGATTTCACGGATGAGATGGTGCGCCTAAGTATATGCTTGGATCGTTGGTGAGATCTGGGTTCCTTAGCTTTGTCTGATGGCTCCATTATTATCACGATATAAAAACAGCCGGATCAACAATGGTTGGAACAACACCAAGTTCGATGATGAACTTTTTAATCCATCTGACCTCCTTGCATTTTGCTTTAGAAACGACAATATATACTCGACCTCTGTTGTTGTAGAATCGACTCTTGTCTCTTGCTTGAACTTTTCCATTAATGACACCACCATTAAGGCAAAACAAAAAACATTTGAGACTTATAGTCATCATTGTCGGTCTGAAACTAACACATCTTGTAACCCTTTCTTTGCTAGTTTCGTCTTCACCTCCATATACCAAGAATGAATCCTTAGTCCTTTTCGGTGCTTGAGGATATTCTTATTTAACATCGATGACCTTCACTGGATTCATTTGTATCTGCTCGTCATGCTCAAAGCATCTGAGACATCGAGACAGTACATATCATTGCATACATGATAGATCCAATTCTTAGAAGCATAAGGGATCTTTCTCATCTGCTCCTCATCATCTTGTGATTTAGGACATTGGGCCTTAGAGATCTTTACACCATGAGTCACGGGTAAGTTTCCTCTTTTTAGCCTCTTGCATCTTTGAACCGTTTCAACACTTTATCAATATATATGTACTTTGACTTAGGTAGAGCATTTTTCTTGATCTATCTCTATAGATCTTGATACCTAAAATGTGGCGACATCGCCCAAATCTTTCATGGAGAAACATTTTTTCTAACCATGTTTTTCTGACTGTAAGGAAGGAATGTCATTCCCAATAATTAATATGTCATCAACATATAATACTAGGAATACAATGTGACTCCCACTAACCTTCTTATATACACAAGGTTCATCTTCATTTTTAATAAAGCCAAATTCTTTGTTGCTTCATCAAATCGAAGATTCCAACTCAGGAAGGCTTGCTTTGATCCATAAATGGATCGGCTGCGACTTACATACCTTTCGGCATCCTTTGGGTGACAAAACCCTCGGGTTGTGTCATATACACATCCTCGAGGAGATTTCAGATTAAGGAAAGCGGTTTTGACATCCATCGCGATTTACGTAATCATAAAAAGGCTGCGATAGCAAGTAAGATCACGATGGATTTAACCATTGCCCTTTGGAGAGAAGGTTTCATCATAGTCGACACCTTGAATTTGTTTGAAACCTTTTGCTACCGATCGGCCTTTATAGGTTTGTACATTACCATCCATATCGGTTTTCTTCTTGAAAACCCACTTGCACCGATTGGTTTTACCCCTTGGTGGATCAACGAGTCCATACTTGGTTAGTATACATGGAGTCCATCTCGATTTCATGGCTTCAAGCCATTTCTCGAGAATCTGGTCCATTCATAGCTTCTTGGTAGGAAGCGAGGCTCATCTTGATCTATGAGCATCACATCGTAGATTTTGAGTCACAAGATATCCATAATATCTCTCGGGCTCTTGGCGTGTCTACTACGGATCTCTGAATGACTTGTGTAATTTGGCGAGTTCACTTTCCACAATTTCTTGTGGTTCTGCTCATGTTCAACTTCGAGTTCAATGATATTTTGTGGTTCTCGAATTTCTTGAGTTCACTCTCCTCCTTTGTTTCCTTTAGAGACAAATTCTCTTTCTAGAAAAATACCGGTTCGAGCAACAACCACTTTGTTCTCGGAAGGTTTGTAGAAATAATACCCTTTTGTTTCCTTTGGGTATCCCACAAAATTACATTTGTCGATTTGGGTCAGAGCTTGTCGAGAATTGAGGGCGTTTCTGAGCGCCTCGCAACCCCAAATCTTCATGAGCGACATCTTAGGGCGTTTCCAGTCCACATTTCATATGGTGTCTTACGAGCCGTCTTTGTAGGAACACGGTTAAGTGTGAATCTGCGGTATCTCTAGGGCATGACCCCGAAGCTTATTGGAAGATCTGCATGACTCATCATTGATCGTACCATGTCCAACAAGGTTCGATTCCTCCTCTCGGATACACCATTCCATTGCGGTGTTCGGTGGAGTAATTTGTGATATAATACCACACTCCTTTAGAAGGTCATCAAAGTCTTGGCTTAAGTATTCACCTCCTCGATCGGATCGAAGGGCTTTTATGCTTTTGCCAAATTGGTTTTGAACTTCATTCTTGAATTCCTTGAACTTTTCAAAGGATTGATTTGTGTCTCATAAGATACACATATCCATATCTACTAAAAGTCATCGATAAATGTAATGAAGTAATAAAACCTACCTCTTGCTAACGAACTCATGGGTCCACATACATCACTATGTATAAGTCCCGATACATACTGCTAGCCCGTTCACTTTGTGTCGGTGAAAGGGGCTTTAGTCATCTTGCCTAATAAACAAGACTCGCATTTCTCATATGATTCAAAATCAAATGAATCAAGAACCCATCTTTATGGAGTTTGGATATCGTTTCTCATTTATATGGCCTAAGCAGCGATGCGGAGATATGTCGGATTTGAATCATTTGATTTAAATCGTTTTGTATTTATGTTATAGATAGGCATTTCTAAATCAAGAATATAGAATAGTTAAACAATTGTGCGACACCATAACAAATATCATTTAAGTAAAACAAACAACGATTGTTCTTTATTATAAATGAAAAACCTTTCTTGTCAAACAAGAAAGCGAAATAATGTTTTTGCTTATAGCGGGCACAAAATAACAATCTTCTAATTCTAAAACTAGCCCGGTGGGCAAAGATAAATGATAAGTTCCTACGGCCGGTCGTGACTTTTGCTCTATTTCCAACTCGTAGGAAATTGACCTACTCCTCCTTTCGCCAAAGTTCTACTCCTTGAGTCCACGCACATTAACACAAATGTGAGAACCACATCCGATTATCCAATACCCATGATGTAGAAGTAGATAAGTTGACTTCTATAACATATATATACGAATCGAAGTCGTACTTCCTTTTCTTTTCTTCACTTCTTCCGGATAAGCATAGCGGTTCCTTTTCCGGTGTCGGGTTTTCCCCACAGTGACATTCACCTTCTTTAGCCACCCCACCTTTAGGTTTTAAAGCTGTTTGGTTTTGGAATTGGGTTTGGCAAAGATTTAGATCTATCTTCTTCTTGCCTTTCCAATTTCCTTAGCATTCCCCTTTTGCACCATCATTATGGGGGCGGGTCCTGCCTTTTTCATGTTGTTCTCGGTGAGTTCTTAACATGCTCAACAACTTCGATGAGGGTTTCTCAATTTCATTCATAAGATAGTTCATAACAAATTGAGAGTAGGCTGCTTTGTTCAAAGATTGCAAAACAAAGGTCGGTTTGGGCTTTAGGGTGATTGGAAAACCTGACCTATCAAGGTACTCAATATACCCAATCATTTTCGGCACATGTGGACCAAGCTGGATCACGTTCACCCATTTTGCGGTGATCTGACGCCTTGCTTGTATCATACCTCTCTGTCGAGCATGCCCTTGAACAATTTCTTGAGATGCTCGATCATCTCATAAGCATCCATCAACTCATATTTGCTTACGAAGCTCGGCGTTCATGGTTGCTAGCATGACACAACTCACATCGAGCATCATCTTGATGCTTCTTGTAACATTATGCTCATGCGTAGTGCGATGACGGTAGTCTTTGCGGGAATGGGCCCATCGAGGACATATAGCTTACGCTCTTGTTTGAGGACAATCCTCAAGTTCTATGCCGGTCGAGGAAATTAATTCCACTTAGCTTGTCCTTTTCAAGGGTGATCGTAATGAAAGACTATTTGTGTTGTTGTTGTTTGCCATTTGATATCTACAATTTATAAAGTGCAACAATAATAAGTCAAATTCTGAGTTGATATTATATAATTGATAATATAGTACATTCAAAATATACCTCCCACTATTTTATTCAAATTAATAGCCCTCACCATTAATTAGGAAAGCATTTTCTATTAAATCTTTCTAGTGAGCCAAGATCCATATTTCATTATGCCTTAAGTTAGCTTTGGCTATTCTCTCAAAACATAATTATTTAGGTAGACAACCCTTTGTCAATTATATCATATATAACTCTGGATAGTTTGGTAAACAACATTTGTTTCTAGTCCATCTAATGGTACCAACCAAACTCTATGCCTCTAAGTCCACAATCTATTGAGATAACTTAGTTAAGTCGGGCCTGATGATTTTAATAGTTTGGATATCACAATTATCCTATCGCATCTTACCTAGATAAATAGGGTACTTTGCTTTGGCAAACCTACATCTATTGATCAAGGTCTTGATGAGTGTTATTCATTGGAAGGCATCGATTTAGACTTAATAATTTAATGAGGATTTTATTAATAATTTAGATCTCACCAATTTTAATCTTGTTAAGCATGCACATTATTAATCATATCATATCACATACAAGCATAAATAAAGTGCAAAATTAAATGTGTCACGATTATGGCCCAATCCACACATCGATCTTTTCAAGCTAATGAAAGATTGAAGGTCGATCTAAGGTGGTAAAAGATCTTAAAATAAATAACTTCCTTGGATCTTCCTCTAGCATCGCCTCCTCTCCATCATCATCTTTCCATTGTGTTCTCCATCTTGACATCTTCATCAATTCTGATTATTACATGACATAAAGAAACCTCGAGTTACATTGAGGGATTTAGATGAGAAGAGAATATTACATTAGAATTTATAGAAAGGCACGACATGCAAGCCGTATTTCAAAACCAAAAACCACTAACCTATGGGTCAAAAGGCCATAAGCATGCACCATGCATATCCTGATAAGCACATAACAATTTATATATAATTAAAGAAAACTATATATAAAATATAGGGGGACACGACCATCGTAAATGCGCTTCTGACGGGGGGGTCAGGGTCAGTCTCCCCGGTGGGTCGGTGATCGATTGACCGGTCGTGGGAATTCGAGGCGGCGCCTGAAAAAAATTTTGAACTACATTACGTATTGCGAAATTTTTCCATCTGAATCTCTATAAAGCAGTTTGAGAATCATACATTTTAATCCACCAAAACACCGTAATAACAAATCATATATGTCGGTTTGATTTAATCATATTAAAGCGAATAACAGTACACCGAAATTTATCATATATTTCGATTTTGATTAATCATATTAAAAGCGATTCTTCATGCTTCTAATCCGATTAGAATAGTTATATTGTTATTCCATAGATTAAAGATACGATTAACGGTATCATCATATATATTTACCGAATACACATCTGACGGAATATCATATATTCAATTTTATATCGGTAAACAACATCATCATCATATATATATATATCGAATACAATTAAAACACGTAATCTGAATTAATCTTTTTATAAGTAGCTACGATACCCTTTGTTGGGCTTGACGCGAAGCATGCGGTGAAATTAAAATTTTAAAGCAATTTTGAAACCTAAAAGCAGGATCCATGCGAAAATCAATTAATTGAGGAGGTTTAGAGATTATACGAGATATAAACAAAAGCGAGAATACGAAAGCCATTGCGCCTCGAATCTCAGCGCATAATACAAGCCAGATTGCGCCCTCACGGTATCCACGACGAGCCGCCTACGAGCAAAGTCGAGCGATTACTGTGATAAGAAGGACTTGCGGTACTAGCCACCAAAAGGAATGGATTTTGAAGCTGTTTTCTCTCTAGTCTCTCTCTAAGAAGCGGCTAGGGTTTTCAATTATGATATCTTACCTAAGTAGCTGCTATATATCATATATATAGTAGTTAAAAGAATTAATCAAATCAAAACCTAATTTTATAAAATCCGAATTTATATATAATATATATATATATATATATATATATATATATATATATATCTTAATTAAGTCTTACTTAATTAATATACATATATACAAATTATCCTTTTAATTTAAATTAAGTGATTTAAATACTATTAATCATATTAATATATTTAAATCCTTAAAATTTAAATTAATTCCCTTTTAAATAACGTTACATATGTGTGTGACCCTATAGGTTATTATTACGTTGGCAATAATTTTAAAATCATATTATAAAATTATAAGCGGTGGCGACATCTAGTAATGCATCAACTTGCTACCCAGTAATAATAAGATCGATGATTCGATGCAACCTTTTTGTGACCAATGTTTCAATGTAATTTAATCCTTTTAACCTTAATATCCTAGATTAAACTCGAGTCATGGAATGTGTCATACTCTTCATAATTTAATCTGAGTTTTCTTGATCGATGAGTAGACTATATGAAACAAATCACTATTTGAGCATGGCCATGCATTTCATAGTCTACTCGATCGAGAAACCTATGGATATCACCCATAATATATAGGATGGTTAAATTCCATCTAGATCACTCATATTTCTCACCACGATTAATGATGAACCCAATAATCACCTTTATAGTCCACCCTATTAAAGGTGACATTTGATGATATCAAAGTACATAAATTCTCGTGTAGTAATATAGCGATTTGGTCGGAGGACCATTACATCATTATCACTATGAGAATTGCTAATGACACTTCGCATAATGCTCCATATATAAATTCTCATGGTGGAGTGCATCCGATTACATCGTTCTCTAACATGTACCTATGCATTGACTTAATATCTCATATATTTATGACCGATGAGATTTGGTCATCGATCGATCCACATACTAGTCTCGATGCATCATTGTTGTCCCATCAACAATGATACTCGATTAAGGACATTTAAGAACAACGATACTAATGGTAATATATAATCTCATGTTCAAGTCACATACTTGAAACTATATAATTTGTATCACTATTCTAAGGAATTTTATTATGTTAACAATTATATTTAGCGATAAATAAAACCATAATAAAATCATATATTTATTCAATCAAATATAATATCAAAGCGTTAAGCAATTATATCAAATAATTGGCCTCTAGGGCATAAACTCTATAATATATATGGTGTATGTATGTGTAGTGTATGTAATATTAGTACAAAACAAGTATGAGGTGTATAACTAATGAGATGAGTCATGTTTAGTGAGCAGGAGCTGTGATTTCTTTAGCTCCATAGATCTCTTACTCACATACGCTACTATTCGTGATAGACAAGTATATGGAGTGCTGAGCAAGGATATCCCCTCTATAAATCCATGATCTCACCTTCCTAAATCCCAGTTCTCTGGCTAAGCATTCCAGATCTCTCAAAGCTTCCCTATTCTCTACCAAAGCCTAAGAACTCTGCAGAAATTACTAAAAGTTATTAGAGCTAGTTCACTAAAAGGCTGAGACATTTAGAAGATTGGAATGAAGGATCGGTAGTCAAAGAAGTTCAACAAGGAATCTAATTCAAATCAGCTTTTAAAAAGGTAAATTAAAACTTTGATTTCAAGCATATTATTAGATGATGGTAGTGAGAAATTGAAGAAATTCCATGGTGATTATAATTGATGCGTAATGTTTCTAAGTTGGTTTATAAGTGATTCTTTATATGAAATCTAGATAAGATTTAATAAGATGATAGACTCCACGGCACGCTTGTGTGAGGTGGTCGTCTATCATTTGTTATCAAAGCTCTTCTCACATCATTCTTTTTTGCCAATATATTTGTTGTTCTCTCATCTTTTTTTTTTCTTGATTTTTCTTTTCTTCACTCTCTTTTCTTTGTATATGATCTTTTTGCAAATGAATTTGATCCTCATGTACTTGTGGTGACAAAGGACGCAAAGCGATCTTCTTCTTATCGTGAACAAAGGAATATATGTTGGTAAACCCATCATGTTGAACCCTCCTATCAAACTGCCATGGTCTACCCAATAATATATGCCCTACCTGCATAGGCACCGCATCACACAATATCTCATCAACATACCGACCAATAGCAAATGGAACTAACACCTGTTTGGTTACTTTAATGTTTGCATTATCATTGAGCCACTGAAAACGATACGGCTACGGAGTTTGGTAGTAGATAGGCCCAATTTTTCCACCATCGTAGTGCTTGGCACATTTATACAGCTGCCTCCATCTATGACTACACAACAAATTTTTCATTTATCACAATCTCTCGTGCTAAATTGATTAGGCATTGTCATCACATGATCATTATCACATATAGATAAAACACAAGTACTATGCAATTTATCAAGCATATTATCCAAACAAGAAAAAGAATAACGATACTTGTTTACCAATTCAAAATTGACGAACAAACTCGTTGTCCCATCCTCCCTAGATACTATGATCTCATAATCAACACATGAACTCATGTCTTCTCTCACGATACCCACTTTCACCAACTCTCCAACCCGCCTTGGTAACTCCGTCGTCTCCTCGAAAATACTATCAGTTGATCGGTACGGAATGATAGCACGTGGTATTTCATTAACAACCTGCAAAATAGGCAAAACAGAACTAGACAAAGAAGAATCGTTAGTGTTAGTATTCAAAAGCGCCGTCTTGTACGAATGTACAATCATTGGCTTTTCAAAATATAACTCACTTTTCAACTCACTCTCTTTTTCATGGTCACATATTTCTTGTCTCTCTTCTTTATACTCACCCTCTCGTTTGTTTTTCCCGCGTTTATTTTCATTCTCTCTTTTCTTTTCTCTCTCATTCTTTTCAAACTTCTCTTTTACATTATCAATCTTTTGAACAATTTCTTTTTGTCGATCTTTTTCACATGTATTTCCTTTTACAAACTCATCTTCTTGATTACTTTCTTTCGAATGTTCACCATCTTGCTTTTGATCATGGATTTCATCTTGAACACTCAAACCCAATAACTCTCCTTGGACTGCATATTCTATAATTTCTTCCACCTCCCCCGGCTGATCTTTTTTCTTTTTGCGCCTTAGGAGTATATTGTAGTTGCATCCAATAATCTTCTTTGTTTACTTGTGTGCGAACACTTCTGTTATTATCTACGGTAGATCGCCATGAAGGTTGCTCTATATGTCTTTGAGATGTATACTCCTCCCTCCTGTCACGCTGTATTAGAGCAAACCGCTTTCTTATTGCTATTTTTAATTCTGCCCATGTCTCGAACGGACGCTCCCCATGTTTTTGTTTGTTAAGCTGCCACCATATAATTGTATGATCGGAGAACTCTTGAACTGCCCGTCTGACCTTCCTCCACTCGGAGTAATCATGACAGTCAAATTCTTGCTCCATTTTTCTCTCCCATCTCAAATATGCCTCTGTATCAATATTGCCTTGGAAAGTATTCCTTCGAGACCCATAAGAACTTTCATAATTGTAGCCATACATGTTTGCTGCAAAACAAAGGTTAGTAGATAAAAATTTCCTCACACACTCCCTTACGTGTTTCGCTTGAATCAATGGTTCACTCGTGTATACTCTCAATAAATTGGCTTTTACCCTCGATTAATCTCACCACTAAGCCTTTTACCTCAAAATATTCTCTCTAATAAGTTCTTCTTGAATTCCCCTAGCAAAATTCTTGATTTTACTAATCAATTCAAAATTACTTGTCACAAAACAAAAATATAGATGGTGTGACTATCAGAATAACACAAAATCACCGATCGATTGCCTTGTACTCCTCTTGTATGTTTGGATTTGTAAATTGTAGCTTCGTTTCAGAATTGATGATGATGGAACGGTATGAACTCTTCATTGGAATTTGATGATTTGATGGTGTGCTACAAGTTTGGTTAGCACAAATAAAATATGATATATATATATATATATATATATATATATATTATTTTATTTTACTCACGATTTTTTTTTTCAATATATATTTCGACAGAAAATTAAAGATAAGTAACTCACTAGAAAGGCTTAGCTTTGATACCAAATGATAGACTCCATGGCACGCTTGCGTGAGGTGGTCGTCGCCCCGATCGTTTATAGCAAAGTTGCAGGATGGATTGCTTGCAACACCTTAACCCCTCGCCTATATGTAGACGGTAATCTTGGTACAATTGCTCGCGTTCGGAAATATGCGTTGAATGAACACCAACGACACCTTGACCCCTCGCTTATATTGAAGCGGTAATCTCGGTACAATCGACGATTGATGCGGTAGAAGACGCCGCACACAACTATGAATTGTTGTATGATAAGTCAAATTGAACCTCAAAGAAATAACTAAGAAAATACTTAGGAATTCTTCAAAGAACCAAAAGTAGAGAATAACTCACAAATATATTGAATAATAATAATGTATAATGTATTTGATTATATAACTTGAACATCTATTTATACTACTCAAAACAATCCAAATCCTAATAGGAATTTATAAACTATAACCCTAATAGAAGTCAATTTGAAAAAGAAATTCTAATTAAAAAAAAATTCTAATTGCAATAAAATTATAAAAATCTACAACTCCAAACTCCACAATTGTCGTGTAATCCCTTGTCGCGTTAAGTTAAATTGTCGCGTTTGGACTCTTCATGCCGCACGAAGCCACCGAAATTCCTGCATGAAATTGGACATTACCGAATGTAGGAAAAGGAAAGTAAAAAACGGATGCTGACATCAATTAGGAAATATGAAAGCTGATATCCAATTATATGAAGGCTGATATCCAATTTCAATTTGTAAAAGGAATGTAATGATGGTTGCTATATGTAGGCCCACGTGTATAAATAATATGAAAAAGTCTTTGCTGAACATGTTGAATCCATGCATTGCTTCATATATATTAATGTTGACCTGCTGCCCATTTTGGAGTACAAAAATTGTGGCCCATGGCTGAATTGGCTATCATAACATCTGTGGCCCACATTATTATTAAATAGCAAATTGGGCCAGCCCATTTAGATTTTAATTTGACAGCATGCTGCTTGAATTGATTTGAACTTGCGAAATATGTTAAATCTAGAAGACACAAATCATGTAGTTTATCCTTTCGTCGCAGTTCGCTTGAATTGAGCTCTATTTCAAACATCCTTAAATAAAATTCAACACAATTATTTGAAATCATTTGACGAACCCCTGGAATTTGAAATGAGTTATTGTTGTTTGATGTCAGCCTGATCAGGATTGTATCATAAGAGGTCTATAATCAAATGATTTATAAATGATGTATTCATATTATTTGAGAAATTGACTAAATGAAATGGGTTTTCAAAAATCTAAGAGAAAGTAGAAGGATGCAGCTGAGATGATAATTGATGATCTGCTATAGATAAGGAGGGTGTCTCTACAAGCCTGGTATGATGGTAGTTATCTGGGTACCATGCTAATAAAATTTTGGTTTGAAATACCCAAACTCTGCTGAACAGAGGCATTTTTGAACTGCAGTCGAAGTGGCGTGGTCGCGCCACTTCTTTTGTTAAAACCACCGTGCTCGCGCTGTTCCCAGATTTCGAAAATTAATTTCTTTACTTCCTGAGCTGCTGGGCATGTAGGTTTAACTTGTCTAGACTTCAAATTATGTTTGTAGTGATACTCTAGATAGTTATGTTGGAAACAGTTGTTTAACTTGATTATATACGTTTTCAAAAGAAAAATTAATGAGTTTGGAAAGGGTGGTTATGAGTCTAAATTTATTTTCAACTTTCAAAGTCCTGGAGTAAGTATATGCATGATACGTTTGTATGATCTTAAATGGTGTCTTGTCTAGCAAAGAATTCTAACTGAGATTGGATGGATGAAAGAGTTTTCAAAACAAAAATCTATAATTAATTTGAAAATAAACTTGAATATATTTGGAAGGGAACCTAACCTGGTTTTTAAACTTCCCTGATATGAGTATAATATGATAACTTTGAGCCTAGTCTAATAAGAATTTATCAGAGCAAGGAAAACCTAAATTTTTGGCCTCAGCTAGAGTGGCGTGGGCGCGCCATTTCTAGGCTAAAAGGCAACGCGGTTGCGCCGGGCTGCAGGCATGCCAGGAAGGTTTATTATGAACTAAAGTCTGGATTGGTATGTTTGGATTAACTAAATATAGTGAGGTTATGTTAAGGCTAAGATTACTAAAAGAGTAACAAATCAAATAAAATGTATAAGAAGAATAAAACTTAAAGTTCATGAAGGCTAAGTTGTGTATGTAAATTATATGACTGATATTTGGTATGTATGATCATATGACTGTATAGGATTTCATGAAGTATATGTAGCTATACGTTGTAATCTACAAACCAGGTAAGTCTTTTAGTTCCTATGTGTTATATGAACTTGACATGATTACATAAATTAATATGGAAGTCAGCTTATGACTTGAACGGAATGAGTTTTGGTACTCAGTCTTGACGTGATATGTGATATATGTTAAACATATTAATCATATCGTTTGAAGTTATATTGCATGCCTACTTTAAGTATGAACTGATTATGAAAGTATGTGCTATATGATGCATGAAAACTGTTAGATTTGCTGAGTTGTCGAGCTCAATCTTGCAAAAATAAACTTTTTGCAGGTTAAGGATTCAAAGAAAGATTGCATGCTATCTGGATAACAAGGAAAAGTAGGCTTACAAAAGAATGATGTTTTGTTTAAGATGATGTACAAGATACAATAAAAATTGTGAAATGTTCAATGAATGGGAATGTTTGTTTTGAAATGAAAATGTATTGTGGTGTTTGTTTGTATATAGAATTATACATGTGGAACATCAATATAAATGATGTTAAGCATTGGTACTTGAACTCTCACAATTCACTTCCTCTGATAATATAGAAAATTGTAAAGGTTACGATTCAGGGAATGCAAGAAAGAAAGACAGGAAAAAAAATTAATTATCCGCATTTTCAGCCGATATTGCATCCAATTATATAAGGCTAAACTTAAATAGTATTGAACACACAAAGTCGAGACTAAGTTAGTCATAATTCTGGATTAAGTTGGTCTCGATTGTGGGGTCATCACAAAATCTAAGTTTCAAACTAAGAAAACATATCCAAATTGGCGTTAAAAGCCCTTACATTTTCCCTTCTTGCTTTTGTTTGTCCTACCCGCAACTATAAAGATTGAATTACCTCTCCTAGCCTTTTTCCTATAAGATAACATCAAAAACACATATAAACATATAAAAATAACTTCAAATACTTAAGAACTCACAAATTATCAAATTAAAAGATAATTAATGACAAGTATAAAACCCACTTATCCCCATAGACTCAGCTCCTCATCCTGAGATAATTCAATCTCGGGCAGAGGAATGGTGGAATCTAACAGCTTAGAATCCCCCCTAGCATCCCGCAACTCAGCTATATGCTGGTCTCAAAACTTTTGAAATCGATCTTGTAATTTATTTTGTATATGTGAGTTAATGAAATCATTTTATTAACTACCTAATATTAATAAGTACTAAAAATTGATATTTGTCTTACCCGTATAGCTAATGTTGTGGAAGACATAGTAGAGTTCTTTGGTGTGGGGCTCTATCCCAGAACTCTACAATAATCAGAGATCGGCCCAAGCTCGCCCGCATGGCCTAATAAATACATTCATATAACATTTATTAAGTATGTTGATGACAATTGAGTAACTAAACAACTAAATACAGATACTTAATGACTTCACCACCTCAAAGGACTGTGAGCTAGTAGTGTGTACGACTCGGAGCTGGCCACGATTCTTCTTTGCCTGCTCAGACTTCTTCTTGAAGTCATCAGCATCCTAGTGCATACACATGGCCTCCGTCTTTGCATCAAGACCCGATGATCTCGTGATCGTAGTCCCATTTGGTCGTGAATTACTTACCCGGTGACCCTCGACTCATGTCATCATCTGGTCGGTTAGCACGTAGTTCTTCATGAAATTTTCAATAATAACATTATTGTCGGCTGCCTTAGAGATGTCCTCCTTATATCTATAAAAAATCTATAAAAAATAACAACTTATCAAAAAAAATAATTATGTGTAAATACTATGTACGTATATTGAGTAATTTATCTCAATTAATTTACATCAAATTCGCGCAATACAGTCATCATAAAGGAAGCATCGTAATGCATGTATTGGCTGAAGCACATGCAACCAATCGGGAGGTGGGTCGAGCATATGGCGTGGATGGTCGCCTTAGGGACTGGGTCTAATATACTACAATAAAAATAAAATAATATTGTGTAATGTTAATTTTGTTATCAAATAAATTACATTCATTTTACTACATATTTCTTATTCTTTAACACTTACTATGTAGAGTTGACATCCACTGGGACTGTAAGTGGAACTGTTGAAGAACGACCAAAGATACTGAGGTTAGTCCCAGGGTGACATCGACGCTCAATATCTATAATTATTATAATAATTAAGTTTAATATAACATTTTCAGAAAATATAAAAAAGTGAATTAAGAAATATCAAAATCATGACGACAACTTACTAGCTCCTAAAGATGAGTCGCTGGTCTAGCCACCGTCTCTTGATCCTGATTGGCCACCACCGTGGCGACCACCATTATGTTTGGCATAAATCTACTACTGAAATAACCAAAATAATATATATGAATTTGTAGTTAAGTTAATTAAATACGCGGTATTAATAGTGAATTATGTACAAAACATAAATAAGTTTAGACTTCGTACGTCATCAAACCTGTCAAAATTAACATCATTATCATCCTCGAATTCTGTCTCTTCCTTTTCATTATCAGTTTCTTCGTCATTATCATCTTCAACGACGATATACTCATTCACAACCATGTCTTCCTCGACTTCCACATCATCTAGTACGTAAACGACATCATTTGTCATCACATCATTATCATTTAACACTACTTGTCTGGGATTAATAACATCTTCTTGCAACGACTCATCCATCCCAAACATATTAGCACCATTACCCGAGTTTTCGTTGTGACAACTATATATATACCAAGGACCAAGGGCTTCTATTATTTACGACATTAGGCACATAGTACACTTGAGTCGCTTGTTGGCTAACACGAATACGTCATCAGAATTTAGTTTTGGCTTTATATATATCTACTGTAACGATTCTATTACAATTAAATTTAACACTCTTTTTGGTATCAAACCAATAACACTTAAATGTAACTGCCTTTTTACAACCAAGATAATTGAGCACAACCACATCCTCTAAATGTCCACAGTAATTGAACTCAGAATCATGGTAACAGTTTCCCAACACGACAACGCCATAATTGACTGATGTGAGTTCATTCAACTCATCGACCTTGAATATGTACCCATTCACGAAGCATCTAGAAAATGAACAAACAAGTTTGTAAGGACCTAAGATGACATCTCTAAAACGCTCATAAACATTATCTTCTTCAACCCTTCTTTTAAACCAATGTTTGAAATTAGCATTAGTAAATGTTTCCAACTGTGCCGCATTTAACCCTGGGTTAAAAGCATACACTTCCTCTTCGATTGAATTGAAATAATAATAACTGGATTTAATTGTTGATTATGCTTCTAAATATTAAAGATTTGACAAATAATAATGCATACTTTATGTATGACGATATTTCGGACATATTTAGAAGCACGTATGTAGATACAATCTTCAAATCTTTGTCGCTTAGTAAGTCATCGTCTTGTGACCAAATGGTTTAGCCGGATATGTGAATACAACTAACTCATCAGCATGAGATTGAGATCTGACGACCTCATTCTGACTTAAACGGTTGTGCTTCGTTGAGACAACATCATCGAAGTATAAAGAACAGAAGTTGACAAGCTCTTCCTTCGTATAGCGTTCAACAATAGATCCCTTTACACGAGCTTTATTTTTTACTTTCTACTTTAATCGACGCATATACATGAAATACATTGATTGGACGGAATTAATTAAGAATATGAGTTATAAATATCATAAAAATGTAATTTGTAGATGATATTACCTCTCAAAAGTATAAATCCACAGATATTGCATCGGTCCTCCAAGTTTAAGTTCATATGCTAGATGAATAGGTAGATGCTCCATCGAGTCAAAGAACCTTAGAGGGAAGATCATTTCGAGATGGCATATTGTAAGCACAATATTTTTCTCCATCTGCTCTACATTACTGTACCTTATAACCATTAAGCATAAATCCTGAAACAAATTTGAAAGTCCGGTCAAGGTATCTATAATTTTTCTGGGTAACATCTCACGAAATGCAATTGGCATCAACTTCTGCATAAATACAGGACAATCTTGACTCTTGAACCCATTAATTTTCAACTGCTCAACCTTATTGCAACGAGATATGTTAGAAGCATATCCATCTGGGAGCTTCAACACATTTAACCACTTGCAAATGTCTTCAAACTATTACTTGGTAAGACAAAATGCAGTTTTAGGTTTTGAATTGTTAGGGTGAAGCCACAATTCTCGCCTGATGTTCAGTGCCTCCAAATCTTTTCATACATTGCCATTGTCTTTTATTTTAACACTCGCATCTAACACGATGTAAAACAAGTTCTCGAATACATTTTTTCTATATGCATGACATCTATACAATGATAGAGTAAAAACGTGACCTAGTACGTAACTCAAACCACATGGGCGAGTGTTTCCAGTTATTAGTCTTTCTGTAGCCTAATGCTCTCAGCTTACTGTGCTTCTTCCCTAACAGTGGAAATGTCAGATCGTTCAACTAACCCAAAACCTCGTTGCCCGACAGTCGACCAACAACCCCCTTCTTTTATGTCTTTATGTTGAACTATTCAGACATCTTTCTGTAATTTTGATCAACATGCAAGAATCTACGAGTAGTCCCAAAGAAGCTAGTTTTCCACTCATGTTGGAGCTGTGTGCTTTGCACAACTCCCATACACACTGGACATGACAGCTTCTCGTGAGTCGACCAACCACTGATCACCCCAAGTGCCGGAAAGTCAGTGATAGTCCACAAAAAGGTTACCTTCATTATAAAATTTTGTTTGATAAATTTATCATACGTTTGGACCCCCATCTCCCACGGTATCTTAAGTTCATCGACTAACGGCCTGAGGTACACGTTTATGTCTTTTGTAGGACTCTTATCTCCCGGTAGTATGAATAAAGTCGAGAACAAATACGGATCTCTCATGCACATTGACAATGGAAGATTATAAGCTACTATGATCACTGACCAAATATAATAGGGTTGGCTAAAATTATTAAATGGGCAGAAACCATCCGTAGCTATGTTGAGCCTCACATTCCTGATTTCCTCCGTAAACTGTGGGAAACTTTCATCAAACTTCTTCCATTTATTTTCATCTACAGGATGACTCAGTTGACCAGGCACGATATTCCTTGTTCTATGCCAACTCATATGCTTAGCAGTGTAGGACGACATAAATAGTCATTGAAGCCTCAATGCAAGAGGAAAATATCGTAAGATCTTCTTAGGAAAATGCTTCTCCTTCCCCCCACGTTTTGTCGCCTTGTACAGAGGCAAGTTGCATATATCACAGAGCAGCTAAGGGAGGGTAAGACATGAGAGAGAATTGAGAGTTGTAGAATGAAAGGACCGACTGGGGGAACTAATATGATTTTAGGTTTTTAATTATTTACGACAGAAATTTTGTTGAAAATAAATCCCTTGAAATTACCTATGCTCGACGAAAGTTCCGTCAAAATATATCCCATTCCGTTGAAAATATGATTGGCGCTAGCTGGTGGGAAAGTTGGCGCCAAGAAATGAATCCTTTCTTCGACGAAATTTCGTCAGGACTATTATGCTTACGACAGAATTATCTTTCACTGAATATTCCATCAGAAATAACCTTATCTCGACGAAAAATATTCCTCCGGAAATAATTTCATCGGAATTAAGTTTTTTCCTTGTAGTGCATACAATTAAAACACAATTATATAAATACTTCGCAATCAAAATTCAAAAATAAAAACACTTAGATATTGAAAACTAGTACAACAAGTCAACAAACACTACGTAAAAAATAAAAAATCAACCAACAATCAATACCCACACACATTACAAGTCTAATAAGTAATACAATTACACCATAAGCTAGTTTACGAGTTATGACGACGAGTCATGGGTACAAAATGACTTAATAACTTAACATGGGCCAGCTACCAACCATGAGCCTTGGCAGCTTGGCATCCAAGGTGTCTCTTTGTCCTTCTCTAGCACTAAGATGCCTAGCCATGGCAACTACACTATAAGCAGCTAAAAATTTCTGGAACTTTGAGGCTGCAGCGAAGCCGCTCAAGATTGTGCCTTCAACATTTGAACTGACACACAAGTCTTCGCAGATAGCCATTTTCTTCTTCCTATCCCAAAGGCATTTCTCCTCTTTGTCAATGCTTGCAGCTGGAAAAACACTACCCTTGTGCACAAGACGCAAAAAAAATAAAAAATAACACACACAAAAAGATGACGAAATTTAGGTTATGGTGAATAGTTGAAGCATCCATCTTAAAATTGTTAAAACTGGAGAGGTCCCTTGAGTATTTACATAGAGTTTTCAAATCAATTTAATCAATGTGGGACTTTAGCTCAATACACTCCCACCCCCCGTCACCCCTTGCACGTTTAAAACACTACTAAAAAAATGGTCGTTTGTGATGGCCAAAATCCATCACAAAAAGTAGGAAAACCATCACGAAAGGTTTACGTGATGGCTTAAAAGCATCATGATGGTCGCTTTCTGATACGCCCATCATGAAAGGTTTTATGTGATGGTTTTGGCAATCACACAAATGCTTAGTGCTTTTGTTATGATTAATACAATCACTTTAACACGTAGTCTATTGTGATTGTCAAAGTCATCACAAAAAAAACAAGACTTTAGGGATCAAATGTAAGAACGTGAATATCTATTTACGTATAATTTATTTCACTGTATTAATTGTATTTATATTAATTGTATCAAATGATACTTATAGGATTTGAACCCTCCCCCCATTTGCAAACTAAATAATGAGTAGTATCACTACACCAAAGCCTAGATCATGATTATAATTTTAAAATAAAATATAAAAGGAAACATATGTGAGTTGATTTACTAAACAAAATTACTTCCACATAAGATTTGGTGATTGCAATGGCAATCACAAATACTCTATAATGATGATAAAATTAGTCATCAATGAGAGCCATCATATATTTTATTATTTTGTGATGGCTTGAAAATTCCATCACAAAATACCTTCTTTTTGTAATTGCAAGTAAAAGTCGTCACAAAAATTTATAATTTTAATGATTGTCACGATCGTCATAAAATATTGTTTTGATTATTTTTTACATTAAAATATATAGTGATAGCTTAAATGCAATCACAAAAAGGGTATCTCTATAAGTGATGACTTAGTGCGTCACAAAAAGAAATTTTATTTTGCGTGAAAAAATTAGTGTGATTGCCATTACCATCACAATTATAATACATCGATGGCAAGATTAGTCATCACTAAGAGCCATCATATATACTATTATTTTGTGATTGCTTAAAAAGTGCATCACAAATTACTATCTTTCGTGATTGTTTTTAAAAACTGTCACAAAGTTCTGTCACGTATTCTTATTTTTCTAGTAGTGAAAAAACGTAATGAAAGACGTCGAATAGTGAACAAATACTGACAGGTTATAATCTCATGCAATATTTCTCCTTCTCCTTTTGGGTTAATCAGGCAAGCTTTTTCAAAGCTTGAAGTTTCCAATATTTATCTCTACTAATATCAATAACAAGCAGTCCCATGGAAGTATCTCACTTGTTCTAGCTAGGAATTTGGGAGGTAGTTGGTCCACAAGTAACACAGGAAAAACTGAAGCACCAAACTGCATCATCAGACGCAACATTTTTTGTTTGAAGTTGGCAAAGTGTTGCACTCCCGAGTTCATTGAATTTTTAACCCGATAAGAAATGTCTATTGGTTACCATGCAAAATACAAGAAGCAGAAATGCATGTATTTACAAGTACATAGAAAGTAATATTGAGCAAGTTATCGCTCAATAACAATAAATAAGCGCCATATTAACGTCCAAAAACTCCTACTATGTCTTACTTTTGCTAGCAACTACAAGTGAGAGTAACTTATCCATACAAAATAAATAAATAAATGGAATAAAAATAAAAGTAAAAATAAAAATTTTACCGTATGGTTCTTGGCCCAGCGATAACACTTGCCTTGTGATTCCATGAGATGAAGGGTTCGATTCTTTGAGTATGTGAGTGTGCAAAAATTAGCAAACTTGATCTTAATATATGGGATTTGATTTCATTATATCATAGTGGGCATTTCTTCGTTTAGGGCCAAATCGCTATGGTATCTGGTTCAGGGTCTATTTGATAAAAAGTTACATATGCGTTAATGTTGATCTTGATCTTGTTATGAACCTTAAAGGAAATTATATATTTATATTTATATGAACTTATCTCTCAGTAATTGATTTGTCAAGGCTAGTACTTGGTACTATGTTCTTAAGACAATTATGCCCTCCGTATGTTGCTTAGAGTTGATAGCACTTGTCTTTCAGGATACAATGGCACTGTATACTTTTGTAGCACTACAAAAAGTATACTCTACGAACCAAAAGAAATGCTTAAATGCTTGAACGAATGAATGAATTTGAAGTTTTTCCCCTCCTATATATTTATAGGAGGGGTTGGTGACCCTTCAGATGGGTACCTAGCCCTTGAAAAGTCATGTGATGCTACTGAAAGGGCATATATGGCAACTTTTGGTCAAAACGACGTAGTTTTGATCATTTACAGAATATGTGCAACTATTCGGACCCATAAAACGATGTAATTTTAGGCTTAGTAGAAAAGGAGCGACAAAAACGACGTAGTTTTGGGCCGCCTGTTCAGACTAATACCCTTTCGGTAGATACCGCTTCTCAAAATAACACAATTTTGATAATATAATAAATACCGCTTCTGAAAACGACATAGTATTGGCAATAAAATTTATACAGGACCCACGTGCCCGATCCGTGGCAGCCAGTTGGGTCGGCGTGGCAATACAAGATGTAGGTTCAAACCTAGCCTTGGCTAGGTCCTCTCCCTTCCACAAAAGTGGGGTGCCCCTTGGAGCCCAAACCCAAGAGCACTTTCCTTGTATATAAACATATTAAAATTTTAATTCCTAACATATGTGGGACTTGATTTTTCCCACATGTATTTATTATCTTTTATCATTTCCAAGTGGGATCTTTGGGAGTTAATATCTCATTCATTACTCCATGAATTTGAGCTTCAAAATACTTAATTTAATCTACTCATGGAGTAAAATACATTAATATATGGAATCATTAAAAATAATTAATGACACCCACATTAATTTAGACTTAAATTCCAACAAATCTTCCCTTAACACGATCAGGGCAATTCAACGTATGAGGAGATGATATGGGATATGGCCACCAAAAGCAAATGGCAGCGGATTAAATGGCACTAAGAAAGATCAGAGATTAAAAAAATGGCACCCAAAAACATTTTTTTTAATCTTTTCATGAGGTATCTAAAGTCTCATTTTTCATGAAGACTTGAGATATCTTCACGTTTTTATTAATCTTTGATAGTAAGACTTAAGATATCTATTAAAATTTAAGAACAAATAATATTACAATCACACAGATATTATATGAAAGACCGAAAAGTAAGAACACGCGATATACCCAGGTTCATTAATTTGGCTAGTCTTACTTATCTGATGTATTCATTAGATGTTTCACACACACCCAACAATATTTTTATAGTAACTAGAAAACCCTAGCTGCTATAACATGAGTCCAAACACATGAGACCCAATACATTAGTAAAATTCAAGATCATGCTACTAATAAATCCCCAATCCCCTACTACCATGTCGTAGTGGTCATTCGTCGAACCCGCGGAAGTATAAGTCAATCCCAATAATATCTTCACAAAAAGAGTAAAGAATAAAGACTATAAAATGGCACAATTACGACAACTTTATCATCATAATTTCATTATTGTAACAACCCGATATTTTCAATATAATTAAAGCAGAAATTTTGCGTATAATTTTTTTATTATTATTTTAAAAGATGAGGATTTGTAAAAGATAATGTGTATATGTATTTATGTGGTAAGTAAAAATATATTTATTACATGAATTATTACAAATAATTTTAATTTAGAATTATTGCTCATTATAAATTATATTCTTAAAATAATTATTTTTATAGTAAAAATGTTTTTATTAATTAATTTACATGAAAATATGATTTTATATTATTTAAATAATATATGAAATGGTTATTAGAATTATTATAATAATTATTTTCTTTTATTATATGAATTTAAATTATAATAATTAAGTTAATTATTTTAACTTAATTAATAAAGGTATATATGCCGAGATAAATCGAGATATGGAATCCAAAACCCTAATTATGGATTTTGATCATGGAATGAGAATAATAATATAATATTAATATTATATTATTTATATTACAAATCTTTATAAATATGTATTGTGTATGTTTCATGATTTGTTAATGGTTATTCTATTTTAATGCATCATGACCAAGCCCCTAGCATTAAATTGTGAAACCCTAATTTAAAACTCCATTATGAGTTCGAGAATGTTTTGTAATTGTATTATCATGATTAAGGATAAGAATTATGGAATTTAAAAGTTAATTAGAAAAACCCTAATTTTTGAAACCCTAATTAATATTTATAAACCCTAGTATTAATTGGTTTAATTCTAATTTAAAAACTCAAACTAGAGTTTATGGTTGGTAAGAAATTGAGTTATATGATTAATGTTAATTTAGATATTAATCATTATTATTTGGAAACTCTAATTGTTAGAAAATTTAATAGCTAATTACAAACCCTAATTGATAACCCTAATTTGCTAAGTGTAAACCCTAATTTAAAGGCCGAATGCCAGTTTAAGACTGTTATGTAATCATGTTAATGTGATTTATGATCGGTGTTTTAAATATTACCTAATTAGGGAGAACCCTAATTTTCAAAAACCCTAATGTTTTTTTTATATAAACCCTTATTATTTTATTTTTTTTAAATTATAAACCCTAATTTGATTAAGGTAAACCCTAATCGCTAAAGTGGGAAGTGTAATGCTAATTAGTGTCTCTTAAACCTAATTAGCAACGTGCTAAGTAATTAAAAACCTAATTGATTAAGAAACCCTAATTACATTTTTTTTTTGGAAACTAAATTGTTATTTATTTTTAAATCCTAATTTTGGAAATCCTAAACTTTTGCTAAAATGGCTCAAACCCTAAACCAAACCCTAAACCCTAAGTGTTTGACAAGTTACCAAAATGCCATTAAAATTATAATCCAAATGACATGTTTACCCTTTTGTGCATTATTGAGGCTATATGTAGGTTTTGACATTAGGGAAGGTTGGTGACCAAATCCAACCACCCCATGTGACAAAATCTCGATGAGATCGACCCCTTTGCCACATCAATACATTGTATACAAGTGATATATATTGAATTAGAGAGAGAAAAGTCCTTTATTAGTCTCATTTGTACACAAACTCCTTACCAACTCTCTCTCTCCCAAGACTCACGAAATTGTATAGCATTTCAGTCCCATAAACAAGCCCTACTATTCCCATAAACAAATCAGTAGCCAAGATTCAAGAAATTCTTCATAAAGGTATAAAACCCTATTCAAAAATTTGACTTTTAATCTTGTGTTAGATGTTAAGTTTTTTGTGTTATATATTTATTATGGAGTCTAAATAAGTGGTCTGGGTTGGTATCTTGTAGATCCATAACATCTAAGTAGACGAATTTGAAGATTTTAAGAATCTGGAAATTTTTAATTTTGAGTCTGACAGTCAAATTTCAGTCATCATAGATCTTTGTATTTTATGTGTTTTTGTTGTTTAAGTGTTTGATTTTGTAGTCTAGTATGAGATCTTTCATCTGGTACAAGAATCAAAGTCGGGTCTGTTGTATATTTGAAGTTATGATCGGTCAAAGTTCGTTGACCCAAGACGATCGAGTGATTTCAAATTTCGTAAATCGCTTTTTCAACATCTGACAATACATTTGAAAGCTTTGATCTGTCAGTTGGTTATGTGTTTTGATGTTGTTATTTTGACTGGTTTATAGTCTGTCATGTGTTCTTCAGTTTCATATTCCTAGATCACTTTGATAATCAACATACTAACATTAATCTATGGTCAAAGTAGCCTTCTCGATCAGATTTGAAGTTTCTGGAAGTTCCAGAAATAGGATGAACACCATTTCTGACATGGGTTGACCGGGCTCTATCATGTGATTCTGATGTTGTTTTTCCCGATCTAATGATGCATAGTTTTACTCGGTTATGTAGACTACAACTATAAGCTAATCGATCACCATAAAAACCCGTATAAATTTAAGTCACATAGTGTTTACTTTCGGAATCATCTCGGGTTTCGGGTTACCCGGAAAATCCGCAAACGATTCGACAATGATTTTAAAGGCCTAGATCTTGCTGTTAACTTGTTGTGTGACCAAAGTGGAAGTTGATAATTGTAGTACTACATGTTTACTACACGATTGAAGTCTTAGATTTCCCATAATAAGCATGAACATAAAATTACAAATGGTCAAAGTTGACCCCTCGAAAGATTGACACATCAAAGTGTTATTGGCTCAACAACACCTAAGATGACGATTGTCGTCGCCAAAGGATTTAAATTATGATAAAGATATATTATTTTCTGAAAATTAATTAATTTAATTAAATAATTAGTAATAAATAGTTTTTAATTATAACAAATACAAAATAAATTATTAAAAATTATTTTAAGGTTAGAAAATTATATTTTAATTATTTTAAATATATTTCATAAATATTTAATATTTTGGAATATTAAAAGTATTTAATTTATTTAATTATAATATTAAATAAATTATTTAAAAATGATTTTAATACATGAAAAATTATTTAAAATTATATTATGGTATAAGAAAATAATTTAAGTTATTTTTGATAACTTTTAATATTTTGTGATGAATTTCATTAATTAATTTAATATTAATGATAATTAAGTTATTTATTTAATATATTAAATAAATTATGAAAAATAGAATTAATGATTTAAAATTATAGAAAAATTATTTTAAATGAAAATAAATAGTTTAAAAATATTTTAAGTTATAAAATATAACTTTCCATATTTAAAGGTAAATTTCATTAATTATTTACTATTAATGATATTAGAATTATTTAATAATTATATTAAATAAATTAGTTTAAAAATGATTTTAATATTATAAAAATCATTTAAAATGAAAATAAAGTGTTTAAAGATATTTTAAGTTATAAAATATAACTTTTAATATTTAAAGGATAATTTCATTAATAATTTAATATTAATGATATTAATTTAATAATAAATGATATTAAATTTATTTAATAATTATATTAAATAAATAGTTTAAAAATGGTTTTATCTATTTAAAAAATTATTTAAAAGGAAATAAATGAATTAAAAATATTTGAAGTTATAATTAATGACTTTTAATATTTTGATAGATAATCTTGATTATATTTTAATATTAATGATAATTATTTAAAGATGATTTTAAATGTTTTAAAAATTATTTAAGTGGTAATATTAATACTTTAAAAGTATTTTAAGTTATTATAAATAACTTTAATATTTTGGCAATGGTTTCATTAATAGTTTAATATTAATTTAATATTAATGATAATAGAATTGTTTAATATTTAAATTATTTAATAATGATTCCGGTGTTTAAAAATGCGTGATAAAAGATAATAAATGTTTAAAAATTATTATAAGTCATTTAAAAATAATATGACTGTTACTTAAATAGTCTAAATAGATATTGAACTTCGATATAGAGTCTTAGACTCGATAATTACCCGATAAAGCCGTCGGTACACCGACATGTTTCAAAAATTGATCTAGACTTAGATAATTTGATTAAATACTTATTTATTTGTGATTCAATGGTTGTGAAATATGTGTGATAATGTGATTAGGTTATGTGCTGACTGCAATAAGCAGTGCTATGTGTTATAGTATGTTATTCTAATTGATCAAATGATCTTATTAATGATAGGTTTCGGTATAAAAGATAAAACTAAGTTGCATAACTGTAAGCAGCAGACCAAGCAAGTATCTTACATTTGCATTTTTTTTATGCAATGGACATGAGTAAGAAGTTTCAGAATTATATTATTATTATGCTATATTATTAACCCTATTGTGATATATTCTATATCCGATCATTGTTTATCAACATGTTAGTATATGATAATTCAGATATATATATTCTGTTCGTTAATTTCTATATATGGTTATACAAGTGTCCCCACTTGGATAATCATTGTATTTAATCACATGTTGATATATATATATATATATATATATATATATATAAGTAGTCTAAGCTATTTGATCAGCTAGACACAAATTTCGAAATGTCGTTGAATATAATAAAAACCTTTTTGTATCCAATCAAATTGTTTTGATTCGGATTCCAGTCTAAGTATGAACATCCCGATCACGGGAAAACTTTTATGCGCCCAAGGCGGACAGAGTGAACGATCCTATCGTTCTTGTAATATAGTATTGATCAATACAGGGTCCATAGGATGTACATCCTCGTGCCCGTAAGCTATGACAGTTTGCAGATGAATTTCTGTCTAACCTTATCGAAAATTTAAAATAATGTTCATAGTATGTCGACTACCCTATATATAGTCTATACGTAGTTTCACAAATTTGAGATAGAATTGTTATGTTATTATTATCGGTTCAGTTTACTTCACAACTATAAATTCGTTGTAGAAGTGATGTACAAAGAAAACATTTATTTCTTTCAGCTAATTATATTTATAATTGTTATTACTTGATGGGAACCCAAATGCTCACCCTTGCTTAATTTAAATGTTTTCAGATAAGTGTGAACAGCTAGAAGGTTCGGCCAAGAACAAATGAAAAGGAAAGCAAACAGAATAGGTTTAATGATATCTTTTGTAATAGTTAGACTGTATTAAGATAATGATATGTATTATATATCATGTAAAGAATATAGTAAAGGTTACGTACTTGGGATTATACTCTGATAAATGTAAGTTAATTTTGATATTTATATTATTGTTATTAGTATTAGTATTATTCCGCACATAGAAATGGTATCTTGAAGAACCGAGTTCGGGTTTTAAGTACCCGAGTTTGGGCTCTTTACAAGTTGGTATCAAAGCTTAGGGTTAAAAACCTTAGGTGGGTTAGACCTTAGGCTATAACCTTGGAACAAAGGGAAAAGTTGAAAATACAATTAACTCATATAGAGTTTAAAAAGGAGATGAATTGAATTAGTTCATCGTCAAACAAAATAAAAGTTAACTTGTATAAAGCCATTATTTGTTGTATGTATATATTAGTTGATAATCAGGATAACTTAAGTGTGTATATGTCAGATAGAAAAGGATTAGGATACTCTCAAATCATAAAGAATAAGTCAATCTCCATAATTGAGCCAATATCAAAGCCAATAGCTGAAATAGAGGCTCACATTGAAAGCTACCTCAATGAGGTGGTTATTTTGAAAAGTATAGTACTTGGGAATTCGAAACGATAGTATGGATCGATAGGTAAAGTATAGTTAAAGAATATGTGGTCAATGTCGAGTTCTTAAACTCATATGTTTGTGGTGAGTTCTTAAACTCATAATGTATGGTAAGTTGGATGAACTAGGTATAGTTAGGTGTGAATGGATTATTGAGGATAATGGGAATAGACAGATTACTAAGCAATTGATCTTTAGGGGAGGCATAAGAAATAAGTGTTATTAGTATTACTTGAATAGGTATAACTCTGCAAACTTCACCTCGTCTTTGGGACAAATCATGTTGTTTTGTTCCATCGATAAACTCCACCTCCTTCATATGACGAATACTTTCGTGAAAGTACTTGTCATTGAATAGTTTTCAAATATTTCCCAAGACATGCCGAAAAGCGGTGGTGGTCTGGTATGCTTCATGAGACTCCCACCAAGAGATCCGCCTCACCATGGAACATAAATGTGGCGAATGGAACCTTCTGTTCCTCCGTGAATCCCAAGACATCGAATATCTTGATAATTTGTTTGACCCACATTTCTGCATTGATCGGATCCGGCTTTCCCTAAAATTCTGGTGGTCCCAACTCTTTGAACTGCTTGGGTGTAACAAGCCGCGCATTGCTAGCATTTCCACCCGTATTTTGTGCATGAGTCTCCCTCATCTGTTTTTGCATAAACTGTAAAAAGCTTCTAAACATCCCAGCATTCATCATTTGTTCGGTAGCGTTGTTTACAGGAGGAATATTGCCTTCCTGTTGCACGTTCCCCTGGGTGGTGATCAAAGGTGTCTCCACGGTCTGATTCACTCCATTATTAACGTTCTCAACTTCCATTCTTAAATATTGCCATAAAACAAGGGTTAATTGTCATGCAACATATTATCCTTATATTCTGACCGACCAATTAAATACCAAATAAACTTAGGTAGGTCATACTAGTGAAGGAATTCCCCGTCTCTCCCCTCCTAGTTCTTGTCTCACATCTCAGCCAGGGATCATATCCCTAAGCTTTGATACCAACTGTGACGCCCCCAAAATAGGTATACATCACCCATTCTGAGTCGCCAAATACATGGTACAAAAACAAATACAACTTCAGTAATATAATTGTCGTGCAAAATACGACAACGCCTATACTGTAAGTTTGAATACAAATATTGTATACTAGAGAGTATACAAACTCAAAAAGAGTCCTCATTACAATTATTCAAACACTATTTTACAGAAATAGTGAGGACTGCTAAAACATCTTTCTAGAACCATCACTCCGTACCCCGACTAGATCCTGCTATATTTTCACCTCCTGAGAAAAATGGAACAAAAAGGAAAAGGGTGAGCTCAACTAACCCAGTAAAGAATATTATGACTAAGATAATATACAACAAATTATCGTTAGTCTTCACGAGAGGAAAAATCGATAAAATATAATAGATAACAAGTTTTAGATCAACAACTGCGCAATGAATAAAGAATTCATTAGAAGAGTCAAGTAGAGAAAGAATTCTACTATCTTCTAAGATTTAAAAGTCCATCATCAATATTTTATCCCTGTAACATCAATCAATATACATCTTGAATCAAATATTCATCTTTGCACTATGAGCCAAAGATATTCATTTGTATCACCAATTGGTCATGTTCATCTCAACACTGCTCATCTTGCACTACGGGCCAAAGATATTCATTAGGTAATCATTCATCTTTGCACTCTGTGCCAAAGATATTCATTCATATCATCATTTAGGATCGAGGATGATGAAAAATATTTTAAAGAAAACGAATCCGGTGAGATAAAAGATCAAAATTAAGGATTCAGACATACGGTTTATCCAAGTTCAATAATATTCGAAATAACCAATTTTGAAGCAAAATTCAAAAATAATGATCAAACCATGGATACAATCAAATATAGTAACCATAATAGACAACTTGGACAAAAGAAGAAAATTTTATTTTTCTATTGAATAGTGTCAGTATTCATGAATAAGGCCGTGATACGTGAATAGTAACTCAGACACAAAAAGTTCTAAATTTGATAAAAGTTCATACCAACATTTCTAAGATAATGATATTGAAGAAAATATCATTTTAAGAAGAATATAACACCCTTACCTCAAAATATCAAGATTACGACCGGAATATCAGATATAAGGTGAAGGAAACTTCAGATCGATGAATAGAAACTCACAAAGTATCTAAATACTCACAAAATACACTCAATAATCTAGAGAAAGAAAGAGAGAAAACTTGTTTCGGTGTGATTTTCAATTCTAACTTAGCCTCTATTTATAGGAAAATGTTAAGACAAAGCGGACTTAACTCAAGAAACGGTGGCTTTTACCGCTACATTATTCCCACCCACCACATTTGAATAAAAATCTCAAAGCACATTTTTACCAATCAAAAGTGGGGCCCACCAATTCTAGAATTTTCCACCAAAATCATTTATAACCTAATTTCGAATCGATTCGCCTCTTAAAATTCATAACAAATCATACGTTCATTTTTAACGGTTCAAAATTTGTGAACATATACTCAACTTATATATGTATAACATATCCAAAAATCACAACGATCCAACAGTCGGATTAAAAATTATAACTCCTGCAATATATCTCAAAAACCACTGGTTTGATTTTTAATACCTCCAATCCGACAAAATACTGATAAAACACCTCAACATTAATTCCTTCATTTATAACCACATAAATAAATCCATCATTTATATCCACATAAAATAAATATTTCCTTATCATATAAATCAATAATTAATTATTCACAAATAATATTACAGAATCACAATAATGACAACCAGGCAGTTCCCAGGAAAGAGGGGGCTTTCCGATAAAGATTCTCCTTATTGGCGCGCAATTAGGTGACCAAACCTCTCCTTGACAGAACATTCTAGACATTGCCAATAATTCTATCTAATAATATTATTCCAAATAATATGAATTATTGATCTGATAATGGAGATGATGTGCAGTGATAATTATTGAAACAACAATAATATAAATATCAACGTAGCAATTATTGAATCAATAAAATAAAATATTGAACAGTAACTACTGTGACAATTATTGAGTAGTGCCTTCTTACTTAAGTATCAATAATTCAACAATACTGCTGTAATAGGTGTGCTCATTGTGCAACAACGCCAGACATCGTATTTTAACCCACGGGTATTCAACAATGTTAACGGTGAATAACTACGCTGATTATTCAATTTTGTCGTTTTCTTCATCCAAGCGAGTTATCCGTTATGGGCCCACAAATAATGTATTTGTCGTTACTAATATTCCCCGACGGTAAAGAATATTTCACGACCAAACGAATATTCCCTGATAACAATAAATATTATATAACCACTTGCTTATTTTGAAAATTTGCACATTTCACCCATAACCAAAGTATTATATCAAATTAATATCTTATTATTCACAATAATAAATAAAGAAAATTTGATTTTATTCGTTAAAAAGTTGGGGTCTTACAACCCTGGTATGTATAGGTTTTAAAACGGTGATTCCGGTGACGGAATCTTTATAAGGGAGGGTGAATATAACAACCCGATATTTTCTATATAATTAAAGCAGAAATTTTGCGTATAATTTTTTTATTATTATTTTAAAAGATGAGGATTTGTACAAGATAATGTGTATATGTATTTATGTGGTAAGTAAAAATATATTTATTACATGAATTATTACAAATAATTTTAATTTAGAATTATTGCTCATTATAAATTATATTCTTAAAATAATTATTTTTATAGTAAAAATGTTTTTATTAATTAATTTACATGAAAATATGATTTTATATTATTTAAATAATATATGAAATGGTTATTAGAATTATTATAATAATTATTTTATTTTATTATATGAATTTAAATTATAATAATTAAGTTAATTATTTTAACTTAATTAATAAAGGTATATATGCGAGATAAATCGGATATGGAATCCAAAACCCTAATTATGGATTTTGATCATGGAATGAGAATAATAATATAATATTAATATTATATTATTTATATTATTGTCTTTATAAATATGTATTGTATATGTTTCATGATTTGTTAATGGTTGTTCAGTTTTAATGCATCATGACCAAGCCCTAGCATTAAATTGTGATACCCTAATTTAAAACTCCATTATGAGTTCGAGAATGTTTTGTAATTGTATTATTATGATTAGGATAAAAATTATAGAATTTAAAAGTTAATTAGGAAAACCCTAATTTTTGAAACCCTAATTAATATTTATAAACCCTAGTATTAATTGGTTTAATTCTAATTTAAAAACTCAAACTGGAGTTTATGGTTGGTAAGAAATTGTGTTATATGATTAATGTTAATTTAGATATTAATCATTATCATTTGGAAACTCTAATTGTTAGAAAATTTAATAGCTAACTAGAAACCCTAATTGATAACCCTAATTTGCTAAGTGTAAACCCTAATTTAAAGGTCGAATGCCAGTTTAAGACTGTTATGTAATCATGTTAATGTGATTTATGATCGGTGTTTTAAATATTACCTAATTAGGGAGAACCCTAATTTTCAAAAACCCTAATGTTTTTTTATATAAACCCTTATTATTTTATTTTTTCTAAATTATAAACCCTAATTTGATTAAGGTAAACCCTAATCGCTAAAGTAGGAAGTGAAATGCTAATTAGTGTCTCTTAAACCTAATTAGCAACGTGCTAAGTAATTAAAAACCTAATTGATTAAGAAACCCTAATTACATTTTTTATTTTGGAAACTAAATTGTTATTTATTTTTAAATCCTAATTTTGGAAATCCTAGACTTTTACTAAAATGGCTCAAACCCTAAACCCTAAACAAAACCCTAAGGGTTTGACAAGTTACCAAAATGCCATTAAAATTATAAGCCAAATGACATGTTTACCCTTTCGTGCATTATTGAGGCTATATGTAGGTTTTGACATTAGGGAAGGTTGGTGACCAAATCCAACCACCCCATGTGACAAAATCTCAGCAGATCAGCCCCTTTTGTCAGCCCAATACATTGTATACAAGTGATATATATTGAATTAGAGAGAGAAAAGTCCTTTATTAGTCTCATTTGTACACAAACTCCTTACCAACTCTCTCTCTCCCAACACTCACGAAATTGTATAGCATTTCAGTCCCATAAACAAGCCCTACTATTCCCATAAACAAATCAGTAGCCAAGATTCAAGAAATTCTTCATAAAGGTATAAAACCCTATTCGAAAATCTAATTTTTAATCTTGTGTTAGATGTTAAGTTTTTTGTGTTATATATGTATTATGGAGTCTAAATAAGTGATCTGGGTTGGTATCTTGTTGATCCATAAAATCTAAGTGGACGAATTTGAAGATTTTAAGAATCTGGAAATTTTTAATTTTGAGTCTGACAGTCAAATGTCAGTCATCATAGATCTTTGTATTTTATGTGTTTTTGTTGTTTAAGTGTTTGATTTTGTAGTCTAGTATGAGATCTTTCATCTGGTACAAGAATCAAAGTTGGATCTGTTGTATATTTGAAGTTATGATCGGTCAAACTCAGATTGACCGTAAGATGATTAAGTGATTTCAAAATTTCGTAAATCGTTTTTCAACATCTGACAATATATTTGAAAGCTTTGATTTGTTAGTTGGTTATGTGTTTTGATGTTGTTATTTCGACTGGTTTATAGTCTGTCATGTGTTCTTCAGTTTCATGTTCCTAGATCACTTTGATAATCAACATACTAAAATTAATCTATGGTCAAAGTAGCCTTCTCGATCAGATTTGAAGTTTCTGGAATTTCCAGAAATGGGATGAACACCATTTCTGACATGGGTTGACCGGGCTCTATCATATGATTCTGATGTTATTTTTCCCGATCTGATGATGCATAGTTTTACTTGGGTATGTTGACCTTATCTGTTTAAAGATACTTGCTTTTGATGTGATTTTAGGGATTGATTGGTTAACTACTCATCATGCCAAAATTGATTGTCTTCGTAAGGTTGTTAGTTTTCATATTCCTAACCAACCTGTTGTACGAATTCAAGCAATTAAACCATTAAAATCAATCACTGTTATATCTAATCATAAAGCTATTCGTTTATTGAAAAAAGGATGTCAAGCTTTCTTAGCCCATATTATGGATTTGAATAAAGACACGTCAAATTTGAATAATATTCATGTTGTTATTGACTTTCCGACGTATTTCTGAAGAACTTCCGATTACACCCCGTAACGTGAAGTTGAATTCTTTATTGATCTTGAACACGTACAAAGCCCATTTCTAAAACCCCATATCCAATGGCTCCTATTGAACTTCAGGAGTTAAAGGTCCAACTACAGGAGTTGTTGGACATCGGTTTTATTCGTCCTAGTACATCTCCTTGGGGTGCTCCTATTTTATTCCTAAAGAAGAAAGACGGGAGTATGCGACTTTGTATTGACTATCGAGAATTGAACCATGTCACTATCAAGAATAGGTATCCTCTACCTCGTATTGATGACTTGTTTGACCAGTTGCAAAGGGCACAATTTTTTCAAAGATCGATCTTCGTTCTGGATATCATCAGCTGAAGATTAGAACTAAGGATATTCCAAAGACTGCCTTTAGAACACGGTACGGGCATTATGAATTCTTAGTCATATCTTTTGGATTGACTAATGCTCCTGCGGCTTTCACGGATATGATGAATCGAGTATTCAAGGAATATTTGGATCAATTCTCTGTTGTCTTTATTGATGGCATCCTCATATATTCCAAAAGTTGTGAAGATCATGAGCACCATTTGAAGCTGGTACTCCAAAGGCTTCGTGAAAACAAGCTTTATGCCAAGTTGAAGAAATGAGAGTTCTGGCTTGAGGAAGTAGCATTCCTTAGGCACGTGGTGTCGAAACATGGAGTATCTGTTAATCCGGCGAAGATTGAAGCAATACAAAGTTGGGAGCAACCGAAGTCGGTGGATGAAATCACGTAGCTTTTTGGGCTTATTTGGTTATTATCGGAGATTCGTGGAAGGGTTTTCTCGAATCGCTACTCCATTCTTGACTAACTCGGAAGGATACAAAATTCGTTTTGGAGCGAAGAATGCGAGAAGAGTTTCCAAGAGCTTAAGAGGAGACTCATTTGGCACCTATTCTAACAATACCATCCGCATGCGGATGGATTTGTTATCTCAAAGTGATGCTTGGTGCAAAGGGTTAGGATGTGTTCTCATGCAACGTGGGAAAGTCATAGCCTATGCCTCGCGACAACTTAAAGAGTATGAGAGGAATTATCCTACTCATGATCTAGAGTTAGCGGCCCGATCGTTTTCGCTTTAAAGATCCGGAGGCACTATCTATATGGGGAGAAAGTGGAGATATATTCAGACCATAAAAGCCTCAAATATTTCTTCACGCAAAAGGAACTCAACATGCGACAACGACGTTGGCTCGAGTTGTTGAAAGATTACGACCACACTATTCAATACCATCCTGGAAAAGCGAACGTGGTAGCTGACGCGTTGAGTAAAAGATCATATGCAGGAATGAGTGTGATGATGTCAAGTATACGCATAGAGCCAACTTTAATAGAAAAGGTTAAGGTTGCTCAAGCCACCGACCCGGAGCTGATGCGTATGAAGAAGAAAGTACAAGAAGGTGCTATTCCGGAAGCGAGAATTGATGAGGAAGGAATACTTCGAGTCCACTCCAGACTTTGTGTTCCTAACGACTCTGATTTGAAGTACAAGATTATGATGGAGGCACACAATACACCATTTGCAATCCATCCTGGAAGTACTAAAATGTATCGTGATCTTCGACATACATTTTGGTGGAACAATATGAAGAGAGAGATTGCAAAGTTTATCTCGATGTGTTTAACTTGTCAACGTGTAAAGGCAGAGCATCTAGTACCTAAGGGTCCATTGCAACCACTTGAGATTCTGAAATGGAAGTGGGAACACATTACCATGGATTTACGTTCACGTCTTCTTCCTACGGTTTCTCAAGGCATCAATGCGATTTGGGTTGTTGTTGATAGATTAACCAAGTCGCGCTCATTTCTTGCCGATACGGAGACTTATTCCTTGAACGTCTTGCTAGTATATATGTAGATGAGATTGTGAGGTTGCATGGCATGCCAAGATCCATAGTTTCGGATCGTGACCCAAGATTCACTTCAAGATTTTGGGTTAGCTTGTAAAAAGCTATGGGCACGCAGATTACGATTGATTCGGTTCGCATACCATCCTCAAAGCAGACGGACAATCGAGAGAGGACTATTCAAACTCTTGAAGATCTATTAAGACTCGTGTCCTAGACTTCAAGGGCGGTTGGGATAAGTATTTACCATTGGTGGAATTCTCCTACAACAACAGATTATCGTGCAAGTATAGGTGTGGCTCCATTTGAAGCATTATATGGACGAAAGTGTCGCTCTCCAATATGTTGGGGACGAGGTGGGTGAAGCAACATTGTTGGGACCCGAGTTAATACGTATGACTATAGAAAAGATCCAAATGATTCGACAACGTATACAAAGCAAGACAAGATCGACAAAAGAGTTATGCGGATCTTCATCGAAAGGACGTGGAATTTAGTATAGGGGATCATGTATTGTTGCGAGTTGCTCCATGGAAGGGAGTTACAAGATTTGGGAAGAGAGGAAAGCTCAATCCACGATTTATTGGTCCATTTCAAATTCTTGACCAAGTAGGAAATGTAGCCTATAGACTCGCGTTACCTCCGAGTATGTCTCGTGTTCATAATGTGTTTCACATATCTGTACTTCGTAAATATGTGAAAGACCCGAACCACGTTATTGAGTTAGAACCGGACGAGATAGCCGAAGACTTAACGTATGAGGAGGTACCTGTTAAGATCTTGGATAGAAAGGAGCATGTCCTACGCACAAAGGTCATACCACAAGTTAAAGTTTTGTGGAGGAACCATGCTATTGAAGAAATGACCTGGGAGTTAGAAACAGAAATGAAAGCGAGGTATCCTCACCTTTTCAAAACACCAGGTACGTACGTCAATTTCGAGGACGAAATTTCATAAGGAGGGGAGGTTGTAAGACCCCAACTTATTATAAATGAAATTTAATTTCCTCTATTTATTATTTTGAAATAGTAAGGGTTGATTTGATTAATGTGGATAGTTATAGGTAAAATACGCAAATATTTCAAATAAGCAAGTGGTTATAGAATATTCGTTTGGTCGTGGAATATTAAATCTTTGTCGGGGAATATTCATACATGACAAGCGATGACCATGTGTGGGCCCCATAACTGAAAGCGATTGGATGAAGAAAGCGACAAATATAAGTTGTTTAAAAATAACGGCGTAGTTATTACAGATTATCTTGTTAAAATACTACGATTGGTTTAAAAAACACAGTGGCATGCGATATTGCACCAATTATTGATTCTTACGTAAGAAGGCACTACTCAATAATGGTTACGATAATTACCGCTCAAGATATTTTATTTTATTGATTGCTGCGTTGATATTTTATATTGATGTTGTTTCAATAATTGTCATTACACAGTATTTTCATTATCGAAGCAATAATTCATATTATCTGAATAATATTATTAGATAACATTATTGGGAATGTCTAGAAAGTTCTGTCTAAGGAGAGGTTTGGTCACCTAATTGTGCGCCAGTAAGGAGAAATTCTTATTGGAAAGCACCCTCTTTCCTGGGAACTGCCTGGTTGTCAATATTGTGATTCTGTAATATTATTTGTGAATAATTAATTATTGATTCATATGATGAAGAAAATATTGATTTTATATGGATATAGATGGAGAAAATTTTTAATGTGACAATTGTTGAAAATTGAAATTTTATCTTTTCCTGATAAAATAATTCATTTAAATATATTATTATATTTTAATAATATAATAATGATGATATTTTTACGATGAATGTGGGATATATGAGTATATGTGGAGGAGGAGTATTTTTGTTATCAAAAATATTTAAAGCATGTTTTATAAATTGGACCCCATTTCTTGACTAAAATTTGATTATAGCTGTAAAAATCGGTAGTTTGTGGATTTCGGGCAATTTCATTTGGAATTTGGAAAAACTTTCTTACAGTAAAATTGTAGAGAATTGAATTTTCTATAAAAACTCACGAGATTCAAATTTTACGATAAAGGGTTATTTATTATGAATTATTGAAGTTAAAACTCAAATAATTAATTTTGGAAGTTTAAAATATTTTAAGTAACAAAAGCGTTTTTTTTTATTTTGGTGTGTTTCACGTGTGTGTGGAAGGAGCTGAATTCAGATTCTTGGTGCGTAGGAAGTTGTGGAAAAAATAATAATAATATTAAATTAAATTTTTCGCTTTGGTGTTCTAAGCATTTTCTATAAATAGGTGCTTAGGTTAGAATTGAAAATCACACAGAAGCTCAAGTTTTTCTCTCTATATTATCGAGTTTATTCTTGTGAGTATTTTGAGTATATTTTGAGTATTGCTATAGTGTGCAAGTTCAAGTCATAGCTTATATCAGGTGTTTCAAATTTAAAAGTACCGATCTTTCGAGGTAAGGGATATTATTTTTTCGTAATGATATTATTTCTTCAATATCATTATCTTTGAAATATTGATCTGAAGTTTTTATTAAATTTGGAACTTTTGGTATCGGAGTTACTATTCACGTATACGACATTATCCACACGAAAGCGACAATTATTCACGAATACGTCACTATTCATCGAAAAATGAAAATTTTCCCTTTTCGTCTAAAATATCTATTGTGAATACTAGCTTTGATTGTATCCATGTTTTGATCATTCTTGAATTTTATACCACTATGATTATTTTTGAGGTATTTTTGGACATGGATAAAATAAAGTACGAATCCTTAATCCTTAATCCTTGTCATTTTGTTTCACTGGATTCGTTTCTTTAAAAATATTTTTCATCATCCTCAGTCCTAAATGATGATATTATTGAATATCTTTGGCCTGTAGTGCAAAGATGAATGATTTCTGATGAATATCTTTGGCCCGTAGTGCAAAGATGAACAGGTGTTTAGATAAACATGACCAACTGATGAATATCTTTGGCCTGTAGTGCAAAGATAAATATTTGATTCCAGATATATATTGATTGATGTTACAGGGATAAAAGATAGACGATGAACTTTTAAATTCATATATAGAAGATAGTAGTTTGCATTCTCTACTTAACTCTTCTAATGAATTATTATTTTTGCTGCGAATATTGATTTAAAATTTGTTGTCTATTGTATTTTATTAGATTTTTCCCTGTTGAAGACTAACGATAATTTGTTGTATATTATCTTAGTCATAATATTCTTTACTGGGCTAGTTGAGCTCACCCTTTTTCTTTTTGTTCCATTTTTCTTCTCAGGAGGCGAGAATGTAGCGAGTACTAGTCGAGGTATGGAATGAAGGTTCTAGAGAGAGTTGTTTAGTAGTCCTCACCATTTTTCTAAAATAATGTATAAATAATTATGATGAGGATTTATTTGGGTATAGATATTGTCTAGAAGATAATATTTGTAATTAAACTCACAGTTTTACTGTTGTAATAATAAAGTTGTAGTTGTTTCTGTATCATGTATTGACAACTTAGAATGGGTGATGTATACCTATTTTGGGGGCGTCACATATATTCTGTTCGTTAATTTCTATATATGGTTATACAAGTGTCCCCACTTGGATAATCATTGTATTTAATCACATGTTGATATATATATATATAAGCAGTCTAAGCTATTTGATCAGCTATACACAAATTTTGAAATGTCGTTGAATATGATAAAAACCTTTTGTATCCAATCAAATTATTTTGATTCGGATTCCAGTCTAAGTATGAACATCCCGATCACGGGAAAACTTTTATGCGCCCAAGGCGGACAAAGTGAACGATCCTATCGTTCTTGTAATGTAGTATTGATCAATATAGGGTCCATGGGATGTACACCCTCGTGCCCGTAAGCTATGACGGTTTGCAGATGAATTTCTGTCTAACCTTATCGAAAATTTAAAACAATGTTCATAGTATGTCGACTACCCTATATATAGTCTATACGTAGTTTCAAAAATTTGAGATAGAATTGTTATGTTATTATTATCGGTTCAGTTTACTTCACAACTATAAATTCGTTGTAGAAGTGATGTACAAAGAAAATATTTATTTCTTTCAGCTAATTATATTTATAATTGTTATTACTTGCTGGGCACCCAAATGCTCACCCTTGCTTAATTTAAATGTTTCCAGATAAGTGTGAACAGCTAGAAGGTTCGGCCAAGAACAAGTGAAAAGGAAAGCAAACAGAATAGGTTTAATGGTATCTTTTGTAATAGTTAGACTGTATTAAAATAATGATATGTATTATATATCATGTAAAGAATATAGTAAAGGTTACGTACTTGGGATTATACTTTGATAAATGTAAGTTAATTTTGATATTTATATTATTGTTATTATTATTAGTATTATTCCGCTCATAGAAATGGTATCGTGAAGAACCGAGTTCGGGTTTCAAGTACCCGAGTTTGGGGCCTTTACAATTATTATACCTCATAGCTAACTAATCATATATATAAGTTTAAGGATAAATATGGACACACACACACACACACACACACACACACACACACACACACACACACACACACACATATATATATATACGGTCTGGATCTTAAGCTCACCACTTATCTAATATACTTTGCTCATCCCCCTTTAGCGATGGACCGAATTTTAGTGACGGATAACATATAGCGACGGACCGTGTAACGACCCCAAAATTCATACAATTCAATTATCGACTTCGGTCGTTAATAACACGTCTAAATTCTGATTTTACATCATTATTTGATGTTAAACTTAATAAAATGCAGAATAATTTAAACTTTTCTATCTTCTTACTTTAATTTCCTGAATCAAAACCTTTATCATCTACACGTATTTGAATCATATATAATCCATGATTCACTTTATCAGAGTTAATATATATATACTTACATATCAAATCAATATCCTTTATACATCGGACAACTCAAACTTTAACTTTACAACTCAACATAAAATATACATCATAAAACATTGAGTACATCTCATGAACCTTAATCATGGTTTAAAGAAATAACAATCTTTAGCTAAAATATTAATCTTCGTGTATTATTTCTGATCCACGTCATTCAAGTAGCACATAGTGTTACCTTCAATCCTTAACCTGTAAAAATGGTTATTTGCAAGGTTGAGCTCGAAAACCCAGCAAATCTAATAGTTTTCATGCATCGCGTAGCACATAATAACATGCTTATCATACATCTCATAAACATTGGACTAACATAACATACATGTTGCAGTTCATATAACAAGTATAAAGATTGAGTTCTTTACTCAATCAACGTAGTCATAAATTGACCTTAACGTTTTATATTTTCCACATATATATAACACATCATGCTCTTTGCAATAAAGATTGAAAACAGTTCATCATCAAGTTCACATAGTAAATAGGAACTGAAAGACTTGCATTGATCGTTGTTTACCAATAATAGTTTAACAGCTTACAGCTATCTGCACTTCACGTGCCCTACACAATTATATAATCATGCACATCAACTATTAGTCACATAGCAATGCATAGTAGTTGTAATGTAAATTTTACTCTATATCTCATAACCCTTCTTATTATCAATACACATTGTTCAATTTGATTGTGTTAACTTTCGACTTATATCTCATTATATTTCTTCTTAGGTCACACCCGAAGTTCATTCAAGTATTTAAGTCTTGCTAGGACTATTTATTGGTTTTATATTAACCTCATTCCATATCTTATAATATTCATTTCAATTGTCTTAAAACACTTTTTACGTTCGTTAACACTTGTCACGGCGTTTCGACGTTTATTTGTCACACGCCCGATTTGTCTCTCTTGTGTATTCTTAGTATGCCTATACAACTTATCTAATACATCATTTATCAACGTTAAGTATCATTATATTTATTAATATTCATGTTTTATAACTTAGAACAATATATTTTATCGTCAGAAGCACTACACTTGCATACGTGCATGCCCGACGCCCTCCGATTGCCTCTAAAAACACAATAGTCCCAAAGATGGGCATTTTTACCCCTGTTCCCGAACTCCAATCAAACGACTTAAAGAATGAAAGTTGTAGGTCTATTCGTTATCTTTCCGAATCATCTTGCATCGCCTCAATCGGAGTTCGTATGAAAAAGTTATTGATGTTTTACTACAGGAGGTCAAAACAGTCACACCGGACAAACCTAGAGCGCAGCTGCGCCCAATTAAGCCTTGGACACAATACAACTGCACCCTAGAGGACAAATTTGCACCCTAGAGGGCATTTGTACTTAAGAGACTTAGAGGCGCAGTCTGCAAATGTGTGCATTAGCAAAGTCAGTTACGTAGTTTCTTTTTTTTGCGATTTTGAACCTTTTCTCCTTTTAATCTTCATAACTTGAGTTTTACACATCCAAATTAGTTCATTTTTGATTCTATGGATTCTTAATTCATAGAACTACAACATACTAGAATTATAGCAATTTACATAAACATTAACAAACCTAAATCTTCACCCAAAACTCATGTTCATATTAGTTTTACATGTTTTAACATATTTAGCATAATCATTCACCACGGATTCGATTCCTAACCAAATCAATCCGTTTAAACTTCGTTTTTTTCATTTTTCAACATACTAACAACATCTATTATCAATTTCTATATACATGATCTAACCATCAATTTTTTTACTCCAACTAAGCCATAACATACATTTTTCATCAATAACTCAATTTCCTCTTTTTCATCATATTTTCATGATTTTGATAACGCAAAACCAATTATAGATTACATATAACGGATTATTCATACCCATAAACATATCAAGAAATTCATAATCAAAACTCAATTACAGTGAAGTAATTTTAAGAAAACACAACTACAGTTTAAAACTAGATTATTACCTTTGATTAGTTAGAAAACTCAAACAATCTTCTTTTTTTTTTTCTTTCATTCTCCAACCTTCACGTAGAATTTCTTCTTCTCTTCTTCTTAATTCCTCTCTTCCTCTCTTCTTATCTTTTTCTTAACCCTTAGCCTTAGGAATATAGCGTAAATTTATTTGAAGCTTAACTTAGACGTGGCTTGGCCAGTTACCAATACAAAGAGTCACAACAGTTGAAAATACAAAGGGCATCTAGGCCATGTTTGGCTAGAACCCAAACAACCTCTTACTAATTTATTTTAATAATCCCCTTATCATATGGTTCACAAATGTCACACTTTATTTGATTAAATTACTTAACCAATATAACTCTAATTTTATTTAATAAATCATTAATCCTCTAATTTAATTATTTAATTAAATTAGAATATTTCTCATTCCATCAATACTATCACATTTTAAATAAATTATCCCATAACAATTCCCGTCAAATATTTATTTCATTCCATAAATATTTTAACTATATACAAAATTCACAATCGTATTACATTCTCATTATCTTCTTATTTTATTAAAACAAATATATTTACATTAATTTACTATTTAAATTAAGTGAATTACTCTTATTATTTATGACATTTAATTCATAATAATTCTATCGCCAACAAGGCATAATAATCAAATTATATTCTTCCATAATATAATTTCAAATTAAATTTACTAATCTTATTCAGTTAATTTTCTTTTCATAACAAATTCATTTAATTTCTTCAATAGTTAAATTAACTATTAAACCTCATCATCTCAATATATGAATATACATATTTACTTAAACGCAAAATATGTCATAATAAGAATTTTATTCATTAAATTCTTATTTTAACAATTTCTGAAAATTCGGGTTGTCACATCCTTCCCTCCTTATAAGGATTCCGTCCTCGAAATCAACGAAACCTCCCTTACTCGATTTTCACCAAATCTCTTTTCAAAATTTATCGTCGAATATCTTCAACACATTACCTTAATATAGGTTTTATTTATTACCACTCCAACCATTCTTCACAATAAATTCTTATAAGTTTTATTTCATAACCTTTACTTAGACTCAATTATATTTGAGTATTACATGTTCTTTAACACATTCATTACCTTTCTCTAAGGATCATTATCATATACTAGATTCTCAAACTCTCAGGACATTACATTCACCCATTCTTCTAAGAAGTTCATCCTCGAAATTTTATCTTACTAATATTCATTCATTTGATTAATCAAAATACATTTTCTGCTAATCTTTAATCTTCCATTGGTTTCTATAACGAAATTATTTCTCTAAGGATCTTTCTAATATCATCGCATTCTTCACATCTTTCTCTTTTAAAAGTTTTACATTTTTCTTTGATAATTTCATCCCTTCTCTCATCAGAATTTACTTTTCTTTATTGGAATTTTTATGATTTGCTTAACTTTTCATCATCATATGTCGTATCTTATGACTTACCCTTTTCTAAGGAATATCCTCCTCCTTTCCACTTTCACCTTTCAGAATAATAAGAATCTTCCACAATTGCTCAATTATTGGGAAGCGATATGAACAACTCAGAAATTTAAAAGATTCCAAATTATGCTGAGGGGTCATAAGACCTTGAACTACGTCCATTCTTTAATAAATGACTTCTTTAATAAATGACAGAATTAGAGCAATAAATGACTTCTTTAATAAGTGTGAAACTCTCTAAAACGTCATTTATTTAGGAATAGACCGAGTATCTATTACTACCTCCATTCCATAATAATAGTCTTTTTAGCTTCATTTACATGAATTAAAAAAGTCATTTAATATTATCATTTAAGAATTAAAATTTGTATGAAATTTCATCACTACCCTTTATGGAAAGTTGGAAACTATTAATACAAGTGAGAAAATTTCTTGGGACAATGAGAGAAGTTAGGGGTAATATAGGAAAATAAATAATTTATTCTCCTAGAAAGTTATAAACGATAAATAAATTGGAACAAATTTTTTTTTCTAAAAAGATAATTATTATGGAACGAGAGAGTATATAATATGAGAGGGGATGGTGACGTCAGCCTTGAGGTTGTATCACAAATTTTTTTCCTCTTTTGCCGCTTCAAGTTTTGTTGTTTCACAATTTTGTCCTTTTTAATTATTTTTAAAAAATTTACTCTCTAAATTTAAAAAAATATTATTTTGTTTTTGAATTAATTGCACTCAGAATATCACCATAACTAGTTATATAAAATGGGTTTAATAGTCTACAAAAACACTTTTTGAATTTGGATTACTAAATGCACACTAGAAAATAATAGGGTCATTTACAATAATATACAATATTTAGTAAGTAATTACACTATTAGTTCATCAACAAAATAATTATAAAATAACATTTTTTTATATTTATTTACAATATTAGTGCAATTAGGATTACTTAATTTAGGGAATTAGTATAAGATTCAATTCACAATAATAAGGAAACCTAAAATCAAGGAGAAATAAATGTCATAATTAATAATTCAAATTCAAATATATTGGATCTAACAACAAAAACAAATTCAATTTCAAAATAAATAATTCAAATTCGCTTCTCTTCTACGTAATCCTCTTCCTCGCATTCTTCTTTGAAACCACAACATTGTCAACCTTTTTATTCCTCAATAATTTCCCAGCAATCACTTCAGTTCTTACATCAGCAACATTATCATTTAAATATGCAACAAGTCGTAATTCCTTATCATTCTTTTCCATCTCTTTCACTGCCCTTTTCCCTCTCTTTCGCACAACAACCAGACTGGAAATTAAAACCTTAATCGTGGATATTTGATTTTTTACAATTTCTTCATGTCCGAAAATTTCAATTCCAATTTCATATCCAAAGGAAAATAAGAACACTGCATAGAAAAGAGAGAGATAAAAGAGTGAATGTAATGTTGATAACCAAACTTTCGTACTAAGGTAACCAAACTTTTATACCAAGGTAACCAAACCTTTATACCAAGGTAACCCATCTACCTCCACACCTTCAGTATGAATTAGTTACCTTGGTATATATGAAGATTTGGCAACCAACTGCATGAAGGTTTGGCTACCAACTGCATCACATTCAAAATAATTAGTAACTTAATAAAACTAAATTAGTTACCTTGGTACGAAGGTTTGAATACCCACTGCACTATAAAAAATTGAAGAGGACGTCGGAGAAGCAATTGAGGTTTTCAGTCGACCATCGGAGGGAGACGGAGCGTGGATGAGGAGGGTGGAGGAGGAGGAGGGTCGGCCCATAATCTTTGTATTATTTCGGCATAACAGCGGAAGGTGGAGGAGGGCGTGGAGAGAGTGGGAAGTGAGAGGAACGAGGAGAAATATGTATAATTTTTTGTCTTTGGATAAGCGTCACTAGTTAGGTTGAATTAAAAAGGCATGATTTACCATGAGTCAAATTGATCAAAGGGAAGAGAAGACGATGAGAAAGATAACAGATGGCTTAAGGAGAGAAGATTCTAATTTTCGCAAAGATAATTGGGGGAGGTGAGAGAAAGGGAGATTGTAATGGAAAGAACGAAGTTTTGTTTTTTTGATATTCCCAACCAACACTACTTTAATTAATAATCAAAAATAAGTAGCCAAATTCGTGTGACATACGTACAAATATTTTGGTTCCCGTTATTATGAATCCCTAAATTAACGAATCCTAATTTCATACTAATTTCCTAAATTAAGGAATCCTAATTGCACTAATATTATAAATAAATATGGAAGGTGTATTAATTTTATAAATATTTTATGAGTTCACATCAAATCTTCATCTGAGGAGCTATCAAGGTCAAAAGGGGAGGGAAATATAAGTAAATAAATATTTTATGAGCTATCAATGGGGGCATGTGCACCAGAGTAGAAGACAAAGGCACATGCCCCCATTTGGATTTTCACTCTTCATATATATATATATATATATATATATATATATATATATATATATATAGAAAATTGTTAAATCCACACTTGAAAATGTTATTTCCACAACAAAAGTATAGTTATATATCCTATCATGATAGCTTTTCACCGTCATTTATACATCTACAAATGATATATTTTTGTCGGAAATAATAAAAAAAGTGTTGTGGATTTAACAATTCCCTATATAAATACTATTATTAATTATTCACAAATTTTAATGCATAGCGAAACAAAATAAATAGAGTACTACAGTTATATTAGTACATTATGCTATTGAAAAAAATAATTTATTACTATATTGTTAAAATAAAATACTACTATAAGAATTTAAGTATTTTATTTTCTTGATTAATTTACTTCTCCTGAATACCAAGAAGGTAAAATTAAAAACAGAGGAGTTATAGTTACTAAAAATTATGAAAGATTTCGGTTAGAATAACTATAATTTATCCGAATTTTTTAAGAAAAAAAAACAGTGCCTAGTAAATATTTTTATATTATGCAGATGGGTGCTCTCATTTCATTAGTAGTAGTAGTAGTAGTAGTATAAAATTCGAGATCAACATCATTATATTTATTTTCTCCCAATAATGTCGCCAACTGTTGTGGAACAATCCACCAGTCACTTAATCAAATTTAAACATTTTAAAGTATATTAAAATATTTGTTTATCATATTAACAAGATAGTAGCATATTCTTTTTTTGCAGTAACATAATAGTAGTGTAGTAATATAACTGTAGTACTTTACTTATTTTATTTCATTAAGCCTTAAAATTTGTGAATATATTAATATTATTGATATATGATATTTTTGTAACTATTAAAAATGAGGTTATCATGCAACAATTTTAAGTAATAAAACCTCGAAAAATGTTATTATAAACAATATTTGAGAATTATTTAGTTTTATGATTCATTTTATTAAAATTTTAATTTTGAACAAATTTTTTTTCCGAATTTGATCTCATTGAACTTTCAGGCTAGATCTGCCCCTGCATTTGTTGGTGAGGATGATCATGATGCTTGCCTTGGGTCCTGTACTTTTCAGTGTGTAATTATGTGTTATTATATTCTAAGTTTCCAACTACACTTGCATTATGTGGGTATATTTGTTTCTTTTGGCTTTCCCTTTTCAGAAATCAATACTTCAAATTTTCTGTTCATCTATAAGTTTTACAAAATTTTGTACTCGGGTTAAATACACTTTTCCCCATTCTACTAAGGGTCGGTTTACAAATGCATCATCGAACTGAATTTTTTTACGGTCAACTCATTGAACTATATATTATTTACAAAAAGTGATTTTACCGTCTATGTCTGTTAACCATTTAACAAAAAAATGACATGGCAATACGTGGCAGGAGAGAGAAGCTGAGTTGGATAAAAATATATTATTATTATTATTATTATTATTATTATTATTATTATTATTATTATTATTATTATATTTATTCTTCTTATTCTTCTAATTTTTCTAATTCCTATTCTTATTCTTCTTCTTCTTCTTAATTCGTGAACCAGACTTCTCCCCTACTAATCTACTACCACCACCACCACCACCACCACCATCCATCTTCTATTCCCCGTCCCTCCTCCCTACAAACCATCACTACCTTTTCTTTCTTCCTCTCAAAAACCTTTCTACCGATCTTTTTTTGCAAAGTTCGGAGCTATGATCTGAAGTGGGGGTGTATGGGATTGGCTTCGGGGGTTTCAGATTTGCTGGGGTGGGGTTTTGGAAGTTGATCCGCTCGGATCTCTAATCTCTGTTCTTGAATCTTGATTTGCTTCGGATTTTATTTTTATTTGATTAGCTCGATAAATTCGAATTTCGCTGTGATGTATTAATTGTTCACGGAAATGGAAAGTAACATTTGGTGTGAATTTCGCTGTGATGTATCTTGATCTCTAATCTCTGTTCTTGAAGAAGCAGATTTTGGGCTCCTGTAATTAATGATCCTATGTTTTGAATAATAATAAAAAAGAATTCATTAATTTTATATAAATATATTTGTAAAAATTACACATTAATATATTTTATTATTAATTACTTTAATTAATATATTTTATTTAATTACTTTACTTATTTGTTAATATATTTTTAATTAATTTAATTATTTGTTAATATATTTAATATTTAATATTTATTTAATGACTTCATAATATAAATAAATTAGTTTTCAAAATAAAAATAATAATTAATTTTCAAAATTTTAGTTATATTTTTGAAGTTTTAATTTATTTTATAATTTTAATTTTAATTTGTGCTTATTATAAAATACTTATGAATAATGTTAAAGACATTACTCAAATTCAAAATTTATTCAAAATTTTCTTATTTTAATAATATATGTAATATATCTTAATACAATAACATGTCAGACATTTTATATGTTATATTACTAATTTTAGTTTTATCTCGAAAAGAGGTTAATTAAATTAATGAATTTAATGAGTTATTTAAATTAAAAGAAAATTATATAATTATATGTAATTTATATAATTTATTTAAAATTGTACAAATATTAATGATTAAAATAAAATTTAAAAAATTATTTTATTGTACTTTTATTTTGAATGCATTATTTTATTTTATTTATTTGATTTTAGATTAATTTAGCATTAAATTTATACAAGTTTCCATCTAGGCAAGCCACAAAGAAAAATATGTGACATGTAGGATTTCTCTCTCTTACGTGGCAACTCGTTTAATTTTTCCGTCCAAAGTCAAACAATTTAACGGAATTTGTAACGGTTTGTAAAAAATTGTAGTTTAGTGAGTCGAATTTAAAAAAATTCAGTTCAATAATTCATTTGTAAACCGAGGTTGAGTAGAATGGGAAAAAGTGTATTTAACCCTTTTGTACTCTTGTTCATCATGAAAAATTGTGAAAATGATTTACATTTTCGGTTATATACCAAAATAAATCGAAAAGTAATTTCGGTTAATACATTGAATAATTATTAAAATATAAATACATTAAAAAATTATTACTTAAAATATTATTCATACAAATAAATACATTGAATATAATTAATAATTTCAAATTTTAATATTTATAAAAATTATTTATAGAAATAAATTCTTTTTGGGCCATTGAATATATGGATTAACGTTGTAAGATGCATTTGTTGGAATAGTGCACATAGCAAACGTTTCTATGAAACATATATATATATATATATATATATATATATATATATATATATATATATATATATATATATATATAGAGAGAGAGAGAGAGAGAGAGGCCTGATCAGTCAGGACTCTGGGACCTAGACAAAATCCGGACTTTTTTTTTTTTGCTTTTTTTAAAACAACTAAAACAAATAAATAAATAATTATGAAACTTGAATTTTTACATAATACGATTGTTTTTGCGTGTGATTTGGATACATATAACAAATCACGCCCAAAACATTGTATTATGGAAAAATTTCAGTTCCATAAAATATTAAATTATTATTTTTAGTTGTTTTTTTTAAAAAAAAGCAAATAAATAAATAAAGGTCCAGATTTCTCCGTCCTGAGTCAGGACCTAATCAAACTTGTATATATATATATATATATATATATATATATATATATATATATATATATATATATATATATATATATACCATGAAATATTTACATCGATTTTCTAATTGTTTACGTGAATACATATTAGTGATAATATTTTTAAAAAGATATGTAACAAGTAAAACTTCTTATAATTCTACTCCCTCCGTCCCATAGTTATAGGTTGATTTTCCATTTTTAGATGTCCTAATATATAGGCTACTATTTATAAAATTTAGTTGGTTCATTGTTTTACTTTTATGCCCTTATAATAAATATTCAATCATTACTCTTTTTTTGAAGAAACAACATTCAATGTCATTATTTTTATCACCGCATTTAATGTTGTTGTATTCTCTTTGGTTAAAGTTATATGGTTATGGATTTTAACACGTCAATCAATAAAGTTGAGAGTTCCAGTGTGATAAGTAAGGAGTGATTAACTTATTCATTAATCCCATATTAAATGGTATATGTGGAAAATTTATGTTAAAAATTGCCACTTAAATTGATTTTCTTAAACTATGTGTCAAAAAAAATCAGCCTATAACTATGGGACGGATGGAATATTAAATTTTATAATAAGCTTGGTAATTTTAAATCTACAAAAATTTATAACAATAACTCAAATTAAAATGAGCGCAAGAGTTTATTCCAATTATCGGTTTTGTAGACAACAATTTTACATGACCCATGGGCCATGGGTAACAAGGTCATTATCTCAAAAAGCAACAGTTGTCACATTAAAAAAAATTTTGTTTAAAAAGATTAATATAAATGAGTACCTTAGGACATAAATCTGGAAAAAATAATAATAGAAAACTATAAAAATACCAAGGACAAAAACAAAAACACACTGGCTAACTATAACACGACAAGAAACATATGATTAAATAAAAGACTTGTATTTATTTAGAGTTAAAATTTGACCTACTGTATACCCGACCCGAGTAATGTTACAGACTTGCAGTTATGAATTATTATTGAAAATAAAATAATTTTTTAATACAAATAATTTCATTAGTATATTATCAATATCTTAAATTTAAATAACTTCTTTTTTTAGTCTAAAATGGTATTATCATATTCTCAAATTTAATATCATAATTTTATTAATATGCTTCTATTACTAAATTAAATTATTATTATTTATAATATAGAAAAAGAAATAAAACGTAAAACTTACAAATTTTACAAATAAAAATATTTTTATAGAATAGATGGAGTACGATTTAAATAAAGTTAAGTTGGTTTGGTTTGGTTATCAAAATAAAATAAAATGGTTCTTCTTTTAGAGACAAAAAGCAAAGGCGATGAAAAAGGTGTTAAATATGTGATCACTTATTTAACACAATATTTGTTGGGTCATGGATTTCTTTTAAAGAAGTAATTTTACATATGTTTGGAATTTAGATAATGTGGAGGGAAAACAAATTTGAATATAAATATTAAATCCAAAAAAAATTATCTTAATCAACATAAGTTTGAATTATTCATTGTTATGATATACATACAATTATACAAAGCGAGAAATATATATAATAAAAGATGAAAAAAGTATAATAAAAAATATATTAAAAGTAATAATTATTTAAAAAAAAATAACAGATAATTAAAAATACGGTCAATCATAGCAACAACTAGTAGACAGTGCCACAGATACCCTAAAAAAATACTTATATTCCAAAATAATAATAAAATATACATATATGAGTTAAACCTAGCAAACGGGTTGGCTATTGGTCAGTGGAGGGCCAAAAGCATTCAAGTTTTGGTGATTGAAAAAGTAAAGCCAAAGTTCGTTTTTTTTTTGTGGGAGGGCTGGATTGATTTATGAGACACATTTTAGGCTTTTAAACGGCAAGCGGCCCATTCTTTGGGTCGGCCAAAAGCCCAAGTTTTGATGGGTTGAAAAAATAAAACTCAAAACCCGCTTTTTGACGGGCGAGGCGGGACGGCTCGCGGGTTTGGGCCGATTTTGCCAGGTTTAATATGAATAGTTCTTCAACATGAGAAATTGAAGAACATGTTATCATTATAACGTTAACTCAAATATAAATAATCTATCTGTATCACTCCCCGCATTGAAAATAATTCTTATAAACAAGAAAAAAATAGTCTCCTAAACGGAATTTTTTTTTATACATGAGTATGATAATAAAACTCTTTCACAAAAAAGAAAAGAAATCAATCATAATAGAGAAAATAAGTCCTGCAAAAAAAACAAGTTACACAACAAAAAAGAACAAAATATTATATACTACACAATAAAGAACAAAAGCAAAGAGAGCTAGGGGAGAGTCTTTCTAAAAATAAAGAGAATTGATATGAGTGCTCCCCATAAAGACTTATTTTCTATATTATGATTGATTTCTTTCTTTTTTGTGAGAGAGTTTCATTATCATACTTACGTATAAAAGAAATTTCCATTTAGGAGATTTTTTTTTTTGTTTATAAGAATTATTTTCAAAGCGCGAAATGATAAAGATAGATTATTCATATTTGAGTTAACGTTATAATGACGGCATGTTCTTCAATTTCTCGTGTTGAAGAACTACTCATATTAGACCTGATAAAATCAACTCAAATCCTATCAAAATTATTTGTGGAAATATTAATTCTCAAAATAAAAGAGTGCTCCCCATATCTAATATGAAAGTTAAAGAGTTCTAAGGTTGAGAGAAGGAAAAGGAAAGGAAAAAAAAGGAAAAAAAAGGAAAAAAGAAAAGACAGGAAAAGATCCCACTAGTTGCCAAACTTAACCCACAAATTCTCTGTATTTTTAATTTCTCATCATAGTGTGAGTTTTTAAAAAAAGATTATTAACATAAAATTCAAATATGTTCATAATCAATGTAATTGAAAAATATTATTAACACCATATTCAAATATTTTCATAATCAATGTAATTGAAAAGAGTAAGATAATACTGTGGAAAATGTCAACAAATACAATTTTGAATAAATTTGAAACTTGAAAAACAAAGAAAATAAAAAGGAGAAGGAAATCTAAAAATTTAAAGTTTCCTTAAATGCCTAATACAATACTCTCTCGGTCTAAGTTTATTTATCCTTTTTTTTTAATTTGTCCAAATTTATTTATCATCTTTTCTTTTTAATGCTATTTTTGACATTAGTTTTCCTATATTACCCCTATTTTAACTTAAAAAAATCATTGAAACATGACATATATACATTGAAAATTTAGAATCACAAGCACATTCCTTTTTCTCCTCAATTTTTTGATCCAAGAAAGAGTTGAGAGATTAAATAAAACAAAAAAAAAAGATAATAATAAAGTAATTAAGATTGGTAATTTAGAGATCAAAAACATTTCGTAATAAGGATGTACTTTCAAACTAAGACAAGTAAAGTTGAACGGAATGAGTAATATATTGTAATAGATAATGATATATCATGCGACTATATGTCTACTTTTTAGTTGAAAGTTACGTGGATAATTGAGCTTAGTAATATTTTAATGACGTATGTTGTGACTTCTCCAAATTCGGGCATATACAACTCAATTTGAGTCGCCAAAATACAAAACAACATACATAAATTTCCCTAATTATATATATTACAATGTCGTATATAGTACGACTGCACACACACTAAGTCCTCATTAAAATTATTTGCACACTATTTTACAACTTATTGAGGACTACAAAACTACTAAATCAGACCATCACTCCATTCATATGCTCTCCCCGCTAGCCTTAGCTACATTCTTATTTCTTGAAAAAAAATTAAGAAAAATAAATGGGTGAACTCAAATAACCCAGTAAGGAATATCATAACTAAGATAACAAAAAGATAAAGTTATTTTTAGTCTCCAATAGTGATATAGTAGAGATTTAGAAAATCTTAAACAACATAAGTTTTAAACAAATAACTGCAACGGAATGAACAATTCATTAGAAGAATAAAATAGATAATAATGTCTACTATCTTCTCCAATTTAAAATTTATTATCAAGATTCCATCAACTGTAACACCAATAGTCATGATCATGCCAAACAACAGTTTTTTTCTTTACACTCAGATTAAAGAGAACTTTAATCATGTGTCTTTGTCACACAAATTAAAAACACTTAAACAATCATATTGCCTTTGTACTTAGGCCAATTCACAACAACTTGAGTCCTAATGGTTAATACAAAAACAAAGAATAAAAATAAATAGTAGGAAAAATAAAACAAGGAATGAATATTAGAGATCTGCAATTTATTTATGTTTAATAAATAATTTAATTTGTTCATAATCCAATAATGTTCAAATTATCAACATGATGTCCGGAATATCAGAATGAGTTCAAGTTCAAGGGTATTGTCCAATATTCATAGATAGAAAGGTCAACGGTAAAGTTCATGGTACAAGAAATATTTAACAGTCTAAAATGTTAACATTTTAAATAGAAAGTCCATATCAAAATGTTCATAGTCCAAAAGTTCACAATTCAAATATAACGGTTTGAATTTAACAGGAAGGTTCAGGTAAAAAGATATTAGATAAAGAACAAACTATTAAAGAAATTTTAACAAATTGTTATTTCATAAATTTTCACCGTTTAATGTTAAGGGTTGTAGAAACGAATAATACTTTCTTACCATAGTAGGTTTAAATTTAGGAGTATGAAAAAAATAATATCCCTTAACTTAGCACGTTACTAGATCTTGTTTTCTATGTAGTTGATCAACCTATATGTACATTTATAATTTAATTAGTAACTACCACATATAAGTTTCATGATGTACACTAGCTCGTATATTATGAAATTTTTAAAAGTGACTTGATAGTATAAAATTGTGTAGTGTACAAAATAGAGTAGAATAAATTTTAAAATAGTTTTTGAATGAATAAAATAATATTTCAAAACAATCTTTCAGAGGAAGCTTTTCAAAATAAATCTTATAAACGAAGAGTTTTAAATATTGTGTGATGTGTGTGGGAGCTTGTGCAACTTTTATAAAAAAAATCATATGAACAGTTATTGTACTCTTATTTATATTCGCCAATACTTAATGTAGTCTTAGCAAACTCAGAGTGACTTATACTAAGCAATATTTTTAGAGAGTGGAAGGAAGCATAAACAATAAAGTTATGAAACTCCTTATGTTAAGCCCCATATTTATAACCAAAACTTAACCAACATCTACCACACATCAATTAACCACACTTTTATATTTCAAAATTATCTTTAATCGACCACATATTAATTATCCATATTATTCATATTTCAAGATTTTATTTAATCTACCAGATATTAATTGTCCACATTTTTTACATTTCAAGATCACATTTTTTTTTTACTATTTAATATTATTATCATATTATCCATCTTCTACATTATTGACTTAATGTATTAATATCACATATATTTAAGTATACAGTGTTATTTACCTAGCGTATTAATGAATTTGTCTAACTTTTTTGTACCTACAATTTTTAAATACATAACTTTTCATTATTACCCATACTACTGTGACAACTATTGGTTAAATATTGTAGAATAATGTACTGACATTGTGTGTTACTATTCCTTTATTGCCGAGTATTTTAACAGTTAAATGTAACAGTTTAGCTGACAACTTTTATTAACAGATATTTTTTCATTTAATATATCCGACAATTATTATGTTGTGGGGTCCACCAATGATTAGTTAAAACGTCACCATCGTACGTTACCAATTATTCTTTAACGTCTCTGCCAACATTCTTTTTGTTTCTTTTAATTTGCACATATCATCCTTAACTTTAACTTTTTATCAATTTAACACCTTATTGTTTTAAAAAAATATAAAGAAAAATTAAGTTTTATTAATTAAAAGTCGAGGTCTTACAACCTCCCTTCCTTATGAAATTTCGTCCCCTAAATTTGATGTACCTGGAATTTGAAAGAGGTAAGTATATTTAGCTTTCATCTCAAATTCTAGTTCTCAGGTTATTTCCTTTGTATCATGATTCCTCCAAAGAACTTTGAGTTGAGATATGACCTTTGAGCGTATAATATGTTTCTTCTTTTCCATGATCTTCACAGGTACCTCCTCATACGTTAAATCATCTACTATCTAATATGGTTCCAATTCAATGATGTGGTTTGGGTTCTTCACATATTTATGTAACATATATATGTGAAAAACATTACGAAGAAGGGACATGTTTGGCGGCAGAGCTAGTATGTAGGCCATAGTTTCCGCTCGTTCTAGGATTTTAAATGGGCCAATAATTCAAGGGTTGAACTTTTCTCTCTTTTCGAATCTCGTAACTCCTTTCCATGGATCAACACGTAAAAATACACGGTCTCCGACATTGAATCCTTCTTCCCTTCGATGAAGATCATCATAACTCTTTGGTTTTTCTTGTGTTGCTTGTACTCGTTGTCAGATAATTTGGATATTTTCTGTAGTTATGCGTACCAACTCTAGTCTTAACAATTTTACTACTCATATCTCGTTCCAGCATACTAGAGAGCGACACATTTGTCCATACAAAGCCTCGAATTGAGTCATGTCTATACTTGTTGGATAATTGTTGTTGTAGGAGAATTCAACCAAGGGTAAGTACTTATCCTAACTTCCCTTGAAGTCTAGTTCACAAAGTATCAATAAATCTTCGAGAGTCTGGATTATCCTTTCCTACTACCCGTCTGTATGTGGATGGTATGCAGAATTGAATCGCAGCTCAGTGTCTATAGATTTTTATAAGCTGATCCAAAATTATGAAGTGAATCTAGGGTCCTGGTCAGAAACTATGGATACGAGCATGTCATGCAATCTCACTTATGTACATACAGGCAAGACGATCAAGTAAATAATTTTCTCATATGGGCAAAAAATGAGTAGACTTGGATAATCTATCTATAATGACCCAAATTACGTCTAAGCCTTAAGAAACTTTGGGAAGACCTGTCACAAAATTCATACTAATGTGTTCCCACTTTCATTCCTCAAGTGGTTGCAATGCACCCTTAGGTACTTAAAAAGCCTTGTTGTGTTAACATGTTAAACACCTTGAGATAAACTCTACGATTTCCCTCTTCATATTGTTCCACCAAAAAGTATATCGAAGGTTAAAATACATTTTGGTACTTTCAGGGTGGATTACAAATGGTGTGTGTGTCTTCATCATAATTTTATATTTTAATTCAGGGCCTTTAGGGACACAGAGTTGTGAGTCAGCTTTAAGTATCCATTTATTGTTGATTCTCGCTTCCAAAAAAACACATTCTTGTACTTTCATCATTATATTCACCAGTTCTGGGTCAATAGCTTGAGCAGTTTTTAATTTTATCGATTAAAATTAGTTCTACTCGTACATGTGCAATCCTCATGTGATCCCTGATTTCTTTAATTTTATCTCCATCTTTTGTAAGTCATATAAAATGAGCCCTTGTGTTGTCAATATTACACTTGTAATCGCATATGATCTTCTACTTAATACGTCAATTACCACGTTCGTCTTTCTAGGGTGGTACTGAATGGTGTGGTCATAATCCTTCAAAAGCTCAAGTCAATGCCGTTGTCTCATGTTGATTTCCTTTTGAGTAAAGAAATATTTGAGGCTTTTATGGTCCATATAGATCTTAACTTTCTCCTCGTAAAAGTAGTGTTTCCAGATCTTCAATGTGAAAACGATCGCTACCAACTCTAGATCACGAGTAGGGTGATTATTCTCATATTCCTTGACTTGTCAAGAGGCATAAGCTATAACATTTTTTGTGTTGCATGAGAACGTAACATAGATCTCTACCTGAAGCATCGCTATAGATGACAAGTCCTTCCGATCCTGATGGTATGGTCAGAACAGGGGTTGAAACCAGTTTTCTCTTGAGTTCTTGAAAGCTCTTCCCGCATTCTTTGCTCAATTCAAATTTGTGCTTTTGAGAGTCAGCTTAGTTAATGGAGCAGTAATTCGAGAGAAAATCCTTTTATGAATATCCGATAATAACCAGCTAGGCCCAAAAAGTTTCGTACTTTAAATACTGTATTAGGTTGTTCCCAATTTAATATTGCATTAATTTTCACAGGGTCAACCGATATCCCCTGTTTGGAAATCACATGCCTAAGGAATGTTACTCCCTCAAGTCAAAACTCATATTTCTTCAACTTGGCATACAACTTATTCTCACGCAGCTTTTGGAGTATCAATCTCAAGTGTCATTCATGATCCTCGTGACTCTCAGAGTATAAGAGGATGTCATCAATAAAGACAACCATAAAGTGAGCCAAATATTCCTTGAGTATTAAATTCATGATGTTCATGAAGGCAGCAAGAACATTAGTTAATCCAAAAGGCATGACCAAGAACTCGTAATGTCTATATCAAAATATGAAGGCAATCTTTAGAACGTCATCAACTTTAATCTTTAACTAATGATATTCGGAACGGAGATTAATTTTTAAAAAATATTGACCACCTTACAAATGATCAAGAAGGTCATCAATTTGAGGTAACGAGTACCTATTCTTAATGGTGACATAGTTCAACTACCGATAGTCAATGGACAGTCTCATACTCCCGTCTTTCTTCTTTACGAATAAAACAGGAACACCCCAAGGTAATGTAGTCAAAATTATAAAACTCATATCTAATAGCTCTTGAAGATGGACTTTTAACTCCTGAAGTTCAATGGGAGCCATTCAATATGAGGCCTTAGAAAGAGTTTTGGTGTCGGGTTCAAGGTGAATACAAAATTCAATTTCACGGTCTAGGTGTAACCCAAGAAGTTCTTTGGGAAACACGTTAGAAAATTCATTAACAATGAAAATGTAATTCAGGTATGAAGTGTTTTTGTTTAAATCAGTGATATGGGTTAAGACGGCTTGACATCCGTTTTTCAATAAGCGGGATAACTTTATGGCTAAAAATGATAATTATCGATTTCAAAGGTTTGGTTGCTTGAATTTGCATAACAGGTTGATTAAGAATATGAAAACTAATGATCCTATGAAAGCAATCAATTTTAGCATGATGGCAAGTCAACCAGATAATTCTTAAAATCACCTCAAAATCACTCATTTCTAAAAAGATAAGATCAACAGGTAATGTGAGGGTGTCGATTTGGACCAAACAAGATTTATAGACAGTAGATGTAACGACTATCTCTCTTAATGAAGTTTTAACAGAAAAATCAAAGTCTAATTTCTTAGTAGTCAAGTTCAGAGCACATTCAGGTGAAACAAAAAAGTGGGTAGAGCCAGTATCTAACAGGGTATATACTTCATGTGAGTGTAGCTTACCAATTATAACTTCGTTTGGGTTCCACGTCTTTGGGTTGTCACAACAAAATCTCTCCATTAAACCATAGGTTTCGGCTTGTTCATGTTAGTCTTGGGTCTTGGGTGTCCTCATTACATATAGATTCGATTTTTTTAACAGATAAAATCGATCTATGTGGCTTTCCTTCCCACAACTGTAGCAAACCTTGGATGGCTGAGCACAATTTGAGCTAATATGTCCCTTCTGTCAACATTTGTAACATTTAACTGGTGCTCGATCTCCTCCCTTTGAAATCATTTTTAGTGTCTTTCCACGATAATCATAAGTCTTCTTTTCTTGAAGTTATTTCCATTGGGCTCGATCCTTCTATTATTTGCGTCAGGATTAACGTCGGAGTGGTTTCCATTTTTGGTAAGGTGATTGCCTCCTCGATGGTTCTTGTTGTTCCGATGATTATTGTAATTGTCATGATTATTATCATGATTTCTTTCCCTTTAATAGTCATTTCTTCTTGGTTAGGATATCTATCTTTCTCGCTCTAGTAACTGAGCCCTATCCGCGATATCTGAATATAAACAAAGTTTAAGAGAAATAATGTGTTGACGAATTTCATTTTTCAAACCTTGTAAAAACATTCAAGTCTTGCGCTCCTTATCTTCCACCAAGTGGGGTGCAAACTGGGATAATTCAGTAAACTTGGTCTCGTATTGTGATACAATCATGTTAGTTAACTCCAATTTTATGAATTCTACCTCTTTCATATGGCGAATGCTCTCTGAAAAATATTTATAATTGAACAGTTCTTAGAACTCCTCCTAAGACATCTTGAGTGTTGGGTTGATGAGTACGTTTCACTGATTTCCACCAGTGATCCGCCTCTCCTCGCAATATAAAGATGGCGAAAGGAAACTTTTGTTCATCAGCGCATCACAATACATCAAATATTTTTCGTCATTTGCTTTATCCACGCCTCTACCTTAAGTGGGTCCGGCTTCCTGAAAAACTCAGGAGGTCACAACTCCTTGAACTGTTTTGCAGTGTCCAACCGCTTGTTACCATTGTTTTTGTCGGTATTAAGAGTTCCTTGTGCCTAGTTCTACATGAATTCTAAAAAGGCCCTTAAGAAGGTATCATACATAATGTGGTTAGTAGTGATATTTTTTGGGGTCACATGAGGATTAATGCCCTCCTAATTCGTAGTTTTCTAGTTTTCAGCCTCTAAGTCAATGATTGGTTGGTCCTCAATTACCTCATGCATTTCGTAGTTCATCTCCTGGTTTCAAATGCCATTCTAAAAATGGGATCATAAAACAATGTTTAGTTAAAGAAAGTGACATGTCACATCTTGTCCCCACATCCAAACTGAGTAATTAGATCAAAATTTAACTTAGGTAGGGCACAATAGTGAAGGATTCTATTTGTCTCCCCCTTCCTAGTTTAATCCCAGATCTTTATCAGAGATAATATCCCTAAGCTCTGATACCAACTATGACGCCCTCAAATTTGGGCATATAAAACCCAATTTGAGTCATCAAAATACAAAACAACATGCATAAATTTTCCTAATTATAATTATTACAATGCCGTGTATAGTATGGTAGTACACACACTAAGTCCTCACTAAAATTATTAGCACACCATTTTACAACTTAGTGAGGACTACTACAACTACTAAATATAATCGTCACTCCATTCTCATGCTCTTCCCGCTAGTCTCATCTACATTTTCATTTCTTGAGCTTAAATAGTCCAATAAGGAATATCATAACTAGGATAACAAACTGATAAAATTATATTTAGTCTACAATAGTGATATATCAGAGATTTAAAAATTGCTAAATAACGTAAGTTTTTAACAAATAACTGCAGGTGAATGAACAATCCATTAGAAGAGTCAAATAGATAATAATGTCTATTATACTCTCTAATTTTAAATTCATCATCAAGATTCCATTAAATGTAACACCAATGGTTAAGCATGTCAAACAACAGTTCTTCTTCGCACTCATGTCAAAGAGAACTTTCACCACGTGTCTTTGTCACATAGGCTAAACAAACTCAATAACCATATTGTCTTTGCACCCAGACTAAAGACATTCACAACAACTTGAGTCATGATATTTAGTAAAAACAACAAAGAATATATAGAAATAGTATAAATAATAAAACAATGAATGAATATTAGAAATCTTCAATATATTTATGTTTAAGTAATAATTTAATCTGTTCATAGTCCAATAATGTCCAAATTATCAACATGATGTCCAGAATATCGGAATGAGTTTAAGTCCAAAGGTATTGTCCAAGATTCATAGATAGGAAGTTCAACTATAAAGTTCACGATACAAGAAATATTTAATAGTCTACTGTGACGCCCCCAAAATAGGTATACATCACCTATTCTGAGTCGCCAAATACATGGTATAGAATACAAATACAACCTTAAATATACAACATGAGCTGTGAGTTTTAATATAAATATTATCTTCTAGACAGTATTCAAACTCAAAATAAGTCCTCAATACATTTATTATCACGCTATTTCATAGAATAGTGAGGACTACTAATGCTATCATCCGGACCGCCACTCCGTTCCTCGACTAGTCCTCGCTACGCTCTCATTTCTCAAGAGAACAATGAAAGCAAAAGGGTGAGCTCAACTAGCCCAAGAAGAAATATTATGACTAAGATAATGTAGAATAAATTATCATTAGCCTTCAACAAGTGTTAAATTGATAAAATATAACAAACATCAAGTTTAATCTGCAATGAACAAGCAATCCATTAGAAGAGTCAGTAGAGAATAAAATCTACTATCTTCTATGATTTAAAAGGTTTTTCATTACTTTTATCATTGAGACCCACTTAATAAATAATCCATATCATCCCCGCAATACGGCTTAAATTCATCAAGATATCACGACCACAAATTATCCATGCACTACTGGCCAAGGATATTCGTGTATTCATCAATGGTCATGATCATGCCAACAATCATCCATCAATGCATCGCGCCAATGAGGATTTTTACCACATCATTTGTAACATTACGGTTATGATTATACCGAATAATCCTTGGTCATAATCATACCAAGTCCATCTATGCACTACAGGCCACAGATGACTTTCAACATATTATAAACATGAGGATGATGACAATTCAATAAAAACAAGTTCAAGAATAAATTTTAAAGATTTATAAGTTAATTTATCCTGAACTCAATAACGTCCAAATTGTCAACATGATACTGTTTTGTGGAGTAAAATTCAAAAATGTTCAGAAGAATATTTTCATGAAAAGATACTGGATGAAGCGCAAATATCAAGGATATTCCACTAATTTCATGGAGTATAGAAGTCAAAGCTTTAACCAACTGAGTAAAAGAGAATATATGAAACGACAAATGGATTTTCGTCCGCCATGCGGTAATCCACTTAGACAGATCATTTCCACAATTTAATAAGGAATGAATACAAATGATCATTCACCATGCATGTGATAATCCATATAATAAAAGTTATTCCAACAGTAATAATAAAGAATGGAATAATGTAAGAAATCACCATGCATGCGATAGACCGCATGCATACATGTTATTCCAATGTAATAAAAAAGAATGAAACTGTGTCACGCCAGAATCCGCACCGCATGAATGTTCCAATGAATAATAAAGAATGGAACTGTGTCATGCAGAAACCGCACAAACAGGATGTTCCACGAGAATAATAAAGAACGGAACAGTCGTAAACGCACGCATGTGATGTTCCAATGTAATAATAAAAATGGAATAATGTAAGAATTTCACCATGTATGCGATACTTCACATAGACATGTTATTCCAACATAATGATAAATAATGGAATAACAGAAGTTCTCTTCATGAAGACGAAAAAAATAATACCCCTTACGAAGTACAACAAATAATATCCCTTACCGTAAAAAGAAGAGTATTCAATCGGGTAAGGCGAGGATATTCTTGAAGAAAACTTATATTATTTTTCTACGCTCAAAGCTTCTGAAAACTCTAAAGAAATACGCTCAAGATTATAGAAGGAGAATTCTCTGAACTTCTGGAGTGATTTTCAATTCTAACTAAGCATCCTATTTATAGAAGAATGGAAAGGATATTATGCTGCACTATGCAATAAAATATAATATATTCTATTTATAATCAAATAAAATAAAACTTTATAAAAAAGTATTATGTTTTATATAAAAAGTTTTTACTATGCAGGCACTATGCAACACTATGCATAATAAAATATAATATATTCTATTTATAGTCTAATAAAACAAATAACTTTATAAAAGTATTCTTTTTTATGTAAAAAACTTTTCTGTTTTACTACATTAATAATGCTAATAAAACAAAATTTATCATCATTATTATAATTCACAATATTAATCGACCAGGTCGTTCTCAGGAAAGAGGGGGCTTTCAATAAGGATTTCTCCCTATCAAGCAATTAGGTGACCAACCTCTCCTCGATGTAACTTCTAGACATCGTTAATATTGCAAATAATAATATTAATAACTTTGTCATCTCAATTATTGATTTAATAATATATAAAATATTGACAATAATTGAATCAAATAACGTGAGATACTATCGCAAAGAATTATCGTAGCAATAATTGAACAAAACCGAGTGACTTCTCACGTAAACATCAATAATCAATACCGTGCATGCTACTATGCAACCACACACGACATCGTATTTTTTTAACACGGGTGTTTCAACAGTTAACTCAGAAACTTTAGCCGTTATTTTCATAAAGTATTTTTGTCGCTTTCTCAATCCGACAATAATTCCGTTTATGAGGTCCACCAATGATTATGTCGTTGCATTTAATATTCCCCGTTAAAACGAATATTCCCCACCAATCGAATATTATATAACAACTTGCGATTTTGCAAAATTTAGAAATATTACCCACAACTATATTATTATATCAAATTCATTCCATAATATTCAAAAATGATATTTATAGAAAATTCATCTTTATTTATAAAAGTTGGGGTCTTACATCTACAATGTTCACAATTAAAATAGAAAGTTCAAGTCAAAATATTCATAGTCCAAAAGTTCACAATTCAAATAGAACGATAAGAATTCAATAGGAATGTTTAGGTCAAAAGATATTAGATGAAGCGCAAACTATTAAAGAATTTTTAATGAATTTTTATTTGCAGAAATTTTTATCGTTTAATGTTACAGTAAGTCTACTATCACATAAAATCAATCACATATCGCTCACATACACTCACATGCATATTATGATGGCCCACGTGACTTGCTCTGGACGTGGGCCATCAAAATATGCATGCGAAAGTGTAATGAAATATATGCATCGATTTTATGTGATAATAGATTTCATCATAATGTTAAGGGTTGTAGAAATGAATAATAATTTCTCAACATAGTAGGTTTAAATTTAGGAGTATGAAGAAAAGGATATCCATTATCTTAACATGTGACTAGATACTACTTTTTATGTAATTGATCAACCTATATGTATATTTATAATTTAATTAGTAACTACCACATATAAATTTCATTGTGTACATTAACTCGTATATTTTGAAATCATCAAAAATGACTCTATGGTATAAATTTTTGAAGTGTATAAAATAGAGTAGAATAAACTTTAAAATAGTTTTTGAAGGAATAAAATAATATTTCAAAACAATCTTTGAGAGGAAACTTTTCAAAATGAATCTTCTAAATGAAGAGTTGTAAACACTCTGTTATGTGTGAGTGTTTGTACTGTTAAAAACCTAAAAGAGAAATTATATATATATATATTTATATGAACTTATCTTGTAGAAAATAATTTGTCAAGGCTAGTACTTGGTACTATGTCCTTAAGATAATTATGCCCTCTGTATGGTGCTTAGAGTTGATAGCACTTGTCTCCCAGGATACAATGACACCGTATAATTTAGCAGCACTACAAAAAGTATACTCTATGAACCAAAAAATAAATACTCTAACTCTCTCTTTTAGAACTATGAAACTGATGAGAAAACAGAACTTAAATGACTAATAAATGCTTAGTTGCTTATGAATGAGTGAGTATGAAGGCTTCCCCTCCTATCTATTTATAAGAGGGGTTGGTGCCCCTTCGGATGGGCACTTAGCCCTTGAAAAGGCATGGTAAGCCACAGAAAAGGTATTATTTGTATCTTTTGGTCAAAACGACGTAGTTTTGACCATTTGTAGAATAGGCACATTTATCCGGACCCTTAAAACGACGTAGTTTAAGCATTATAAGAACCAAAACTACGTAGTTTTAGGCTTATAAAAAAAGGCGCGACAAAAATAACGTAGTTTTGGGCCGCCCGTTCAGACTTATACCCTTTCAACAGACACCACTTCTCAAAATGACACAGTTTTGATAATATAATAAATAACGCTTTTCAAAACGACACAGTTTTGATAATAGATTTAAATAAATTTTAAATAAATTTTGTCTAAAAATTTATATACAGGACCTGATCACCGGCCCGATTGGATTATGGCGATATGAAGCAGCATGTGGGTTTGAACTTAGCCTTGGCTAGGTCCTCTTCCTTCCACAAAAGTGGGGTGCCCCTTGGGGCCCAAACCCAAGAGCACTTTCTTTGTATATAAACATATTAAAATTTTAATTTCTAACATGTGTGGGACTTGGTTTTTCCCACATGTATTTATTATCTTTTATCATTTCCAAGTGTGATCTTTGGGAGTTAATATCTCATTCATTACTCCATGGATTTGAGCTTCCAAATACTTAATTTAATCTACTCATGGATTAGAACACATTAATATATGGAATCATTAAAAATAATTAATGAAACCCACATTAATTTAGGCTCAAATTCCAACAATCCCCTACATAAATGATATTGACTGCCAGCCTTTTGCAAATGTTATGTAGACTCTAAGAGAGAGATAGAATTAGAAATCATCTGTATCGAGAGAGGTAGCTTTTGGCTTTGAACCTTCCCTTATGAAAAACTATCGGGTTTACTGGTTGTCCAGTGAACGTGATGTCTTGAACTGTCCAATCGTTTGTGTAAATTGAGACAATAGTAATTCATACAGAAGCTTTCTAGATATTATTTGGTTCTCATGATTTTGTTCATTTTGGCCCCAAACAATCCCGGATTTATGAGTGCTTTAGAGAAGTATTACCTTATCTTTCTCATAGAATTGGCCCAGTTCACACTCACATAGGTGGTTCTTAATAAGAGTATCCTGCCATACTCCACATGTTTATCAAGATTTAAGAATCATTAAAAACATAGCTTATCCTGTAACCGTTGCAGGTATCACTATCTCGTATCATAGGAATGAGCAGAAGAAATTAATTTCTTCATAGCGATTTGGTTGAATCATTCACAATTTAGTTGTCCCTTTGAACCTAGATCTTGGGATCTCTAGTCAACTATGTTTGGTTTCCATCATGACGATCCTTGTTTATAGGCTTTAACTCATTCTCCTCGAAGTTATTTTACTTGCTCTCTAGTCAAACCTTTAGTCAATGGATTCGCTATATGAATATCTTCTAAAAAATTTACGAAGCCATTCAACTTCTTCTCCAGCCTTATCTAATGCAATAAACTCAGATTCCATTGTTGATCGAGCAATGCATGTTTGTTTAGAAGATTTCCATGATATTGCTCCTCAACCTAGTGTAAACATAAAACCACTAATGGATTTAGAGTCTTTTGTATCTGATATCCAATTCGCATCACAATATCCTTCAAGTACTGCTAGATATCTTGAGTAGTGCAATCCAAAATTTTGAGTGTATTTTAAATACCTTAAAACTCTTATAATCGCTTTCTAGTGATCTTGTCCTGAATTGCTTGTAAATCTACTCAATTTATTGACAGATTGTGATATGTCAGGACATGTACAATTCATTAAGTACATAAGGCTTCCAATTATTTGTGCATACTCAGGTTGTGATTTGTTATCTCCTTTATTTTTAGACAAGTGTAGATTTATATCTACCGGTGTTCCCACAGGATTGCAATCATATTGATTGAATTTCCTGAGTATTTTCTCAATATAGTGTAATTGTGATAACACTAATCCATCCGATGTTTTAGAAAGTTTAATTCCTAATATTACATCGACAACACCCATGTCTTTCATGTCAAACATATTATTTAACATTCTTTTAGTAGTTTTAATGATATCATTATTACTACCCATAATGAGCATATCATCTACATAAAGACAAATAATAACATACCCATTCTTAGTGTCCTTGACATACACACATTTGTTGCATAATCAAATTTTTCATGCCATTATTTAGGTGCTTGTTTTAATCCATAAAGAGACTTTACAAGCCGACAAACTTTCTTTTCTTGTCCTGGAATAATAAATCCTTCTGGTTGTTCCATGTAGATTTCTTCTTCTAAATCTCCATTCAAGAAAGCTATTTTTACATCCATTTGATGTATTTCTAAATTATATATAGCTGCAATGGTTATTAACATCCTAATTGAGGATATTCTTGTCACAGGAGAATAAGTATCAAACTAATCTAAACCCTCCTTTTGCATGTATCCTTTGATTACAAGTCTTGCTTTATATTTGTCTATAGATCCATCTGCTTTCATTTTCTTCTTGAATATCCACTTATATCCAAGAGGTTTAGAGCCTAGTGGGAGATCTACTAATTCCCACGTATGATTATGCAAAATGGATTCTACTTCACTATTTATAGCATCTTTCCAATATGGAGCTTCAGGACTCGATATTGCTTCTTTATAGGTTTAAGGCTCATTTTTTAAGAAATAGGTTAGAAAATCCGGACCATAAGATTTTGATGTTCTAGCACGTTTACTACGTCTAGGTTCATCAATATCTTCTAAACCATGATTACTGTCATTAACAGCATCATAAGTTCTTTTATTTGAACTTGTTTCTTGTTCGTTAGAACTTGGCTCTTGTTCCTTTTTATTAGGAAATATTGTTTCAAAGAATTCAGCATCTTTTGACTCAATAATCATATTTTCATGTATTTCCTCTATTTTTGATTTATTAACCAAAAATCTATATCCATTGTTGTTATTAGTATAACTAACGAATATACAATCTATTATTTTTGGTCCTATTTTCACCTTTTTGGGTGGAGGAACCATTACTTTTGCTAAACACCCCCACACTTTTAAGTGTTTATAAGATGGCTTACGTCTTTTCCATAATTCATAGGGTGTAACATTAGACTTCTTTTGAGGTATTCGATTGAGAATATAATTTGCTGAAAGAATTACTTCCCCCCCCCCCCCACAATTTATGTGGCAGCCCAGAACTTAATAACAATGCATTCATCATTTCTTTTAAAGTTCTATTCTTTCTTTCTGCAACACCATTTTGTTGTGGTGAATAAAGTGCAGTTGTTTGGTGTATTATACCATGTTGTGAACAAATTTCAACAAATAGAAATTCATATTCCCCACCTCTATCACTTCTAACTATCTTGATCTTTTTATCAAGTTGATTCTCAACCTCATTTTTGTAATGTTTAAACATTTCCAAAGCCTCATATTTACTTCTCAATAAGTAAACATAACAATATCTTGTACAATCATCTATAAAAGTGATAAAGTATTTCTTACCTCCTCTTGTCTCTATATACTTTAAATTACAAATATCAGTGTGTATTAATTCAAGAGGTTCTGTACTTCTTTCAATTGATTTAAAAGAAGATTTTCTAAGTTTTTTCTCAACACAAATTTCACATTTATGATTAGAGTTAATCTCACATTTTGGCAAACATTCGATATTAATTAATCTACGTATAGTATTATAATTAACATGTCCTAATCTACCATGCAATAAATTAGATGACTCAATCATATAAGTAGAAGATGTAATTTTATTAATATTAAAAGTTACAATAGTCATTACATTCATTTTGAGGAGCCCATTGCTCATATAACCCTTCCCCACATACATCCCATTTTTAGTTAATACAAATTTGTCTGATACAAAGACTAATTTAAATCCCTTTTGACTAAGAAGGGATCCTGACACTAAATTTTTCCTAATATCAGGCACATGGAGCACGTTTTTGAGGGTGAGTTCCTTGCCAGATGTCATCTTCAGAATCACCTTTCCTTGTCCAGCAATCTTGGATGAAGAAGAATTTACCATGTTTTTTATAAATGTTCTCCATTCTCAATTTCTTGATATGTGGATAACATCTTCCTGTCGGAACACACATGTCGGGTTGCTCCAGTATCTATCCACCATTCTCTTGAATTCTCAACCATATTTATTTCTGAAACAACCGCTGAAAGGTTCATTTCAGAAACATCTTGAAGAAGACTATCCACTTCCGTTACATTGGCTTGTGCGGACTTCTTGTTCTGGTCTTTGCGTTTTCGACAATCCTTTACCCTATGTCCGGGCTTGTCAGAGATGTATCATTTGCCTTGGAACTTCTTATTTGTTCATTGTTAAGGTCCATTACCAGAGAATTTTTTCTTTTTGGACTTCGGACCTTGTTCCACCATGTTGGCTTTATATTCCACAAAGGTCCTTCTTATTTTCTTTTCAGAGGCACGATTGTCCTCTTCTATCCTTAATCTTACGATTAAGTCTTCAAGTTTCATCTCTTTGTGTTTATGCTTGAGATACTTTTTTTAAAATCTTTCCACATAGGTGGTAGTTTTTCAATAATAGCAGCAACTTGGAAAGATTCACTTAAGGACATACCTTCTACATGTATTTCATGCAGGATTACTTATAATTCTTGGACTTGGTTGATGACCGCCTTAGAATCCACCATCTTGTAGTCCAAAAACCTGCCAACTACGAATTTCTTCGTGCCACTATCTTCTGTTTTATATTTTTTATCCAAGGAATCCCATAATTCTCTTGTTGTTTTGAGAGAACTATACACATTGTATATTGTGTTATCCAGTCCATTAAGGATATAATTTCGACACAAAAAATCTGTATGTTTCCATGCATCTAATGCGGCAACAACATGCATATCTGTTTCATCTTCTTTGAGCACATGGGGATCTTCGTGAAGAAACCTCGCTAAGTTCAAAGTAGTAAGATAAAACAACATCTTTTGTTGCCATCTTTTAAATTCTATTCCATTGAACTTTTCTGGTTTTTCACCATGGTTCACAGGAACATTTGGTATAGAAGGTGTAGAAGAAGAACCAATTATAGTAACAGAATTGGTATCCATATTTCTTGCAAATATATATATATATATATATATATATATATAAATAATTGTCTTAAAAATGTTAAAAACCTTAAAGAGAAATTATATATATATTTATATGAACTTATCTTGTAGAAAATAATTTGTCAAGGCTAGTACTTGGTACTATGTTCTTAAGACAATTATACTCTCCGTATGGTACTTAGAGTTGATAACACTTGTCTCCTAGGATACAATGACACCGTATACTTTAGCAGCACTACAAAAAGTATACTCTACGAACCAAAAAATAAATGCTTTAACTCTCTCTTTTAGAACTATGAAACTGATGAGAAAACAGAACTTAAATGACTAATAAATGCTTAGTTGCTTGTGAATGAGTGAGTATGAAGGCTACCACTTCTTATCTATTTATAGGAGGGGTTGGTGCCCCTTCGGATGGGGACTTAGCCCTTGAAAAGGCATGGGATGCCATTGAAAAGGTATTATTTGTATCTTTTTGTCAAAATAACGTAGTTTTGACCATTTGCAGAATAGGCACATCTATTCGGACCCTAAAAACGACATAGTTTAAGCATTAGCAGAACTAAAACTACGTAGTTTTAGGCTTATAAGAAAAAGTGCGACAAAAACGACGTAGTTTTGGGCCGCCCGTCTTCCAGCAGATACCACTTCTCAAAACGACATAATTTTGATAATAGAATTAAATAAAATTTAAATAAATTATATAAAGGACCCAGACCCACGACCCAGGCCGGTCGGTCGGTGGCGCGTGTGTGGGTTCGAACCTAGCCTTGGCTAGGTCCTCTACCTTCCACAAAAGTGGGGTTCCCTTTGGGGCCCAAACCCAAGAGCACTTTCCTTGTATATAAACATATTAAAATTTTAATTCCTAACCTATGTGGGAATTGGTTTTTTCCACATGTATTTATTATCTTTTATCATTTTCAAGTGTAATTTTTAGGAGTTAATATCTCATTCATTACTCCATGGATATGAGCTTCCAAATACTTAATTTAATTTACTCATGGAGTAGAACACTTTAATATATGGAATCATTAAAAATAATTAATGACACCCACATTAATTTAGTCTCAAATTCCAACATGTACAACTTTATAGGAAAACTCACATAAACAATTCTTGCAATGTTACTGATATTCATCAATACTTAAGGTAGCCTTAACACACTTAGAGAGACATTTACACTAAATAATTTTTTTAGAGAGTAAAAGTAGGATAAACAAGAAAGTTATGAAACTCCTTATGTTAAACCTCATATTTATAGCCAAAACTTAACCAATATCTACCACACATCAATTAACTACATTTTTCACATTTCAATATTATCTTTAATCTACCACATATTAATTATTCATATTTTTCACATTTCAAGATTACATTTAATCTAACATATATTAACTATCCACAGTTTTCACATTTCATTCACAATTATCCATATTTTTCACATTTCATTCACAATTATTATTATATTATTCATCTTCTGTATTAATGACTTAACATATTAATATCATAGACATTTAAGTGTACAATATTATTTACCTAGCGTATTAATGAATTTGTCTAACTTTTCAGTACCTGTGACTTTTAAATATATAACTTTCCATTATTACCCTGCTACTATGACAATTATTGGTATAATACTATAGAATATTGTAATGACACTGTGCGTTACTGTTCCTTTATTGTCGAGTATTTTAGCAACCAAATGTAACAATTTCACCTATAACTTTTATTAACAGTTATTTTATCATTTTTTGTATCCGACAATTATTATGTTGTGGGATTCACTAATTATTGGTTATTACAGTGTCGTCGTATGTTACCAAATATTCTTTGGCGTCTCCGCCGACATTCTTTTTGTTTTTTATAATTTGTACATATCATCCTTAACTGTAACTTGTTATCAATTTAACATTTTACTGTTTCAAAAATACATATAAAAAAAATTAAGTTTTATTAATTAATATACGTCGCAAACGTAATTCTACAAAACACTCTCGTAATATATAGGACTCTATTTTAATACCCCATCTGTTCTAAAATTAGAGATATAGGTCAAACGACGACATATTAAATTTCAAGTTAATGTGAATTTATTTAGTTTTAATTAAAACAATTATTATAACTGTATAGTATATAACATCAATTATTGATCATAAAATTTGTTTTATTCTAAACTTTTATGAATCATTAATTTTAAAGTTTAATATATTATCATTTAATCTCAAAAGTCAAATTGTATTTTTAATTTTAAAACATATAGAGAGTATTATATTTTCTTTAAAATATTGATAATTAGAATTGTGTTTATTAAGAAAAGATTTTTGTAAAAAAAAAATCACAACATTAGATGAGAAATGTTTTCTTCGTCTCGGTCTTGCCTAAGGCTAGGTATCTCAATCTCAATCTATGGCTGATAGACCAAACTTAGGTTAGTCTATTTTATTATTGCCAGCTTTTTCATTTGACTTTTGCAGTCTCGAGATGGTCTTCCCAAGTGGCAACCCTTTTTACAATTTACAGACTACGGCTTAGTTGGAGACTTTGAATCACATGAATTTGGAGATTTAGTACTCCCTCCTTAAATAAGTTAGCTTTTAGGGAGTTTAATTTTTTTTAATATATTTGACATTAATAAATTTTTATAAAATATTAACTACAATTTTTCCCCTATTATCTTTAAATATTTATTTATCTCATTTATCTAGATAATTTTATACATATTTCTTAATTAATGTGAGGATAATTATGATATACATATCAATCTTAATGACAGAAATGAAATAATAAATGACTTCTTTAATAAGTGTGAACTCCTCTTACTTATTTAGGAATAAAGAGAGTACTTTTTAAAATTCAATGATCAATTTAAAATATAAAAATATTTTAAATTAATTTCAAAAAATTGAGACTATTTTTATATTTAATAACCAAATGAGTAATATTCTAAGAAATTAATTAAGTATATATAAGATATGACATAATAATGAAGGAATTCATACATTATTATTTTATTTTATTACTTAGAATTCCATGATAATAGCATTTTAAATTGGTCATGAAATTAGTCCACATATTTCCTTATTAATAAACAAAAATATCAACTTATTTTGTCATAACACATGATAAGATTCAGATCCCATTTGGGGGAGTTGTTGGGTGATCTAAATTTTAAATCAAAGATAAAAAATTTTTAATGTTTGATAACTCTTCAAAATTACTTTTAAAAGAGTAGAAATATAAGTTCAAATCACTTTTTTTTTAATTGAAGTAGTAAATTTGTGTTTTTGACAGAACCACTTTTGACAATTGAATGAAATATAAAATTATCATTAAAATGTTAAAAATAACATAAAATATCGTAATACATAATTATCTTAAATTTGTCATTATTTTAACTTTTTTATGAAATCACTTTTTTATTTTTATTTTTACAAACCTATAAAAAGGGTTTTTTTTCTTCTTCAAAAGTTCTAGGTTTTAAAAATGGTGTAAATTAACCGAGTATTGAGTTACTCAGATTTGGTACACAAAATTTATCGAGTAAAAAATAAGGTTTGATTGAGGCTCGTTTAGCTACCGAATCGATCACGGTCTCGAATCGAGCCCGAGTAGTTTGAACTTTTCGAACGAATATGACCCGAGTATCAACAGAAAATTGTAATTTGAGGAGGTTCGAGTAATTTATTGAACTTTAAAATTTGCTCATTTTTGAATAATTTATATTTCGAGTCGAGCTCGAATCAAACTTTTAGTCGAGCAAGTACGAATCGACCCCGAACTGTTTGTTCATTTTACAATTTTAGGTTTTGTTCGGGAGTGTTTTACCGACCATCATGTTAGCTGTAGTCTTGGGCTGGAACTGATGAGATTATGCATGTATGGCCGAAGACATACCGGATGTCGAGGATGTTCGGGTTCGGATACCCGAGCCCATTAGGCCAGAATCCGGTTGGGATCAAGAGGAGGTCTGGCCTGCCTCAAGGTCCTTTGGGCCAAGAAGCCGGCCGGTGTTTCATGACGTCTGTTGGGTTGGACCTGTGCAGTTGGGCGGCCCAGACGCAGAGTTTGGAGTGATAAGGAGTTTGCGTGGTTAAGGGCACTAACCCTAATCATATTCTAATAAAGTAACTCCAAAGGTAGTATTAGAAATGGATTCTACTTACACCTTTTAAGGAGATTGTGTTGGACCCAAATATGGGTAACTGCCATATTTAGGAGTCCTATTCCGACTCAGAGAGGGACTCTTGGGAGATGAGAATGACTATAAATACAAGGCTTAACTACGTTTGACAGGTAATACATCTTTGAGCACTAAACACTTAAGCCTCCATTGTTAAACCTTGTGAACAGCCTGTATTTATTCTCACACCAGAGCTATCCCCCGATGGCACAAGTCGTCAAGCTTCTGTGTGATATGTTATTGTGCAGGTTTCAGCGCGTGGATTCTATGATTGGACGTGCAGACGAAACTTGGCATTAACATTGGCGCTAAAAGGAGGGCTTAGTGCTTTTTTTCAATCACAAACAACTTTTCTGGAAGCAAGCTATGGCGAGTAAGGAGAACAATGTCTCTGCCCAGGAAAAGGCAAAGACCCAGCAGTTACAAGACCACACAGATGAGGGGGTCGGTGAAGGACCGCCTAGGGTCCAGAATTCCAGACGTTCAGGAGGTGTCGGCCCCTTCCCTTCGGTGAAAACTCTTCCACTATAGCCAACACACGCCTAATCATGCGAGTCAGGCCGGTGAAAACCATTCTCGGGCCCTCGTAAGGCAAGAAGGAAGAGAAGACAGCCGAGACCAGCGGGAGTTCATCCTAAAAAGGAAGATGGAGGAGAGCAAAGATTCCATGTTGGCACTACGGCTACAATAGGAGGAGCTCGAAGCACAGATGGCTAAAGTGGCTGGAGAGCAAGAAGCCTCCTCGAAGAGGCGTAGACATCATAGCCCATCCCGATCACCCCGACGGGATGCGGCTAGAAAGGAGAGGAGTCGACCCCGGAGTCACTCCCCAGAGGGTAGAAGCCGCAGGAGGAGTCGGTCGGCAAACAGAAGATCTAGGCACCCAGGCAGGTCGAAACAAAAGAGGAGGATCGCATCCCCCGAATACTAGCGGGACAGACATCATTCGTCCCCTAGAAGAAGCCATGGGCAATTTTAAACCACACTCCCAAACCTACGAGAAGTCTCAGGATAGGGACAAACAGCATTATCAGCGCTCTTATAACAACCAGTGGAGGTCGGATAATCCGAGTAAGAAAACTTACAATGGAGGAGGATCAGGAAGCAGTCGACCTCCCCTGCCTAATCGAAGTGTCAGCAAAGCTTACACCCCCCCTCACTACAGATCGGGCGAAGATCTTGGAAGAGATAAAAAATAAATCCTTCTACGAACCATGCTCGAGGCGAACCAAACCAGGGAGGAGGGGTCGAGACAAGTTTAACGAGTATCACCAGAGCACCGGGCATTCGACAGAGCAACAACTTGATGGATATGATAGAGAAGAACGTTCAGAATGGTTAATTAGTTTAGTATGTAGCTGGTCGGGACAACGTGGTGGAACCAAGAGAGGAGAACAGAGATCAAGGTTAGGACACCCGACCCCCACAAAACCCTCCAGCCCGAGGCGTAATAGATGTCATCTCAGGCGGTTCGGTTGGATGCGTAACTGGAAAGAAGAGGAGCGGGCATCTCGGAGCAGTGTTATCAGTTACGGGGTCTACCACAAGAAAAGATCGGGCATACCCTGGAATAATTATCTCGTTCTCAGACGAGGACTATCCTACAGACCTCATAGAACCGCATGACGGGGCACTGGTGATAACGGCTCAGGTCAAGATTGTGGATATGAAACAAATGATGATAGACAACGTGTCCTCGGTCGATATCCTGTACACTCACGCCTACCAGAGGTTGGACCTACAAGGGAAGAAGATGGATTTGGGCAGTGAAGGACCTTTGTACGGGTTCAGTGGAGATCTGGTGTATGTTTCTGGCACCATTGAACTACCGGTCAAGTTTGGCATAACTCCCAATCAGGTCGAGATAATGGTCAAGTTTTTCGTGGTCCAGGTGTATTCGGCATATAATGCGATCCTCGAACGACCGACCTTAGCAGCCCTACAAGCAGTGACTTCAATACCCCATTTCAAAATCAAGTTTTCGACACCGAACGGGATTGGGGAGGTAAAAGGTGACTTAGACATTGCCCGAAGGTGTTATCGGAACAGACAATGGCTATTGAAATAGAGCCATTTACAGAGGGTAAGATCGAACCATCGCCCCGCCGGTGAGAAATGAAGACGTGGAACCGTCATCGGAAATAAAGAGAAAATGATCAAGATCGGGTCGGGATTATCAGAACCATTTCGGACAGGACTAATAGATTTGCTCCGTGACTATGCTGACATCTTCGCATGGGTGCCTAGTGACATGCCAGGGGTAAGCGAATTGATAGCCCTACACAGATTACATGTTGACCCGAACAAAAAACCAGTCATACAGAAACGAAGAGTTTTCACCCCAGAAAGACAGAAGATCATCGATGAGGAGATTGCCAAGCTCCTGGAGGCCGAATTCATCTTCGAAATCGATTACCCCAAATGGTTGGCCAATGTAGTCTTGGTCCAGAAGCAGAACGGGAAGTGGAGATTGTGCATCGACTACACGGACCTGAACAGGGCATGCCCGAAAGACTTCTATCCACTGCCTAACATAGACCAGTTGATAGACGCCACATCGGGGTACGGCATGCTAAGCTTCATGGACGCCTTTTCAGGGTACCATCAGATCTCAATGAGTAAATAAGACATCCCAAAGACTAGTTTCATCACGCATCGGGCAATATATGTGTATCGGAAGATGACCTTCGGACTACTGAATGCAGGGGAGACCTATCAGCGAATGATGAATCTCGTGTTCACGGAACAGTTAGGGAGAAGTATGGTGGTATACGTAGATGACATGATCGTCAAAAGCATGTCAGTCCGTGACCACCTCGAGGATCTGGAAAAGTGCTTCGGAACAGTCAGGAAATGCAAGCTGAGGTTGAACCCGACCAAGTGCACTTTTGGATTGGGATCGGGGAAATTCTTGGGCTATCTGGTCAGCAAACGGGGAATCGAAGCGAATCCGGAGAAGATTCGGGCGGTCCTAAATATGAAATCCCCAAAGTCGTATAAAGATATTCAGAGATTGACGGGTCGAATTGCAGCCCTTCGACGGTTTATCTCGAAATCGGCGGAGAGATGTCTGCCATTTTTTGACACCTTGAAAGGGCCTAAAAATGAGAAGAGCTTTCAGTGGACTTCTGAGTGCGAGGATGCATTCCAAGGGATCAAAAATTACTTATCCTCAGCACCTTTGTTGATGAAGTCGATCCTTCGTAATCATTGACGATTTATACTTGGCAAAGAAGTTCGATGGCGGTGGGAGCAGCATTAGTTCGGGATAAGGGGGAAAATCAGTTCCCGGTATACTATGTCAGCCATGTACTCTGAGAGGCAGCAACCCGATACCCAAACCTGGAAAAATTCGCCTACGCTTTGATCATAGCAAGTAGAAAACTTAGGCATTATTTCCAGGGTCGGTTAATAGTGGTATACACGGACTACCCGTAAAAGAAAATATTGCACAGCCCAGAGGTATCAGGACGGCTTGCTGCATGGGCAATGGAACTGACACAGTTTGCACTAGAGTATCTACCCCGAACAGTAATAAAAGGACAGGCCTTGGCAGATTTTATTGTGGAATGCTCGTTCAGGGAACATGAGGTAGGATCGGTGACAGAAACACAACATGGGAGAACTTCATGGACACTGTATGTCGATGACTCGTCAACTTTGGACACCAGCGGTGCAGGGGTCATCCTAACAAGTCCCGAAGGATTTAAGGTCCAATAAGCCATCCGATTCCAATTCAAAGCCACCAATAACGAAGCAAAGTATGAGGTCATCCTAGCTGGATTAAGGTTGGCCTGAAGCTTAGAGGTACAAACATTGGTCATCTATAGTGACTCCCAGTTGGTCGTCAAGCAGATATCGGGGGAGTACGAAGCTCAGGGGGCAAGGATGACAAGATATTTAGCCGAGGTGAAGGATAAGCTGGCATACTTCACTTCAGTCAGCTGTCAGGGAGTGGATCGATCCGACAACACAGTGGCAGATGCCTTGGCTCGATTGGCAACCATCGAAGCCAGTTCCTTCAGCGGGTCGGTATATCTAGAAATATTGGAACAACCAAGTGTTCCGAAGGTGGAGGTACTATACATGGATCGACTCGACTGCTGGCTTACACCATACATCTCTTACCTGGCCGACGGAGTTCTACCTTCAGATCGCATCCTAGCAAGAAAGATCAAGCATCGGAGCTCAAACTTCATCCTCATTAATGGGGACCTATATCGACGAGCTTTTAGCTCTCCATTGCTCAAATGCTAGACACCGTCAGAAGCAAACTACACACTTTAGGAGGTACACAGGGATCTGTGGAGATCACATGGGAGCAAAGTCGCTGGCACACAAGATTTTGAGGCAGGGATATTATTGGCCAACCATTTATCAAGAAGCGAAAGACTTTGTCAAAAAATGTCCCAAGTGCCAGCTGAACAGTGCCATCCCACACCAACCTCCCGAGGAGTTGTATTCGGTCTTATCGCCGATTCCTTTTGCCATATGGGAATCGACATCTTGGGGCCTCTACCGAAGGCCAAGGGGCAAGTGAGTTTTGTGATCGTGGCCATCGACTACATAACCAAATGGGTCGAAGCCAAACCTCTACAAAAAGTCATCGAACAAGAATGCCTGAAATTCTTCAAAGAAGGGATCGTATATTGGTTTGGCATCCCGATGGCCTTAGTCTCGGACAACGGCCGACAGTTTGTGGGATCGAAGTTTAAAAGTTTTCTGAAAGAATTGGGGATTCAACATAGAAAAACTTCGATGGCACACCTTCAGTCGAACGGGCAGGTAGAAGTCACCAACCGAACCCTTATTAACGGTATCAAAAGGAGGTTGGACGAGTTAAAGGGTCGCTGGCCAGAGGAGCTACTTAGTGTTTTGTGGGCCTATCAAACTACACCGAGAACAACAACGAGAGACTCACCATTTAGATTAGCCTTCGGGACCGATGCACTCATACCTGTTGAGATCGGTTCCCCTACACTTTGGGTCAGTCAATATAAGGATTTGTACAACGAGGACAGCCTACGCCTCAACTTAGATCTTTTAGAAGAAGTTCGGGAGTCGGCACTGATGTGACTAGCCATTTATCAGAAGCGTACTGCCCGACACTACAATCAAAAAGTCAAGCAAAGAAGGTTTGAGGCTGGAGACTTGGTGCTTCGAGAATCAAAGGCATCGACCCCCCAGAACACCGGCAAGCTAATGCCTAACTGGGAGGGGCCTTACGAAGTAGTGGAGGTGCCGAAGCCCTGGACTTACCGGCTTCGAAGAATACATGGCATGCTGGAAGACTTAGAAAATATTACCAGTAAACACTATGCTATTCTTTCCTTTATTCATGTAATATATGTAATTTATCAATGAAATAAAAATTTCTCTTCGGGAAACATTTATACTTCATTTAAATTCATAACGCTCCTATAAATCAGATCAGATAAGCTTCCGGCATAAATTGATTAGAAAGTCAGAAATGACCTAACTGATCGATATAAGTCATAAGTATAACTGATTGAGAAAGCTACAAATTCGATCAGATAAGCTTCGGACGTAAACTGATCAGACAGACCAGAAGGACCTAACTGATCAATAAAAGTCACAAGTATAACTGATTGATAAAGTTACAAATCCGATCGGGAAAGCGTCGGGCATAAGCTGACCAGAAAGTCAGAAATGACCTAACTGGTCGGTAAAAGTCACGATCAAAACTAATCGAGATAACAACTAAGAAATTTATGCTATTTCATTCATATCCATATGTTTTACAATTCCTGATCAGACAGGCTTCGGATACACTTACCATCAGCCTAACTGATCGAGCAAATTACAAAACTAAGAAAGGAAAAAATTACAAGTACCAAAATCATCTATTAAGGCGAACCATCACCAGCTTCGGCTTAGGCTTTGGATTCCTCATCGGAAGAGTCGAGGATAGAGGCATCCAGTCCAGCATCAACCAGCTTTGCCCGAGCCTTCTCCCGATAAGCTTTAACCCCTTCAGCAAACTGGGTCATAATCTTATCGATCAAGGCATGCGATTCTTCATACTCCTTGATGGCTGCCTGTTTAATGATGGCCTGCTCATCCCTCAAGGTATTGTTCACCTGGATCAGCGTCCTCAGTTAGCCGTGTACTCCAGTGAATTTATCCTCTATGGCATGAAGATTCTCCAGTAGGCCCTTGTTCTCCTCTGCCAGAAGTTCTTTGTCTTGCACAAGCTTCTTGGCATGACCTTCAAGATCGACGAACTCTTGTTGAAGTAGAGAATGTTGTTCTTCAAGTTCGGTGATCCGACAATTATCCTTGGTCACCTTGTTACGAGTATCGGCGTGAAGATCTCTCTCCCTCTTTAATTCTGAATCTCGACCCCGCAACTCAGCTTCGAGAAGCAACACGTCATGTTTCAATTGCACCTTCTTCTTAGTAGATTGGGCAAGAGGAGGGATAGCCCGAGCAAGGATGGCATTGGCCTAAATACAAAGACACATCAGTCATGCAAAACACAACATAATGATAAAGGAAAAAAAAATTTAGCTGATCGGGTTTACCTGACACTAAGCTCTGATATAGGATACTAGATACTCCTCTGATGAATATCCCTTGAACCATTCTTCGTCATCAGGGAGTTTGAAGTGCTCGAACAGGTTGAAGGGGAATATTTCCAAAGGACTCTTTGGCCAACAGGTAGTCGGCGTCCCTTGAGACGAACTGGCCTTAGAGGTAGGAGTCGAGTCAGGGACCGGGTCGACCACTGCCACCACCGGTTCGGGAGCTTCCCCCAGACGGGGTTTTTTGAGTCGAGGTTCGAGAAGCCGATCTTCTATGTCCTCAGAATCCTTGACCACTGTGACTATTGTAGGGGTGGGAGTGTCGGCTTCGACTGGGCTGATGAAGCGGCCTTGGTAGGGGCCTTAGCAGAAGGTTTCTTTGCCTTCTTTAGCAGGGCCATCTTATTAGCCCATTTCATCTTCAGCACATTCTTGGTGGAAGCCTCAGCCTCTGAAACTGGATTAGTAGAACCCAAGGAAGAACTGATAGAGAGTTCGGTTAGGGTAATGGCTTCTTCCTCGGGAGAATCATCAGCAGCAGGAGGGCGAATGGGTTCGACAACGACCGACAGAGGTGTTAAAGCGACATCATCCCCATCGGGCTTGAAAATGGTCACTACAATAGAAGATAAAGCAGTTAATGAAAACCTAGTAGAAGATCGGGATGATAAATAAAAGAGTTCGGGGAGTGTGACTTACAGCCGTGTTCGTAAAGCCAAGATTCCTTGGACACAACCCCCAGACCCCAACTAGTTTTCTTCAAAAGAGAGTAAAACTTTTTGAAGCGCCACTCAATCCTTGTAAATTTGGTAATATTCATAATGGGATCCTGTCCTACCAAATTTCAGCAGAAGTTTAAGGTCGGTTCCCTTCATGAAGAACCATTGGGAGTGCCAACCCTTATTGCTAGAGGGGGTCTTCATAAAGGAAGCTTGGCCAACTACTCGGTTCAGGTGTCTGAGACCAGGCTCCTTCGATCAACCAAGCGAGTAAAAGAGGGCGAAGAAGAAGTCCATACAGGTGATACCGGCTTTCCGGCACAGGCGATGATGGTGACCGATTGGATATAGGAGTTTGGCGCCATTTGTATGTAACCCGATCCCAACTAGACAGAGGAAGGAAGAGATGAATTCATAAAGGGGGAACCAAACCCCATACCTCAAAGCATAAAGATGGACGGCCATCCAGTCGCCATCGGGGCACCAGAACATCCTCTCGTTCAGCTCCGGAACCCGAAGCTTGTACTCTTTGGGGATGTTAAACACGGTTCGGATGTCAGACAGCTGGGGCTTAGTGAGGGACGATTGGGTATTGACAACCGCGTAATCGATTTTAGATGCATAGAGACGCTGAATTCTGGATTCAGCACTCTCAGTAGGGATATCGGCAGGAGCTGCTAGTAACTCGACCGGAACCAGATCGCCGGAGGCGAGGGTAGCAGTGCTGGTTAGAGTGATCATCACGGGAGGAGGAGTGCTAGAATCTGCCATTTGGTTAGTAAAATGAACAAAGGTGAAGAGTGAAGTCTGTTAAACGAAGGGAAATGGCAAGAATCAAAGAAATCTGATGAGGTAAAGCTCTCGCCGAAAATCTCCCTTGCCGGAATATTTAAAAAAGGAGTTTAAAATGAAGAAAGGCTCGAAAAAGTGACAGTGATGGGTGGACAGGGGCTTATATAGCGTGATTGACACGGATTTCCAGGGCGGCTATTTATGGCACGTGGGGCCTGGTCCTGGGGAGACGTGTGTTGGCTCAAAAAATGAGAAGAAGCCGCTTGGGTTCCCGAGACAAGCTCATCATTGCCAGGCGTGACTCTTCAAAATTGTGTCCTTTCAAGTCTCAGGTCATAAATATCTTATAATAAGAGACTGGGGGGCAATGTTCAGGAGTGTTTTATCGACCATCATGTTAGCTGTAGTCTTGGGCTGGAACTGATGAGATTGGGCCTGTATGGCCGAAGGCATACCGGATGTCGAGGATGTTCGAGTTCGGATACCCGACCCCATTAGGCCGGAATCTGGTTGGGATCAAGGAGGTCGAGGTCGAGCCTTCGCGTCCTTTGGGCCAAAGCCCGGGCTGGTGTTTGTGACATCTGTTGGGGTAGGCCTGTGCAGTTGGGCGGACCAGGCGCAGAGTTTGGAGTGATAAGGAGTTTGCGTGGTTAAGGGCACTAACCCTAATCATATTCTAATAAGGTAACTCCAAAGATAGTATTGGAAAGGGATTCTACTTACACCTTTTAAAGAGATTGTGTTGGACCCAAATATGGGTAACTGCCATATTTAGGAGTCCTATTCCGACTCGAAGAGGGACTCTTGGGAGATGAGAATGGCTATAAATACAAGGCTTAACTACGATTGACAGGTAATACATCTTTGAGCACTAAACACTTAAGCCGCTATTGTTAAACCTTGTGAACTACTGCACTTATTCTCACACCGGAGTTATCCCCGTGACAAGACAAGCCGTCAAGCTTCGCAAGCTTCGTGTGATATGTTGTTATGCGTGTGTTTCAGTAGCGTGGATTCTGTGATTCGACGCTGTGAGATTTAAACTTCAAGCTTAACAGTTTAAACTATTCTTCTCACTTCAGCTTTATTTTTTTACAATTCTTAATTTCCTTAAAATTAAGATTAATATGTTCTCTTTCTCAACAAAATTTGTTCTTTACACCTTCTCTTTTGAGAAATAGAAGAGTATCATAATAGCTAAGGGTCACTAATTGGTATACAATCCACAAATCATAAATTGTAAAAAGAAAACTTATATTTCATAAACTATTTCTCATTCATTATGTTATTTAAATCCATCTCCAAACAAATGGAAGTGGATTAGTTTTTGTTATTGTTAAATATTGCAGTAAAATTATTATTTTGTGGATGTAACTGAACATTGCTTTCTAGAGTTAAAAATTGAATAATAACTAGACTTAACTTTTGTTATATATGATATTCTTACATTTTTTTTTAAAATTTTAATCACTTATAACACTTAGGGGGTGTTTGATAAAAACTGAATAAATTTGAATCTGAATCTGAATGAGCTGAATCTGAATCTGAATGAGTTGAATTTGAATCTGAGTGAAAAAAGTTGTTTGATAATTGACATGTCTGAAATATCTGAATGACAAAACTTTATTATTTTACCCCCTCTAAAAAAATTCAAAATTGTTATATATTTATTTAATATTACTTAATATAATAGTTAATATTTTTTTTTAATTTTTTTTACTTCATTCATTCACCGCTCATTCACCATTCAAATCAAAAAAAATCGACTTAGCCATTCAAATTTCGTCTATCTTACCGATTCATACATTCAGACCAAAACAAACGCACTAACCGATTCAGCCATTCAGATTCAGCTCCATTCAGCTCTAAACAAACACTCCTTTAGTTTCCTCTATCCACGCTTTTCTCCCGCATTTGACAAATAGTTATAATTAAAACTTATTATTACCCTTATATTGTATTACATAATAATTTAATGTTATTATTTGTGGTTTTATATAATCTATGAGAATTAATTACAATCTTTATAAAATTACCCCTCGTAAGAAACTGTTATAAATGAGAGAGAGTATGAGATAAATATGGTAATTATGAGAATTTAAGGATATTATAGATAATTGATATTATATTTAATGTTATACAATTATTTTCTTAAATCTTATGCACAACTTTAAAATGTTACTGCCTCTGTCCCTTAATATAAGTAGTTTTAGAGTTGTGTACAAGTATTAAGGAAATAATTGTATAACATTAAATATAATAATAATTGTTTATAGAAAATTATTAAATTCACAACAAAAAATATTATTTTCATAACAAAAGTGCCGCTATAGATCTTATAGCGACGATTTTCACCGTCGCTAATCTACAACGACACTTTTGTTGTGAAAATAACAAAAAGTGTTGTGGATTTAACAATTCTCTTGTTTATATTGTCTTTGTATTAGAAAAAGAGAGTATTATTTATTGGACAAAAAATAGTGAGAACTAAAGTTATATTTAATATTTGAGGTAATATTGGAAACTAAGCAATTAATGCGTACTTGAAATTCTCAAACTACTTATATTAAGGGACAAAAACACTTTTTTAAAACAACTTATATTAAGGGACCGAGGGTGTATATATTATGTGACGGAGGGAATAGTTCAGTTCAACAAAAACATCAAAACTAGAAACAATAATAAAGTTTACAACCCAAAACAAAAGTAGTATCAATCCTCACTTCCACTCAATTGCATTAAAAAAAGCATCAATAACAACAGCATTGCTAACTTGTAATTACACTAGTCTACATACAGAGGCGGAAGGAGGGAGGGTCATCGGGGGTCATATGACCCTGGAATCTCCGGCGGCACAGAGTTACTTTTATGCATATCATGCCTTGATCCAAGGGATTCTCGTTCTCTAAATTTGACAAAAATAAGTTACTCCGTCTTGTTGAGCTTTATCCACAAGACTTCTTATTGACTGATCGCCTGATACTTGGGGATCAACTTGATAATTACATTTATGATATGCGATGCGATAATCAATTTTTTGGGATTGAAGATTTGAGAAGTTTTGCTAAGAAGCTGATTGAAACAAGAAGAAATATGACTTTTACATTGGTATATAGATTGATCAAGTTGACTTTGGTTTTACCAGTTGCGACTGCTACTGTTGAAAGAGTATCCTCTGCGATGAAAATTGTCAAAACTGACTAGCATAATAAAATGGGAGACGAGTGGATGAATGACAGTTTGATAGTTTATATTGAGAAGGATATTTTTTCAACAATTAAAAACGAAATTTTTTTGAGACGTTTTCAAACTATGTCGCAGGATACAGTTGCCTCCTTTCAGTCGTACAACCGAAAAAAGCACTCCAAGCATTAATAAATAATTTTTTTTACTAATGTATTTTGACACTGTTCTAAAAATGTTTTGATCCCGCCACAGTCTGCATAGGACCATAACACAACACAACATAGAACAACACTTGATCAGTTAGCAACTAGCAGCCCTAGGGTTGTTATTTGTTAAGCTTTAAAAAAGATTTGATTGAGTTTAGAAGAATAAAAAATTAGGATTTAGAATGATTTGGGTTATAGGAAATTGGGGTACTAACTAGGGCTTATATAAATGCATTTATGGATTGATATAAACTTCCAATCGAGCATGCTCGATTGAATACATGGAAAAAACAAAGTATTAATTGTTCTCTCATATCCGGCTCATTTGAGGCATCGAGTATTAAATAGTGCTCACATTCGACTTGCATAGTAAACCAATTCATGCTCACATTAATTCAACTTTTTTTTAAGTTGACTAGGAGCTGAGCCCTAGCTGTTCGACTCGATTTATAATCTTCTAAATAATGCACTAGATCAGTGGCAGATGTATATGGAGGGAAATATAGACAGATGCCTATGTTGAGTTTTTTTTTTAGGTCTAGGAATAGGGATAGAAATATAAGTTAAGACACTCAATGTGGACAGATTAATGGAACTTTCTGCAACTTTCATTGAAGTGATGATTATCTTTAAATCTTTCATTTATCAATTATCTTTTCCATCAATGACAAATAATGTTTTTGGCTATTATCTGATTAATTGAAGTGGTTGTTAAATATTTACATTTTATTTTTCTTATTCAGAGTTTACTCCAATTGAAAGTTGTAACTTGGTCTTTATTGTTTAAGTTTGAGTCTACCGTAATTTGAACTTTTATTTTGGGGTGTAATTTCTTACTTTGCTTTGGTTGTAGAAACTAGATGTATGATAATTTAGGTGATTATGAGGCACTAATTTTTTTTTAAGGTTTTGTTCTTAATTAATTACATAAAATGTGATGATAATTTTGTCAAAGCTAGTTATTGTTTTGGAAAGATGAACTGAGCACAATTGGGCTGAAGTTAAGGATTTAATGTATGTTGCATTCTAGTCAAGATTATAGAAAATTCAACAGATTTCAAGAGTGAAAATTATATTTAAACTTTACCTGTTTGTCATAACCTTAGAAGCAAATGATAAGTAAGAATGCATCTAACTAATGAACTCTGCATAAGTTTTGGTGTTCTAAGTATAAATTTTAGATGGTTTGTTCTCTTGTGTCAAGTAAAAGTTATTTGAAACTTATAAAAAGATACCAAAATTGGTTTATGTTTTGAAATTAATTCATGATTTTGTTTGAATATAGAAAGTAAATTTGATTTGAGGATTTGAGCATTTGGGGAATCATTCAAATTGAACTATGACAAGTAACCGAAATAAGTTTCTAAATTGTATCTAAATATTTTTTATTTTGAAATTCTTTTTTTTTAGTTTGGATTATAAATATTTATTTGTTGTATATTATAGAATTCTATTTATGTTGCATAAAATAATTGTTTGTTTGGAGTTGTTGTATACTTGTATTTTGATTAATTTAGATATTCATGACATGTGGTCAAAATTCAAACGTTCCAAAAATAAATCATCAACATTATAAAAAAAATAGTAAAAGTTTGCCCCTACTGAAAAAACTTCCTAGATCTGCCCCTGCACAAGATACATGTAATGCTAACTACTGAACTAAAATATTAGAAATAAAAAAAAATTCTTATTTTAACAATTTGACTTTTAAATATTTCCATTTTGTCTAGTCAAATTACAATATTAGAAAGAAAACGGTAATTTTTTTTTTAAAAATCTATTAGAATATAACAAAAAAATTCAACATTTTATGAGTTTGATTG